>JAPDSC010060352.1:48263-190511 GCA_026290005.1 Latrodectus geometricus
CTTATTTTTTGGAAGCATTAAAAAACTGAAAATGTTGGAAAAGGTGTATCACACTGAAAAGAGACTACACCAAAAAATAGAATGCATTTTAGTATGTATATTGGTTTTTTCATTTCAAAGTCATGGGCTTAATAAAACTGCCCTTCAATCTTGATATTTAAATCAGAAACATTTGAGTAAATGAAATTAATGGTACTTTTTCACTAAAGAGGACTTCCAAGGATTTAATTATTTAAAATATAAATTGAATAAGAATGATAAAATGATATTAAGTTATCTCAATTGATTAGAAAAAAGATATTTGACTTTAAAACAAAATAGCTAAAACACTAATGGGTATAATTTTCTCTTTTTAATTAAATATTTCTTTTAAACAAAATTGGGATTAATTTTGTTCATAAGATTTATTTATTACAATTTCTTTAGCAGACTTAACTTTCAGAAAAATACTATAATAAAATTTTGTGTGGTAAAAGTTATGCAGATCTACAAAAGTTTTCAAATAATTTGTATTTAATTATTATTAATGTTTTATAAATTAGATCTTTAATTGAATCCTATTTATAAAATTTAAAATGTAATAATTCAAATTTCTAGAAAATTTAAAGATGATGCTCATAAAAAAATGATTTTGTTATAATGTGTCAAATCACAAATATTACCCACATTACAAAAAATTAAACTACAATTTGCAAACATATTTACTTCAATCTTTTCTTCATAAAAATAAAATCATTGAACAAATTTAAATAATTTGAGTTTTTAAGTTAAATGAGAGTTGACAATTTCAAAGTCATAATTAATAACAATAATAAAAACCTTCAAATCAAAAATTAAAGGGAAAACTTTTTCAAACAAAAAAGAATTTCTCCAACTAGCATATCAACATTTTTTATATTTGTATATGTTGGAAGAGTTCCTTTTTAGACTTTAACCAATTGTTACTGAACTCTTGTGCTTAAATTCTATCATTTAAAGTTTTCACAATATACTTTCTATATTATTATGATTCTTTTTGATTTTGGTGTTGTTGGAGATATTACCAAAAAAATAAATAAATAAATAAATAAAAAATAGAAATTTTATTTCATTTGAAAGTATTGACTGCTTTCTTAATTTGACTTGCTTTCAAAAGCCACATAGAATCAATCTCTTAGATTAAAATTTTTTAATTAAAAAATTTTCAGTTTGTAAAGAAGTAAACTGATTTTTAGACATGACAATATCAACTAGATGGTGAATGGAAGGATAAAGCATCAGTTATAGTTTGAACCAAATTTTACCAAGAGAGTAAGAAATAAATTCTACAGTTTAGTGTAAACCCTTCACTCTAGGGATAAAAATAATGCTATACAGAAAGTATTTGGGATAATTCCCAGTGAACGGTACGCTCCTTGTACAGTACGCATATATACAACGGTATGCATATATACAATTATAATTAATTGTATATAATATTGTATAAAATTATATTATTATATTAATTGTATATTGTATAATCATATTAATTGTACAAAAATAGCGTCCGTACAATGGGATACAGCCAGTATTTGTAGAACTTCTTAAAAAATGAGTTTTAAATATCATAATTTTTTTTATTCTGTTAACAGAAATGCAAAAATGTTATAAATCTCACAACATAAAACACAGTGACCGACATAAAATGTATAAAAGTTAGTAGGTTTGCCCCAATATATCAACTTTTTCAGGCAGGATGGCATAAAATATTAGATTTATATATTAAAAAAAATACTGATTTAGGCACAATAAGTTCAATAAACTCCTAGAAATTCCAATTCAATTACACATAAGATATTTAAAGTATATGTTTTGAAAATTACTGATAATAAACTATAGTTCCTAATAGGAAAGATGCTTTTTATACACAATTTGAACAGCATTTTAATTAAGAAATCTTAATTAAAACTATATTGTTAAATCTAATTGGCTAAACCCATTTTATGCCAATAATTTATATATATATTGAAATATTTAGCAGTGAATTAATTTGTGAAAAAAATACATTATAATTAAAATTTTTAGAAATAAATATTAAATACAGTCAATATGATAAAAAAACAATACAAGGGTAATTACCTTAACATACACATTTCCCACCAAGTGATCACCAAGATTGTCACAAACATTCATTTCTTCAATTTCTCCATACTAAAGGAACAAAATGGAAACAAGATAAAAAAATAGTAAAGTTTTTTAGATGGATAGTAACATAGCAAATAGTACAATAAATACGAAAAATTCCTTTTATATTAAAATAATAGCATTGTTAGTAAAATTTTTGATAAATATTACAAATAAAAATTTAATTTTCTAAAGCTTTTTCATCCAAGGTAGTAATTTAAGTAATAAATTTAGTATTAGTTTAAATCTTAAAATGCATGTACATTCAAGTTTGAGCAAAAGAAACATAAATTTGATTCTTACCATTTAAAATCATTAAAGATTTTAAATAAAGAACTAAAATGTTATTTTTTATTCACATAAAGAATATAAATTTTCAATTATTTAACAAGTATCTATCATTTATATATATATATATATATATATATATATATATATATTAAACCAAGAATACTAAGTTAATTTATCTTATTAAATTTTAATTAAATTTATTGTTAAACAAATGATAAGAAAACTACTTTTTAATAACAAATATACCAAAATTAAGTAAAAAATATTCTCTCTTTCTTTCTTGAATGCAACTTCAAACTATATCCTTTAAGATATTTCAATGGAATTTAACTTCAAAATTAGAGTTGAAATATGCACAGTTGATTTTTCCCTAACATATATGCACCAATGCTATTTTTTACTCATAATTAATAAAAGTATCCCATCATTTATTTTACCAATAATAGGCATTTGTTAGGATGGGATTTAATTATTTTTATGAGTATTAAGCATATTTTTCCAATTATATAATTAAATTGAATATCTTCTAAAATTATCTCAAAATTAAACAAATATCATAAATTTTTATGTTATTTGTTTAACTCGTAATTTTATTTTATTTTTATAACTTATTTTGATATTAAATTTATTTTTAAAAATTTTAGAAGTATGTATACAAAAGGCTAAGAACTGTTTAATGAATCAAAGTTTATTAAGAAGTTCTTATTCAATAACAAATAAGTCAAATTTTTTTTCAATTAACCATGAGTTGCAGTAATGAAACTTTTTTGAAAGCCACTGATACAGAAGGAATGCATATTTATAACATATATATATTATGATGGAAGCTCAAATATATTGCTTAAATTTTCAAAAACAACTTTTAGGACAAAGATTAAAATCTGTCAGAAATAGCAAAATCATGAAAGGTAATATGAAAGAAATAAAATTTCAATCATAAACACTAACATGAGTGAAACATTTCTGTTGTTATATGATAGTCTAAAATCTCAAGTTAATATTTTTATGACATGAGAGGAACAGCTATCAATATTATTATATTACTTGACATTGAAATTATTTTTAATATCTTCATTAATTTTATAAATGGTATAAAAATTTTATATAACATTTATAAAATTAATGATTTTTATAAAAATTTATAAAAATAATAATATTATATAATTCAAATTGTAAATATACACATTCCAAATTCAAATAGATAAGTAAATTTAAAGACAGTATGTAATTAAAATTCATAAATAAATAACCAATAATTTTATAGATTTTAGAACATATGTAGAAAAATAAAACTAAGCACAGATTTAAAATATGCCTACACTAAAAATATTTTGTTATTTAACACAAAATATGAGTTACAGTATTTAATACTTATGTATAATACATTGATTAATAATAAAATAAATTGGAAAAATTAGTTAAAATTTTTATATTTAAAATTGAAGGATAAACTCGGAAGATTTTTTTATTTCTTTTAAAACTATTAATACTAATAAAAATATCATAAGAAAATAAATGTTTCTTGTACTGTCTATATAATTAATGTTAACTATTTTTTTCTAACATTAAGACACATTTTTTTGAAGAATAGGTTTTAACATAATAACCAATTGAAGCCAACTACTAGAAACATGAAAATGCTATTGAAAATGAAATTATTTTATTAATGAGAGCATTGCAAGCAATGAACTAAACAAACAAAGTAGAGGCCAAAGTAAAAAGAGCTGATCAATAAAAAAACATTTTGCAGCTATTCAAGTTCCACAATACTTGTGAAAAACCTATTATTTTTTTTAGTTTTACTATTTAGGAGGGAAAAAAGCTTTCAATACACTACATCAATTTTTTTTCTGCTTTGGATATAGAAATTTATCCAGTTTAGCTTCTCTATCCAAAGCCTTTCAACATTGATTGAAAACAGTCGTATAATGAAATATTTAACTTTACTTAATTTGATTTGCTACTCTACTACTTCAACAAGAATTGTAGTTATAAACGTATTTTATAACAAATATATATTTTTCAGATAAAATTAAATATCACTTAATAATATCGATAAAATGAAATTAAATAAAAAAAAAAAATTGATTGCTCAATCACGTTTAACATTTGGCAGGTCCTAACTTGGTTTAAAAATTAAAGCCTGTTGCTTTTATTTTATTTATCAAATAATTTAACTGAGTATATTTTGCAAATAAGTTTTTAATGAACAGAAAAATCCCTCTTCCTTATCATTAGAATATTTTCCATCAACAGTGTCAGTTTTATTTAAGTAAGAATACTAAAATTAAAAAAGGAAATTAAAGTTTGTTATTGTCACCATTTCATCTTCGTACTTATTTTGTCATAGGAACTTCTGCAATCATTCAAAAAAATGCCTTTTATTTGTAAATTCCTCACAAATAGCATTTTCAATGAAGATCTTTAATGTTTCTATATTTGTATAATATACATCCAAACAGATAAGATTTTTCATGGGTATTTAGCAATATTCAAATGCCACAAAGGATATAACCTAATAAACTCCCAAACAGAAATGTAACATTTATTGTTCAGCAATGGTTGAGATCAAACTAAGAAACTTCCTTTCAGAAAAATATAGTCCTACCACAAAATCAGTATGCTTCCTTCTGTTTCGGTACATTAAATTTTTCTCTAACAAAAAATTCAGTTTTTGACAACATGCATTAAACAGAAGCAGGCTAAGATGTTTTATTTCTTGAAAATATTATGTATGCTATGTCAAAAGCAAGAACATTTTTATTTTAATTAAGATAGTCATTTTAGATTTCTACAATTTTTATTATCACACAAAACCTAATTTTTAGATTAATTTCAGTTCAAAACTATCAAGCAATGACACCATAAGAGAATATCAACACTCCCCAGTGATTTTATATTAATGTTTTTTAATAGAAAGTCTAGGCATCAAAATTTCTGATTAGATTGTGCATGTTTTTTTTTTTTAACTATTCAATGAAATTTTTTTCCCTACATAACTGTTAAATTTCATTCTTTCAATAAATTGATGTCTAAAAACAAAAATTATAAAAATACAATAAATAATGATTGAATTGAACTCTTAAAAATTCAACATTTTTTTCTTTACCTTAGATTTTTAAATAAATGAATTTTTTTTTTTATTTGTGTACCAAAATTTGATGGATTAAATGTCATCACCATGCCAATGCAAAGTCAGATGTAAGACAATAAAATTTCCTGAATTTTAATAAAATGTCTATCTTAGATAAACAAACTTCTAAGAAAATGCATATTTTCAGTACTATCAACGACAATAAGTTCAATTGCATCACACTTTCATATATGAATAATGGTGTAGAAAAGTTTCTAAGCAGTGTTTTATTCCTATTTCTTTAAAATCTGATTTTTAATGATTATTTTTAAAAGACAGTAATTTCTCTTATTCTAACATTCAATTTTTCAATGTAGTTTGTCATATTAGGACATTCATTACCTTTTTTAACTTTTACATCTTTTCTAGTGTGTGACATTTCTAATAATTTTTTTTTTTTTTTAAATATCATTTCAACAATATTGTGTTATAATACTTTTTTTCTCTTTCTTTTATTTGTTAAATCAAATTTGGTCAAAATGTCCCATAGATACTAAGGTTTACATAATTATAAGTAACAGAATATGATTTCCTTGCAATTACCATGATTACTTGAAAAAACTTTCATGAATAAACATAAAAAGAGAGAATGGAATAAATTCTCCAATGTTATTATTAGGTAAGGGTAAAAATGTTCCCATTTTTGGATATGCAAATTAGCTATAGAATGGATGCCAAACATGTCTCCATAACCAAATTGTCAGACAATAAAACATTTGGATGCTTAACATATAAGTGCAATGCTCACATAGTTAACCATCTCTCTCTCTCTCTCAAAAAAAAAATATATAAAGTGTAACATAAAAAGCGAGAAGGAGCATGTGAAACATTGTTATATAAGTTTGATAAAAAGAGTATGGCAGCACATCACAATGTTTGTAAAATTCATGGATGGATGCAATAAATAAAAGCACACATCATCAATGGTCTAGTAAATTTAAGGAAGGAGATAGAAGCTGCTAAGAGAGATCAGGCTGGAGGTGGATAGTCACCAAATGTTGGGCAAGATGATACTGACCTCTAAAAGGGGCGATCCAAACCCAAATGTGTAAAAAAACATTACAGACCTTCAACGTACACTGAACAATGGACGTACAATGGCTGGTTAACTTGGGTTTTAAGAGAAAGTAGAATTGTTTACTTGAATAATTTGAGACGTTTTCTTAGTTCATTCCTTCACTGATTTTTCGTCCAAGGACGAGGGTATTTGCTATACTTTAAAGAAGACCTGTTGCTGGGATCACTGATAATTTCAGATTGTTGAAAATCATGACTGCTTACAAGACAAAATATTCCAAAATTTGAAAATGAACTAGTCTGAAATTTAAAGATCAAAATACTCATGCACATACTAACTCAATAGAAGGGACAAGGTCTGCAATGAAAAGCAATTAGTTGAACCGTATAAAGACATGTCAAAAATGAATTCAACTCATACCTGGGAACTACATATGGCACAGATCCACTGATCATTATATCGATGAAAACTATTTTTTTAATTTTAAGAGATACTTTAAAGATTTATGAATCTGAATGCAGGGATATCAAGAAAAAATAAAATATTTTTATTATTTAAACATTAATTCTAAATTATATATATATATATATATATATATATATATATATAAACTAAAGATTTTTTTATTAGTGACTTTGATATTTTCTAAAAAAAATAATTAATTTTCAAAACTAAATTTAGAAATGTAATTCTTGTTAGTCATTTAGTTTCCTTGCTTAGTTGTCCACACCTCCCTGGAAGAATTACAAAAGATTTTTTTATGGTGGGCGCTTCACTGTCCAGTTAAATAAAGACTTAAAGAGACTGCAAAAAATCCAATATTATTCACATTATTGATATAGCTATATTGCATGATTAATTAAAATAAAATATTTATACTTTATTTTTCCTATCATGTATTAATGGCATTGTTTTTTTTTATTTATTTATATTTCTTAATGTTAATCCTTATTAATTAAATAAAATAACTTTTGAATTTTGCATTGATGTAAAAGAAAATTCAAAATAGTGATATATGAAATTATATTAAATTGTATAATTATGTAAATAGTAAGAAAAGTATATAAGTTAGTTAAATATAAGATACAATATTCAAAACGTAAAATTAATTGTAATCGCATAAAATGTAACTAAAAACAAATGTGTGAGATATTAAAGTAACAAAATTGGAAAAATATCTTAATGAAAAGAAATATTCAAAATGATAATTTTCAAATCCTATAAGATCATGACATTTTGGTAGCTGTGAAAATGTTTGCCCCCAATTTTCCAGCTCTCGCAAAGCGGTGGGCTAAAATAGGGTTTTACTACAGAGTGGTCCTTTACATGCATTAAGCATGATGCATTAGAAAAAAAATTGATTTCTGAAAGAGTAAAATAGCTAAACCTGCTATTTATATTGTTTTAAAGCAACAATTGTAAGCATAAATATAATACAAAAATATTTTACTTAACCCTAGTACATGTAATGCGGTGCATTCAATGCGATTGGTATTTGTTTGGTGACATTTGAGAGTGCAATAAAGTTTGCAACATGAGCTTCATGCTACGAGTTAGTATGCCAAATACGTCAAATCCGTAGATTATTGCACCAGACTGGATTCATTTGGCGTTTCTAGAACGTCTTCCAACATGCACTATTTGTTTACAATTTTAATAAACCTTGATGGATTATTAATTTTATTTTTTTTAAATGGTTGCATGTGAAATTTCAATTATTTTCTCACAATTTAAAAGTAATTAAATGCTATAATTTCATTAAGTTGTTTCATTTGTAATTTATATTTTTGAGTTATTTTCAAATTTTTTTTTTTACTTTGAAGGGAAATTGATGATTAAGTAAATACTTTTAGGTGTTATTCTATTTAATTTGCTATTTCATATAGTAAAATATGTATAATTCATTTAGTATAATGTAAGAATATTTGACAAAATTTTCTTACTGTATTATATCATTCAATTAATAAAAATTACAATAATGGGTTATTTTCAAATGGATGTCTGGCTGGTTAATTACAAACCCACTTTTCATATAATTTATTTAGTTATTTATGTTTTTATTATTATGTTATTTATGTTTTTTGATTTAGATTTATAGCACATGTGTCAATACTAGCTTAGTTTTTTATATATGGTGTATTTTTAAAATGCTTTTATACTTTTCATTAACTACAAATAATAGTATTGACTTTTAGAGATATATATTTATTTTGTAATATGAAAATTTTATAAAATATGTGTACTTAAGTTTGTAGCCCTTTTGTAAGTAAACTTGATAAAATATTAAGAAGCTGAAACCATATATATTATAATATCATTATATAAAATATTAAGAATCATATCATCATATATCACTTTGAATATTGCAATCTTGCCCTATTGTGCAAGATTGCAATATTCAAAGTTAGAAATAAAGTGTGATTGGGATTTTGAAAACTACAATTGTATTCCAGCCTGTTGTTGATTTGGCAAGATTTGGTGGTTCACTGTTTATATTTATATTTGAAAATCTTGTAATTTTACCATTGGCAGCACTTTACAAAATCGTGCCAAACATGTTATGTACATTAGGATTTTGCCAAATATTTAACCATAAAATTATTTTAAGTTAATTTAAGATTTGAAATATTTAATCAATTCTAGTCATATAAATTGCAAAGAAATTTATTTTGCCAATAAAGTAATTAGAAATCTGATTTAAATATATTTACTTTGTCCTCTAGTTCAACAAAAACATCCTCAAAAAAATTATCAAAATGTTCTTGAACTTCTTCCTCAGTCAGATTTGTTACTAAAAGAAAAATAATTAATTAAAAAAAGAAAGTGTTATGTTTATTTAAAATGTAATTTTGGACAATATAAGATCATAATAAACTGAATGAAGAAAACAATTATTATCATCTATTAATTTCTAAATAGGAAAGAAAATGTATAAAGAATAGTAAGTTAATATTTGATTCCAATTGTCTATTAAATATGATTGTACTAATTTAGTTGTAACTTTCCTAAATCTAAAAAATTCTGATTCCATGATTTTGGGGGAAAAAAATGAAAGATACAAGTTTAATAACGATACATAAAAATATTTTAATATCTAGACAGTTTGATTATTTGTACTGTTATAAAAAACAAAACTTTAACAATAAAATGGTTCAATTATCTACAAGTAAAACTTGTATAATTTCTTCTTACAATGATGCATAACATTTTAAAATGGCTATAATTATCAGATAGAAATTTCCATTTAGTATAGACATAACAGCATACTATAAATAAACCTTTAAAAAAATTTATTACTTTAAATAAAAATAAATAAAATGCATGATGTTAATTTAAATCTGAAATATTTTCATATTCTGCACAATTATTTATTAAGTTGTAACAAAAAATATAAATTTAATACACTTTTTGTCAAAAATTGCAAATAACTTCCTAACAAGTAATTTATTTAAATATGTTATTCATAAATAAATTATCTCTTGAAAATTCAATGCAATGAATTATTTTTATTAATTTAAAAAATAAATTAAAAACATTAAATCAAAGAAGTTTTGTATAAAGTAAGAAATATATAAATTTAATCAATTTATATTAAACACTCAGCAATATAAATCTTTAAGTAAAGACTGTTTTTAAAATATCCCACCTACCTCCTAATTTAATATAAAAATTGATGATAATATAAAAATAAAAGGTAATGGATTCTAGATGAACAAAGGATTTATGGCAAACACAACTAAATTTGGGTAAAAAATTGCAGTCTTTAAGGAAGTTTAACTTGAGTCAGTTTACCATTCTATGATGACTTTTTAAACACAGATGACCTACATTTCATGCGGATTCAGAAATTGTATCACAAATTGTTATGCTTTATGTCAGGAGTCTTAACTATGAGGTTGTCAGATCAATATTCTAATGTAAGTATTCATCAACTAATTAGGATACCTTTAACAGTAGAAAGTAATTTGAATTTTTCCAGACACACAAGGTGAAAATAACCCCTACTTATAATGCTAGGCACAGTGTTTTGATGTAACAATGCCATAACTTAAAGCCTGAGTATCATAAATTCATGAAAAGAAATTTGTAATTAAAAAGTTCCATTCAAAATATAGGTTTTCCCAAGGTATATTTATTTAATAACATTTCACCAGTTTCTTTTTAAAGTTTGCCTTATATAACCCATTTTGATCTTTTGGTGTAAAATAAAGATATACTACTCCTCCTAATTCTTTAGATAGTTATAACTTAATTTTCATAATTGCTAGTTAATAATGTTATAAAAAACAAGAGCAATCGTGAAATTTTTTTCACTACAGTGATATTATAGAAAGAAAAGATATATGAAATTCAATCAATAATTTGGAGAAACTGTAAATAATTGACAGTGAGCAATGTAGCATGCTGTTTCTGTCTCCACATTGTAAATTCAGATTTCTAAAAAAATAAGCTTTAACATATTGAGTAAAATCTTAAATCCACATAAATTTTAAACTATGATCTTACATTTATATTGAAATTCATATATTGTATGAGCAAATCATACATATAACAAGGTATATTATTAAATTTTCCTATGTAATATGCAATTATTTATTATAGTCAAATTTGTATAGTGAGAATGTTATTCATAAGTCTGTAAAAATAAGGTAAATACAATAAAAATACTATTAGTATCAAGATTATACATTTATAAGTAAACTCAATATGTTACAAAAGTGATTCAAATATAAAAGATACTTACGAAATTTGCAGTGAGAACCATCAGCTGACTGAGCAGAATTCTGAGGATTATGATACAAGTTTTGTAAAAGAACAGTCTGAAAATATATAATCAAAAAGATGTTTTCTTATTATATATATTATATATATATATATATATATAATAAGAAAACATAAGTTAATAAAGCTTAACTTTAATAAAGTGTAATTTTGGGGCATCTTTTCAATTTATTTTTATAATAAATTATAATAATTCTATACTTCAGAAAATGGAATGAAGAACCATTCTGATTTTTTCAAGTAAAATAAAAATACTAAAAAACAATAAAATTATCTTAGGAGGCAATGCTAAGTCACTTTATAATTAATTTTTTAATTAGTGGAGTTAAATAACGAATAGCAAAAAGGGAAACTTGATCATAAGAAACATCTTTGTAAATGTACAATTCATCTTTAAAAATATATGAAAAATTTAAAATCATAAAACAATAATATAAAACAAACTTTAAAATAAAACAATAATGTAAAATCATAAAACAAAACTAAATATTGACTTGGTATTGTTTTGTAATTGTCAAATATCTTTATACATGTTTCTTAGATTAATATTATTATTTGGTGCCTAGTAAATAATAAAAGCAAAAACAAATAGCATGATATATAAATTACAATAATTCAGATGACAGGTTAGAAGATTTTTTGACAAAAACATTTTAGAGCAAAATCAGCTATTATTAAAGCTATTCCATTATTTAATGTAATTAAACAAATAACTTACTTGGCTAAAGGTTGGCTTATTATGAATGCGGGAACATCGATCACCATGTCGGCAAGCTCCTATTTTAAAGTAAAAGGAGCAATTTACCCTATAAAAATAGTTAATATTATTTCATGTAGTAATGATTACTATTTCCTATGCAATTTTATTTTGCATACAATATTTTATAAGTAATGCAGACAAACATGAAGTAAAAAATAATAAATTCATTTTATCATATTACAAAGAAATAAATACAAGTGTTTAGTAAATATCAATGTATTTGAATCATACCAATTTTTGAAGTTGAAAAGTTAAATACAGTTATGAAAATAATTAAAGCTTATATATAAAATTTTTTTAAAAATAAATAAATTAGACACGGACAACATTTAAAGCAATAAAAAAAAACTTTTTATACTACACCAGCTATATTACCATATCAATTATAAGAGAAATTTTGTCAAAAATGCTTACAAAAATGTTCCGATAATTCCAAGTGTAAACTTTTTTTTTTTTTTTTTTAAAAATTAAAAAAAAAAAAAGACAAAATTTAGAAAATAAAGTTTATAAATCACAGAAAAATATTTTTGATAGAATTTTAACATTTAAAATATATAATGGAGAATAATTTCATTAAACAGCAAAAAAAGATTTAATTATATTTTCTACATGCCTAAAAAGATATTGTTAACACATGTGCATTAACTGTGTCTAAACTCTGCTCGTGGATATGTAACTCTTGTAAAATGAAACCCCCATTACAGTATTCTATTAAAATTCTTGCTTTGATGCTTAATTGTTTTTTATTTGTAAAATAATTGTAGTTTTTGTGTTGTCTAAAACAGCTGGTCCACTTTATTTTTCCTTATAAAATATTTTATCTGTTGACATCTGGTTGTGAAGAGAATTGGATAGAAACTGCTAATCCTATGGACATATCAAATAAATCGAAAGCAGTCACTAAAAATAAAATAACATTTATAGAATAGTCTTTAAAAAAATTCTGAATAGCAAGATATAAATCTCATTGAGTGAAATTAAAGACTATTGAATCACTGCAATTTAAAATATATGAATTAAGAAACCAAAATAATCAACTAATTGATATTCAAGCTGCAAATTTGACTGTCATGGAAAATAATTTAAACCAATGTGAAGATTGCCTTTAAAATTTAGAGGTAAGAACTTAAGCATTATTAAGCTCTTATAAATAACAAAATTACCTCTTTCTGTTAATATTAATAACAATAATACAAGAGAAACTAGATGTGAGAATAAAAATCCCACTATTAGTTTTGACAGAATTTTCTGGTAAACCTGAATAGTTAAACTCATTTATAATTTTATTTGATGATTAATTATTAATAACAATCGACTAAATTCATTTCAAAAACTGTATTATTTGGCATCTTATTTGAAACAAGATGCCAAATAGTTAGCTGGTAGCTTTAATAGTTTTGACTATCTATCATGACACATTAGTAATTAAATATGATAACCAGCGTTTAATTATTTTTATTCACTGTCGAGCAATTTTAAATTTTGAAAATATTCAAACTGAAGACATTAAACATTGTTTTTAATGCAACTATGACTGTATGCATTCAAAACATTTATGAGTATCAAAATACTTTATCTGAGGTTCTTCTAATTAATATTTTAATTCAAAAATTGGACAGAGAATCAAGAATTTTGAGTTGTCACATAAATCTAAAGACCTTATTACTTTGATGAATTTTTTATATTCATAGAGCAATATGAATCAGTCTTTTTATCTAGTAACACAAATGTTACTATTAAATTTAATACAAACAGACATTTTCAACTTGTCTTACAAGTGAAAACGAAAATAAAAACTACTTTGTTTGTAAGATGTACATCCTATTTGCCCTTTATGTTACCTTTAAGGCTTAGCATAGAAAAAAGAATGAAATTAATTCATAAACATAAGCTTTAAGAAATCTCCATAAAGAAAAATCATATTAAATACCAGTGTCTTTCAAAATATAAGTGTGCTAAAAGTTTGAAACCTTGTAAACAGTTATAAATTAGGTTCTAAACAGTTGTAAATAAAGTTATAAATTAAGTGTCAATAAGACTACACCAAAGAATTTGTTGCTCTACCCTTAAGAGTAATAAATCAGATGATCATAAGGCAACTGACTAATGCTTTTGTTTTGAAGATTTCAGAAGTGTAATATTCTCAACAGCTGAAGCGTAAGATTAAATATGCTGATCTTAAAAGAATTAAAATAACAACTATTTTGGATTCTGCCTTGAATATATGAATATTGAAAAAAGATATTTGATTGTTTAAGAATAAAGAAAGAAAAATTAAACAGATTGCGACAAAATATTTGAAAACTGAATACTGTTACTTTGAATAAAAATAGTAGTTTGTATGATCAGATAGAATTTTTAACTGTTGCAAATATTATAGGACTTACTCCTACTACATTAGATAGCTCACATATAGAAATCCCTCCATTTTTTAAATTTAGTTGATAAATCATTTTATGAAGCTATTGAAATTTTAGTACTACTATACTTTTTAAGGTTTTAATATAAAATACTTAGAAAATAAGAACTGTCACAGGAAGTAGGGTGAATAGCTTGTGGTAAGCTGAAAGAATTGTAAACTTTTGGAAAAGGATACTGTTTTTTTATCCAAAGAAAAATCTCTTGAAGAAAATTTAAGTTTTTTTTTTAATTTTTATTTATGAAATTTAAGAATTGAGAGGGATTTAAAATAAAAAAAAAATTACCCAATTTTATATGAAAAAGGTAATTAATTTAAAACTAGTCTTTATGTAGAACAATTTCTTTTTAGGAAATCTTATCATGAACACATAAAACAACATTTTAATAATTTATGGCGAAGATTCAGCCATGAACATGAATTAAATCTAAGATACAGCAAAATTATTCATGATTATTTGAATCAGGGAATAGGAATAATTAAACCTGAAGTGGGTAAAAAGTTCCAAAAAAGATACCATAGATTTACATATTTTTTGCGAGGCCAGTAAACAAGCATACGGAGCAGTCATTAATATGAAAGTTAATACAAAGGATAAAACATCAGTAGAATTTCGAAAAATTGCATGGCACCTTTGAATGGTAAAATTTTACCGAAGAGTTGCAGAATTGATTACTTGCAGTTCGATTTACATCAAAAGAAATAAATCTTAAAAGATCTACTGTTGAGTATTATCTGACTGAATCGATTCTAAAATAACTATTTAGGATCAAGGGTAAAACATCCCGATGGAAACAATTAGTTTCAAATCGAGTCAATGAAATTTGATGGATCCAGATTTCTGACAGCATTGTGCAAGTAAAGATAATCCTGCAGTTCTTTTTCATGGGCCTGTCTGGTGGATGGTTCCAGGAGGTGGATAAGCCCTGGAGTTTGGCCACAATTTGTATTATATATCGTCAAAGTCATTCACATTTATTGCACTGACGGGTGTAAGTTAAGAAATAATTTTTTCATTCCTTAACATACACATACATTTGCTATCCTACATTTTCATTTATAATCTTCTTTATTAGATGTATTGTAGGTTTCTAACATTCTTTGCCAAGCAATGTTCTTTAACATCAAGGTGTCTCGGCATTCTTCACTGAACCATTCATTGATTATAATTTTTTCCAGTATCAATACTGTATAAGCAACTTTCAAAAGTTTTCTTTTTCTAAAATAAAAACCAATTCAGTTTCAATATTTGTATTTATAGTAATTTTAAATAAACATTTTCTTGTCTTAGAAATTAACAAAATGTTTTTGTTTTGTAGAACATTATTTTACTTTTTCAGTAGAAAATTATTTTCTTTTCTATAAGTAATGTACCCTGCATATTTTATAACAGATTTTAAACTACACAAAATGGTCAGAATTGCAATTGACTCCCTTAGAAACTCTAATATCAAGAACCAGAATAGAAGTAGCCCCCCTTTTGAAATTAGAATATTATCAATTTGAAAACAAGTTTGTTCCAAGGATCAACCATGTTCTTTTGGGAATACTTTTATGTAGGAAGTACGTTCTTTTTTCCTTTAAATTATTCAAAGTGGCCATATGGACTACAATTTTACCATTTTCATTACAATCAGCATGAATAATGTGTGATCCTATAGCATCTCTGATGATATGCTCTTAGCCAATTTTAGCATTTATATCAACAAGAACAATAAGTCTTCTTTATTGGTTGAGTCAATACCCACCTGGATCTCAATATAAAATTGTTCTCTTATTGATTTCTCAGAATCAATAGTAGAAGAATAAATGTTAATGACAACTATATTATAAAAGTATCCTTTCACTCTAAGTTTGCATATTTTTTCATTAACTGGGAAAAAATCCAGTACAGATAGAGAAATCTTACTAATAAAAAATTTCAACTTTATTTAAGCCCTGTTTCTAGAGTCATTTTCAATAAAAATCAAATTATTTTTCCTTATTACTCCATTATTTTTCCAACTGGAGTCCGTAATTGCAGCAATTTCAAATCAATATTTCATAGCTTGATCAGCCTCTTCCATATTCAAGCACAAATCTATTATTCAAAGCAGTTAACCATAAGTTCATCCTGAATTATATTGCTTAGATTTTGAAACTCTAGCACCTTATACAAGATGTTAACTTTATACTTAATGAATAATCTAAAGAACCAGGTCTTCTTATTTATAAACCTCTAGAAGAGGATCATTTACCATAAATTAAGAAATAATAGAGCCTTTTGGTACAGAGATGCATTTGTGGGTGAGACTTTCCTCTGTCTTGTGAGATGGAGTGTGTTGCTTAAAAAATGAAGTATAATCCTCTCAATTTATCGCTTTTTTTGTTGGAGCTGCTTGCTTCCATTTGCTAACTAGATATGACTATTTTCAGAAGCATTTTTATCTTATTGGAGTCAAAGATTGAGCTTGTTGCCCAACATAATGAAGATATGAATGGTGACCACCACAACAATACCCAATTGTTTTAAAATATCCAAAAGACATCTCTAGGAAAGCTAATTTTATTCTTTTCATGATTTAAAATCACTTTATTGCATTCATCCAAAAGGTCAGAATAAAGAAAGAGAGTACAAATCATTCTACTGTTTTCTCACAGCTCAATTTAAGAATTCCTCAATACCATACTATTTACTAAAAGATTACAGAGTTTATAAAGAATACAAGTTTCATAAATTGGTAAACATGATTGATCAAATTTCATAGCTAAATAAGAGATGCAAAAAATCACATTAAATATTGCTTACTGAAATCTTGTACAGTTCTTCAAATTTTGAATAATTGTATGCCTAATAGATAATGTGGTTAAATTGGTGTTTAGGTTCCCTTCCTCGCCAAGTTGCGAATTTGAAGCGCTTTTTTGTGTATGCTCAATAATTACTCTTTGGTTTTAGTCTTTTCTTAGGTCGCTAATTAAGTTTCACTTTGAAATAGCGGTATAATTTTCGCCATGGCATCAGCGTTTTTGAAAACACATTTTCACCGTTAATATTTTTCTAGTAAACTTATAACGGTAAAACCATATTTGAGGGTCCCCTCTTGGCGATTTTTGTTTAACTATATTTCGCTCGATATGATCTAAACTCATCAGAACAAGATTAGATTTTGCCCAGCTTTACGATCCAGACATTTTATCATAACAGACTGTATATTATTGAAACATTTTTTCACACAAAATTTCATACAACGAACAATCGATAAATTTAAACGTATTATAAAGCATGCGTGAATATTTTAAAAATCATAACATACTTATCTTTTTCTGTACCAAAAATAGATGCTAAATACTCCGCCATTTCAACTGAATAGACTTAAATTCGTTCAATAAATTAAATGAAAGAAGAATATCTAGGAAACATTGAGACAAACATTCACAATGATTGTTGATAAAATTGAATTCACTCCAGTTCTTCTATTATTAATCGGTGAAATTGAAAAGTTGAGTTGTACATTTTAAGGATATAGACGAGCTGTAGCAAGACCTCCTAGCCTTGGTTGTAGTGAGAGTAGCTTCCGCGGACAATCCTATTAAATATTTTATATACTGATTTTTTAATCTTGCTAATATCTCTTGATTCTAAAAAATTATTTACCTTTTAAAAGAATATATATTAAAAAGTTAATAACATATGTATATTAGAAAATAATAAATAAATTTTGAATCAGGTCTTCAACTATTTTATTAATTTTAGTTCTAAAATATTTAATAAATTCTGTGATAGTTATAAAAAACTTATTATTCATCTCATACATAGCTTTAATTATAAGTAAATACTCATGTGTAACCCCTGAACTGTATATGGCTACAGCCATAGAGCAAAGAGTGGCTCTCCTAGCTCTATGGTTGCAGCATCTCAGTGTGTATGTTGTTGTTGCTTATCAATCTGGTGCAGGAAAGTCCACACCAGGTCAGGATTCGAACCTAGACCTCCCTATCCGCAATCAGATATGCTAACCACTAGACAGAGTAGGCGGCTGCTCAGTGTGTATAACTCAGCCATAGAGCAAGGAGTTGTCTATGAACTCAGCTGTGGAAAAAAAATTCTTAGATGATATCGCCTGGAGCCATCACGAACTTAACTGTCAGACTGTAGTCATCGTCTTTAATTTGGTCATTAGGGATGGGACGTAGCTCCTTTTTTTGTGCTTGGTAGTACTGAAAATAGTTACTTTTTAAGAAAATGTGATTTACCAATTACATATTAAACTTGTTACTTTTCATTATGTGCTGCCCTCTATTAGATGACAAAATAGTTTCGATGTTTTTATAAGTTTTATAAATAAATTGAATTAAAATTAAATTAATAAATTAAAAATTATCAAATCTAAAATATTTTATATAAATCCATAAAATTAATCTGTAATTAATGTTAATTTAAATTATTATTATTTTAATACAAGCATTCGCTTAAATGTTCTTAAAAAGAACTATAAAAATATTTTTTTTTTCATGCTACATTTCATTAATTGCAATTTAATGTCTTTTCTTATAATACTTTTATTTCTTGTTTGAGGCAGAGAAATATAAGTTATTTCCTCTATAAAGATTTTTCTGTGAAAAATGTAGACTTATATTGAATAAAAAACGTTTATAAATTTTCCTATGTCAAATGCTTATAAACATTTTTTATTCAATATGAAATTACAAATTTTAGTATTCATATTTGTATCCATTTAAAGTAAATTTTCAAATTACTCAATAATTTTAAAAATTTTCTAATGCTCATTAAAATATAAAATTAGATAAGATTAAGAAAATAATTTCTATTTTCTTTGCTTAATTTTTTGTTTTAATTTAGTAAAATTTCCCAATTATAAAAATAAATTTTTTAAAATAAAATGGTAAATAGTTTGTGAAGAATTAAATTGTAAGATGATTAATCAATTAGAAAGAGATTTTTTAAAGTTAGCTTAAAAATATACCAATTAATTTTTTTAAAAAGTATACAAAATAATTATAAGGATAAAATTATCAAAATATTAACCAAATATTTTTTCAACTAAACTATAAGAAATAAATTTCAGAATATACAATTATGGAAATTAAATTCTGTTTTCAATATATAACACATTTAATGGCTAAATTCCAAAGCAGGAGCCTACGTGGGCTCCTGGGTTTAAGTCTCTTATATTTTTTATTGTTAAATATTAAAGAAAATATCACAATAATATTTGTTAATATTTTTATATATAATAATTTTCCTTATAAAAGTCGTTTATTTGTTTATATTTTTATGCAGTAGATGAGTTAGTTTTTCTGAAATAAAAATTTCATTAATTCACTTATCTATTTTAATTTTAAGAATGTTAATAAATTTATGGATGAATAAAATGGCTTTTTAATTAAAACTGCTTTTATAATGTTTAAGTAGATATGATTATTCGATAATAGGATAAATTTTATAGTTGCATAAGAATTCAATATTAAAATGCAAAACAATTTTACCAAAAATCTAAATTTTATAATGCTTTAATGTAAAATATTTAGCAATGTGGAAATATTTAATACCAAATGGAGGAACAAAAATATATGTGTTCTATTAACATTAAGTGTGTCATAATTAAAAAAATATACATGATCGCATAAATAGAGATAAAAAGTAAAAACTTACTTAATTTACACATTTTATTTTTCATTTTAAGATTCTAAATTAAAATGATTGAATTTTATAGTAATGTTCATTGAAGCAGCCGGAATGTTATAATTATTTTATTCAAAAAGGGACGACACAATTATACACACATACATCCATATTATTGAACATTTTTTTTTTTGTAACTATTCTTATGATCTTGAACTGAGAGTGTTCTGCTTAGCGCTCGTTTTTTTAAGAATACTACATTCTACCTCACTTAAATTAATTAGTCCGATAGATAACGGGTCGGTTGTCGTATCCTTACTGATCTTCGAATAGGAGGACTTCGTGGAGCACTGGAACCATTAGAATCACCAGACATTGGCTTACCCTAATTCTTTGATATTAGAACTTCTGATGGCATGGAATCGAAAGAATTTACAGTAGAGATCGATTTCTTGGGATAAATGATATCAGGTTTTGGAGAAAATGTAACTCTTGGAATTTTAGTGATCTTGTTTTTCCTCAAATGATTGATGTGTCTTCATATAGTTTTCTCCTCATCGAGTTTTATTAAATAAGTGTAATTTACCAGTACGTTTTTCAACGATGCTAAATTTCCGTGATAGTTTATTGGTGGTATAAGAAAGTGATTATAGACGATCTCTCAAACTTAAAATTATGTGATTTGGAATAGTGGGTAAAATATATATGTCTTTGAATTCCTTGCTTGGTGGACATAATAAATCTAGTTTAATTCGAATTTGGCGTCAAAAGATACTATTCAGAAGAAGTTTTTCCAGATCGTAAAGGAGTTGCTCGATAACGAAATAAAATTTTTCTAACCTTCTCTGGTATTGAGTTCTTCTCATTAGAAATTGATATTAATTTCTGTTTAAGGGTGTTTATATTACATTCAGCTTATTCGTTAGTTGCTGGATGACCTGGAGCTAGCTATTGTTTTATGAATAATTCAATTTTCCTTACAAAGCTCTGTGAATTCGGTGCATGTAAATATAGATGCATTGTCAGATACAAGGACTTGAGGCAATCCATGCACGCTGAAAATATCATTTAATAGTCTTAATGTTGAAATAGTTGATGGAGAACTTTGTTGAATTTTAACTTCAGGCCATTTTAATCTTGAATCCGTATCTATCAAAAAATTATATCCTAAAAAAGGCTCAGCGTAGTCAATATGTACTCGTTCAAAATTTGATGATGGCTCTTCCCAGTGGTTATTTGATATTTTTTAAGGATTATCTTGTACTTCTGCACAGCTTTTAGGTTCCCAAACTAATTGCTCTAAATTTCTATCGATGTTTTTCCAATAACTATATTTTCGGGCTGGATTTTAAATTTCGACTATTCCTAAATGTGTGGGATGAAGTTTTTTTAAAATCTCTGTTCGAAGTTTTTCAGGAATGTACATCCTTTGTCATTTAAAAATAGCTCCAATATTCATTATCATATTTGTTACTTGATGAAAGTTGTCAGAAATTTAGAACAATAGGTTAACATTCCTAAGAAACGTTTCAATTCTTCGAAATTTTTGGTTATGGAGAATGAATAATGGCTTCTATTTTCTTTGAAAATTTTGAAATTTCGTTTTCTTGGATTATATAGCCTAAATATGAAATTTTGCCTTTGAAAAATTAACCTTTTGAACTATTTACATGCAAATTGAAGTTTTGAAGCCGTTTCAAGCATTCGATCAGATGATCACGGCATTCTGAAAATGTTTCTCCATGAACTATAATATCATCAAAGTATGTAGATACACCTGGAATACCCATTAGTATTTGATCTAGTATTCTGTGGAATTCACTAGGAGCAGATTTAATGCCAAAAGATAAACGATTTATTTGAAAAGTTCCTTTGTGTGTAGATATATTTTGAATTACCTTGCTTTCGTCATCTATCCCTACGTGTAAATATGCTTTGAATAAGTCTAAAGTCCAGAAATATTTAAAGTTTTGAAGACTGTTCAACATTTCATCCATTTTTGGGATTGCATAATTCTCACCTTGTAGTTAAGAATTTACAGCTACTTTATAAATATATATATATATATATATATATATATATATATATATATATATATATATATATATATTAGTCTATAGTCAACACATAATCGAACACTACCATCAGGCTAGGGTATAACAACAAGAGATGAACACCAATCGCTACAATCTACTTTTGTCACCATCTGATCTTGTTCAAGAATTTTAAGTTCTTCGTAAACTTTTTCCCGTAAAGCAAAAAGTACTTCTCAAGCTTTTAAAAGAAGTTTCGAATTTTCTCGGAGTTTAAATGAGCACGTGATATTAGGTATTTTTTCCACTTTTTGTTCAAACATAGTAGGAAATTGTTTTATAATGTCATCAATAATATTAGATATATTGACAGTATTTATTTGAATTTCTACAGTTTTATTACATTTATCGATATCAGATAAATTTATTTTTAAATGTCAAATCCATGTTCTTCCTAAAATTGGTGTAAACATATCTGGAACTATATATCAAATTTCCGTTCTGGTGAGATTTTATATTTGACTGAAACTTTGACAAAACATAAAAGTTTGAAAATTCCTTGAATGTATGATTGAAATTTTACGTTTGCAGGCCGTAAAATGTTTGCTAAATTTAGTAAAACAAAAGCTTGTTTGGGCAAATGTGAAAATCCTGATCCGGAATCGATTTCAAACTTTTGTATTTTTCCATCTATCTGCGCAATAACCCAGAATTTTTCAGAGTCAGGGGTAAAAGTACTTTGAGTTCTTAAAATTTTACTAACTTCGTCTGATTTTCAACTAAAATTGTGCTTCGATAATTCACGATTGTCTCTTTTCGAATCTTCTAAAATAAAGCTTGTTCAACAGCTACATCAAATATAAAATCCATTAAAAGTTTCTCTCGAATAAAGTCATATTTTAGTCTTCTAATAAACTAATAAAATAAATTAGCAACTGATTTTTCACATTCACTATTAATAAAATCAGAAATTGAAGTAAATTTTCGTAGGACAACAACATAAGCAGAAACAGTTTCGTTTTCGATTTGAAATCGAGATAGAAATCTGCAGTGGTGGTGTGCTAATTTTTTTTTTTACCGGAACGCGTATATATAATTATATAGACAGGACTGATCCTGGGTAGGCGGCTGCTCTGTCCGGTCTCATGTCCCAAATTTAACGAAGGGGGGGAGGTGATTTTCCATGATAATCCTGGCAGCGACGGTTTTTTTTAAGGTCCCATGCCTCAAATTTAAAGACGGGGGGGGGAAGATTTCCGCCAATTTTCGATTGTCGTCAGGATCGCCCTGTATATAGCATAAAAAGGAAAGGAAACTAAAATCATTACGAAACTCATTTTGTATAAAAGTATATATATATGTTTATTACAATAATAGGAACGTTTAATAAAAATTAGTTAACAAATTATAAAATACGCATAGTAGATACTCAAACAATATTGCATAAATATTTTAATCAATACATGAAAACACTAATGGTTTTTAAAAAATATTCCAAATAGGATTATGTTTAGGATTTTGTGGTTGAATTTTCCTTGTTTTGTTGTCATACGCTGAACGATGAGACCTTAACCAAGTTTTTACATAATCATCTGGTTTAAATAAAATTGTGGTGGGCCATTCATTTTTATAAATAAAAGATTTGATAGATTTTCAATTAATATTCTATTTCTTTGTTTATTTAAAATAATATTCATATTACTGAATCCGCGCTCTCACTCTGCCGAACTGAAAGGTGCAATATTTATGTAACGAATTAAGATTTCTAAATCTTCAGGAATTATTTAGCCTCCAGTATCAATATAATCTCTAAACGCATTGATACATCGCATCGGTGATGTTAAATTAAATCTGGTGCATAATGACTGGATTTCATTTTCTCCATAGCCAATTTCAATATCTTCCCGCCATTCCGCTGAATCTAGTATTTGAAATTCACTTATCAAATCATTTTCTGTATGTAGTCTTCTAGTCATATTATTAATGAGACTTACAAGGAATTTATTTCTGTCAATAATAGTAATTTTTATATTATCTATTAAAGTTAATGTTCCTAATTTCATCATTTGAACAGCCTCTGATGCTTCTATGAGTTTGTTTCCTTTTTTAAAGTCTTTTATTGATTCCAAATAGGGAATAGTTCGACGGATTAGTTTGTCCGCATATACGATCGTTATACTTCTGTTCTGTAACGCTTCAGACAAGATGGAAAGTTCATACAAAACGTCAAACATTAATGCCAAGTTAATTATAAATTGTTTAAACATGATATACTTATTTAGACCAATGTATACATTCTGTTCAATTTTTGAACGAGTTTCTTCAGTTTGAATGAACTAGCTATCCACCTTATTCCTAAAATGCGTCCTATTTTTTAAATTTCTTCTCCCAAATTTTCCGCGCATGATTCTAGTTCTCGTTGATTTTTAGGAGATTGATGATAAATGGTATATAATTTATCCATAAATATGTGAAAATGGTTAATACCATTTACTTCTGCGACAAAATCGTTAACAGAGAGCTCCAGACGATGATTTAAACAGTGCCACGTGATTATTTTTGGAAATTTAGTCAATAATTTTGTAGCTACTCCTGACCTTTTTCCTAACATTCCACTTGCTCTGTCACTGGTAAATGCAATTAAATTTTGTTTTAAATATTTCTCGTCGAAGCCATATTTTTCCAAATTATTTAAAAGGTATTCTGTACTGGTGAATGCTGTTTGATCGGACAATTATATTAAATAAAAAAAAAAAGAATCGTGGTTCGCTAATTTTATTTATTTCGAATTTTAAAAATGTCATTAGAGTAGATTTTTTATTTAATGTTGTAGATTCATCAATGAGAATCGAAATCTTTCCATTTGTTTTAATAATTTCTGAACAAATTCTTAATTTCATATTTTTGGATATGTGATTAATTATATTTGTGAAGGTATATCTGGACCGTAAACCAGGTGCCAAAATTGTTCCATTTAATTCTTGCAATTGCAATAAATTATAATAATCTGAATATGGTCTGTCGTGTTTAATAAGCAATTCTAAATAATAAGCAATTCTAAATTCTAAAGACGTGTTCTTAATAAACGCCTTATTTAAATTGTCTATTACATTTTCTTTTGGCTGATGCTGTTCGCTGTTTAAAATTTTTTCTGAATTAATGTGCTCTGTTGTTTTCGCGTGTTCAAAAAAAATTTTTTTAATGACGTTAACTGTGATTTTTTATCTTAACCGTAGTAAGAAACGGATGTGGAACTCCATTCCTTTGAAATATTTACACCACGGGTCTTTTCTTTTCTAACCACATTTCCGCACTCCAAATATTAGGCCACGAGACTTCGTCAGAATCGTTATCATTATAAATACCTGTGGCTGCAAGTTCAACAGATTCCAGTTGATCAGCGTTCAAGTTGGTGTTGGATACTTGGCTCAATGTTGCATTTTCCTGGGTCATTGACTCATCTTCGATGCTAGTTTTTAGTTTCTTTTTAAACAAATCGGTGATGCTACTGTTGTTTTCTTATTTCATTCATGATGAAATTACTAATAAAATAAATACTATTATTTAATAAGAAAAAAAACGGACATTTTATTTTTAATAATGAAAATGAAATAGACTTACGCTTTAAGTTTATTAGATTAAAGATCATAGAAAAATGCAACTACTACATACATATATGTAGCGCGCACGTTATCTTGTAGCGAGAGGTTCTTATGCGAAATTGACACTAAGGCAAGCCGCACATTGAGGCGACAGCAGACAGGCAGCATGACGTCGCTTCGTCATGCTGCCTGTCTGCTGACGGCGCGACGATAGACAAAATCATTCATGAAGAATTACACATAAAAAAATTAGTTTGCCGTTGGGTTTCTCATAATCTAACTGAGCACCAAAAAGAAAAGTGTGTCAGAATCAATAAAAAAAAAACTCTTAGATTGCTAAATGATGGTAGCCACCGCATCATTTCTAAAATTGTAACAGGTGATGAAACATACATGCCGTTTTTTGACGTAATAATACGTCAAGAAAGCAAAGTATGGATCTTTGAAGATGAACCCACGCCGACAATGGTGAAAAGAGAACGCGCACTGAAAAAATTGATGTATACCGTTTTCTACAGAAGTACGGGATTGATCAAAGCCATCAAGTTGGAAGGACAGAAGACAGTAACAACAAACTGGTATACCACTAAATGTCTTCCAAAAATTCTACAAGAACTGAATGTTAGGGGACTAATGCTTCACCATGACAATGCATCTTCACATACAGCCGGATTAACAGTTGAGTTTCTTAAACAAAAACAAATTAAAGTGATCGAACGTCCACGGTATTCACCTGATCTAGCTATGTGCGACTTTTGTTCATTCTTTAATCTAAAAAAGAACTTACGTAGACGTCGTTTTCATTCAGAAAAAGAGATTGATGTGGCTATAAATGCCTTTTTTTCATCTATTCCAAGAAATAAATGGCTTCAGGCATTTAATCTGTGAAAAACTCGTCTACAAAAGCGCATTGATGCTGGAGGAGACTACTTTGAACATACCTAAAATTTTGTAAGTGTAACTTTAAAATCCTAGTTGTATCTCAAAAATTTCAGAGTGACCCTCGTATATTAATAGTTTTCAATGAAATTCTTATTTATTTTTAGTTTTGTACTGATTTATATTGAACTATTAGGTTATATTACATAAATGTGCATTTATACTTATGTAATATAACAAATTTAAAGTAGGAAATAACTAATAAAAATGTGTAAACTGTTATTAATATATTTAAAATAACTAAAAAAATATTTGACATTTTTGAATCTGTTAACTAAAGAAACGTAAAGTAAGACCCCGCTTAACGCGGGGGATACGTTCCATCAAAGTAGAGCGTAATGCGAAACAGCGCTAAACGAGGCTATCTTTACATGTAAATATTGGGGTTAGGGGAAGATGGCTTGGAAATTGGTTAGGTATTAAATTTAAAAAGTATGTCTTTTTAATAAAAATAAAACCAAACAATTATTTCTTAAAGCCCAAATTAATACCACATTATTATTTCTTGCAAAAATAAAAACAAAATATAAATAACGAAACGAAAATTCTTAAAAGAAGCAAATAAAATTTTAAGTCAGTCATATTTAGTTAGCCTTCCGCATTTTCAGTGTTCTGCCTTTTTGTGAGAAAAGCATCTAATGTTGTTTGCCTTTGTCTTTTGCGTTGTTCTCTTAAAAGTTCTTCATAAACGGATAGAGCATCTCTAACATCATGCCTTACTTTTGAGCTCCTGTCAAAATTCGGATCATTTTCAATGAATTGATCCATTATTTCAGTTATGGTAGACAAACTCCTTTTTACAAACCCCATCGAAAGTTCTTTTTGCTCTTCTTCTGAATCACTGCTGTCAACATTTTTGTTTTCTTCTTATTCAGTTAATTCCTTGAGCTCATCATTAGAAAGACTAGCCGCTGCTTCTTTCCGCACCAAACAAGAAACACAAGTACACTCTTTCGAATATGTATTTGAAACCTATCGCTGCATAATATTTCGGGGAATCCCCGTATGCTGCAAGTGATTTCGTTGAATCCCCGGGTTGAAGTAAAAGAGCGCTAAACCGAAACAGCGCTAAACAAAACAGCGTTAAGCGGGGTCTTACTGTATTAAGAATATTCATTATGCTTTTGGCAGAAATTTATCAAATAGTTTGGAGACCATACTGTATGTATGTTTGATAGTTATCTTTGGAATATTTTATAAAAAAAACTTTCTACGATGGCTGTATTTTTTGGGCCATATATATATGCCACAATTATTGTTTTTCCCAGTTCATTTATTTTGCTAATCAAAACTAAACAAATGAAAAGGCTGATTTATTCAAAAGCATCACTTATTTTTATTTCGCAATAGAAATTCATTACGTTTCCTCAGTTCCCCTCTCCAACTCAAAGTGATCTTACAATTTCAAACTCTTTTATTTTACAGCTAAACCAACTGTCATTTCCCTTCTCCTACCCATCCTCCTCAAAGGGGAAGTTCTTGATTAAATATTACCACATGTCGTTATTCATCTATCTGCATGTATGATGCTATTGGTTGCTCTATCATTGGATCTTCTGTATTTGAAACAATTTTTATAAGAGTCAGTACGTGCTTGTTAGAAAGTAATCAGCGAATACTTGCTTGTTTTTCGTAACAAATGATTATTTTGTAACAGACACGTACTTTCTCAGCAATTTCCTTTTTTGTAGTAGGAGGTAACGAGTATTTAGAGAAAAAAGTTCTGATTACAAGTTTTTACATTAAAATACCCACTATAAACTACTGGTTTTAGATATTTTTTTATTTAATTATAAGTTAATTATTTTCATGGGAAAGTGATGGGTTACACGTGAAAAGCTGTCCCAACAACTGGACACGCTTACGGATTATCAACCAATCATTTTTATGAAATTCTGTGTTTCCTGATGCTTTATTATATCAATTAATCAATCCTAAATTATTTTTCTGCAACTAATAAGTTGAAAGCTATCAAGTATAGCAAAACTTCTAATGAGTCAACATTTAACTTGAGTTGTATGGGCTTAGGTGGTTTTTTTTTTAAAAAATTATCCTATCATGAGAATCATTCCTTAAAGACTGAAATTTCTTGCTCATTAGTTTTCTTTTTTAGGTGTAATTTTATATAGTTAAGCATGTCTGAAGAAAGTGATATCAGTTCAAATTTTTCTTCTATGAAAAGTTATCCTAAAGATATTCAGGTAATGGCAAATATGCTAAAGGAAATGGGTGTTACTGACTATGAACCAAGAGTTCTAAATCATATGTTGGAATTCAGTTATCGTAAGTTACATTAGCTATTTTTAGTTTTAGTTTTTAAATATAAACTTTTGATCTTAGACTTTTAAATCTTATGTTGGAATTCAACTATCGAATATTATGTTTGTTTTCAACTTTTAAAGTGTATTAATTAAGCTTATAAAACTCGCAGTTTCAATTTTTCAAAAATTTCTTTGCCCCTGTTAATATATATTTCACAAAATAGCATAAAAAATGTATCTAAATATATGAAGTGTGTAAAATCAATCCTATATAATATTAAAATTCATTTTAGTGGATGTTACATAATGAATGCAAATCTTATACTTGATAATCACTGTTATTCATGTAATAATTTATTAAAAGGAAATATGTGAAATAATTCATGTTTTCATTTACTTTAATCTGAATTATGATAGCATTTTTTTTCATATTGTATCATATTTGCTATATAAGAAATGTCTAAGTATGCCTCTTGTAATTTATATTTTTCAATAAAACATTTTTTATATATTTTTGCAAGATAAATTATTATTGTAAATGATAATTTTATAATAAATGTTTATTTGGTATTTGGGTGATAAAAGGGGACATAACAATCATTTTTCTACCAAGCTGAGAATGACAAAGGGATTGGAATTTGGTTAGCAATCCTAATGGATGCTAGTTTGTTATTTCTAAAGAAAAGCAGTCATATATAATGCAGAGAAAAAGATGGTAATACTTTTAAATTGCTTACTTTTATTCAATACAGCAATGCTAAGCATACTATAGTCATATTAAGAATTTTTTTAAAAATATTTTTAACTAAAAATTGAAGTATGTGTACTACAAAAAAAGAAAGCGTCAGAAGTTATGTCACATAAAGAAAATGAAATTATCTTAATTACAGTCAATAAATATTATCATTGATGGTAAATGGTAAATTTGAGAATTAGTAAATAGATGTTTGTAACTAAATATCTATTTAATAAAATGAATGATAACACAATTAATTATAGATAGGATTATTTCAGTTAATAAAGCATAAAAATATTTTCAGATTTCATTTAGAGGTTCATTTTATGCTGTGAATTACTTGCAGAAAAAAATATAGGTGAAAATGCGCTTTAGGTCCCCTACTCTGCCAACTTGGCGAAAGTGTGCTGTGGGTCCCGTACTTGGCGGGTTTTCAAAAACGCTGTTGCCATGGCAATAATGGAATACGATTTTTAACGGTTTTAAACTAATTAGCAACCAATGAAAATGACGGATTTTTCAAAATGAAACTAATTAACGACCAATGAAAATGCTAAAAGAAAAAAACAATTAATGAGCATGCGCGAAAAAGCGCAAATTATTTCCTCCGGAGGTTGCCATAAAGAGCTCATTAGGTATAAAAACGTCTGGTTTACCAGGCTTGGTGCATTTGTCGCCAAGTTGGCAGAGTAGGGGACCTAAAGCGCAGATTAACGAAAATATATAATTTAATACCATATCTATTGAAAATAAACATTGCTTTTACCATATATGTGAATTAAATTTCCTAATTTCAGATTTTATCTTAATGTTTGATATTCAGGTTGTAATGTAGATTTCAGGAATTTTTTGGTTTGATTTAATGAATGAAATGATTTGAATTTAACAAATGAAAATTTTCAGCTCTAAATTTAAAGGTAAAAATGCAAATGGAACAAATTGGAATTATAAATCTTATTAATTCTTTTTAATCACTTCTTGTAAAGTCATGTTGAGTCCATGGTTAGTTTATAACAATTATGTGTTTTGCAAACTATACATGTAGTGGTTTAATTTTTTTTAAATATGATACTATAAAAATATAAAAAAGTTGCTGAAAATACGAATACACTCAAATATGTAATATAAGCAATCTGCAATTTATGTTTGTCACATAGATAGTTCCAAATATTGTAAGATGAGTTGATTCCATTAAAAGGTCTTTCCAATATAAACCTATATTTGGTAATTAATTGTTTTTGATGAATTTACTTGGCATTAGGGATAGAACTACCAAACTGCACAATTCGATTATTTCTTGTCCATGGTGAGACATGACAATTATTTTCTTTTTAGCTTTATTGGATATATATTATGTGAAACTAATCAAAAACAATTTTTCTATGCAAAAAAGAAAAAAAAATCTATTCAACTAAACATTTTATGTACTTAATTTAAAAACTATTTCTTGACTCTATTTTAGTGATATGGACATTTATGTTATTAAATAAAGGTAAGTGCCGAGTTCAAACTAAAAGAAATTCTGGTTGCTTAACCAGGCAGAAGAGAATCTGCTACAGATTTTTGAAAGAACATTAAGGAAAATTTTTGGGTCACTAAAAAAAATAACATACTTAGAACTTTATACAACCATGAAATCTAGAAAAAAAAATATAATGATTCCCTAATTGTAAAAATTGTAAAGGCTTCCCATATTAGCTGACTAGGTCATATTTGTAAATGTGATGATTCTTCCCCCCCCCCTTCCAAAAAGCTTTTTCAAGAATAGAGCAAAAACAAAAGTGAAAATAGATCCGTTACTAGATGATTAGATTGTATAGAAAAAAACTTTAAACTGCTGGAAGTGAACCAATGTGAAGTTGTTGTACTATATATGGTCAGGTGGAAGATGCTTGGAGAGGCAGCTTTGGTTTGTAACAGACTGTAGTGCTTCTGTGAAAAAGAAGATGAGCAATTTTCACACTTTTGTATGTTAAAAATAATGGAAAAAAAAAGAATAGCAAAATATTTACTACAAAACTATTAACATATTTATAAGTATTTTGTAAATAAGTTAGTAGTTCCTTTGCAATAAGACATGATATTTAAACAAAAAGACATTATTAATTAGATGAAACAAATGTGTACTAATAAAATAAATGGCAAAAAAAAAAAAAAAAAAGGATTTGCCATAAAAAAAAACTCAACCAAAAACTGCAAAAATAGAAAAATCAAGCCAAGTAAAAATAGACCAAATTTAGCAATTATTCTACTGAAAATAGCCTGTATTTTTTTCAACCTAAAATTACGATAAGTTAAAAAAATTATGTATGACTTATTATATTTATTTTCTTTAATAAGTGATGAGAGTATTTATCTTAAATCATTAATGTTAAATAATAAAAAACATAGACAAAGAAGGGTACTTATATATATTATCCCATCAACCATTTGTTAAAAATAATATATCACTTAATGTTGCATCCATGGCGCAGCTTGTCCAATTTTGGACCTTGCGCCATAAAACCCAACCCAACAACTAATGTTGCATCTTAGTCAAACATCTTTAGCTATTTCTGTGCAATTCAAATAAATAATACTGGCTATCAGGTCCTAAACTTCAATAGTTCTAAAATGTGTGGAAGAAAAAGAGTTGTCTTTATTGAAAAAATAGTTAAAAACTATTTTTAATTCACATTCTAATTTTTATATCTACATGGTTATTGGAAATTAATCAAATTTATAACTTGTTTAAACTAGGCTGAGAAATATAAAATATGAATTAATGGAATTGATCATATAATATGATCACTAAATTGTAGCATCGAGCATTAAATTTTAATATTTTGCAATATATTTCTTCATGGAAATGGTTAATTGGATAATATATAAGCACTTAAAGAATTAATAACAAATTAGTTTTGTATTGGATATTAAATTGTGTGTGATATTTTGCTTTAATTTTTTGATATTTTTCAACAGCATTTAGTTTTTACCACCTTATAGAAGAATGTACTTTTGTAGTAAAGAAAGCTCTTTGTACATTGATTTTTTTTCCACCTCCTGAAAAGACTACTTTCTCATAAGAAAATAAACTTTGGTTCTAATTATGAAAGTATTGGTGCAGGATGTAAAATAATGTGGCCAAACCTTACAAGGGATTTTATCTGTTGTATATTCGACTATGGGTTGTCTATCATAGCTTAATGATAAAATAGTATTGTTTAGAATGAGTAGTCCTGTGTTCAATTCTAGCTATTCTTGAGTCATTACAGATGGATATTTGCTTTTATTTTTACATCAGGATGAATACTTAAAGCTTTACCTTGTTTTTGTATAGCCTAAATATATGGCCTTTTATTGGTAAAATGTTCTCTCACCTCGCAAAATGTATTTAGTTTGTTGAAAAAAATCTAGTAATAAATTTTTATTTGTCAAGTTATCTACTATAATATCACATAACTCCATTGATTCTTAAGAAATGTACTAAGAAAAAATTGTACTATTGCATCGCTTAAAAATTTATTTAGTGATGAATATAATTTATATTAATATACGCAAGAATGTAGTATTAAATATACGCAAGAATGGTTATTATATTTTACAAATTTTTTTCTTTAAGTACTAAGTCAATTGTGCTCAAACTTTTCATTTCTAATGAGATTTGGTCGAAAGAGAAAGTGCATAAACCTTATTTAACATGTCAAATTTAATAACTATACAAATTATTCAACTTTTTAAAATTTGCTTTTAAGCAAAAATTGGTTTAAAAGAAAGCTTCCTTTTTCAATTTCTGTAATTTATGTATCTTTTAAAAATTATAGACATTTGTTATTTTAGAATTGTAATAATTGCTGCAATATTTAATAAAATACATTATAATTCTTCATTTTCTTTCTAATGTAATTCTTAGTCTTTTTTTTTTTTAACATTTTATTAGATAAATGATAATGCAAAAAAAATTTTATAATATTTTTAAGTTACCAATTTTTGCTTCTTTAAACAATAACCATAACAGTGCAGTGGAAGTTATCAAAACTAATATAGTTTATAATTATATATAACTCAATTGGTAAAAAACTTGGTAACTGTCAGTTTGGAACTATTTCTAATTTTCGTGCCAAGCACTTCACAGTTATTACACCAACCTAAATTATATCACTACATGCAATATCTGCTATTCAAATACTGATTGTGAACTTCAACTTTGCAATCATACACTATTTTAAAATTCAAATATCAAAATTACTTACTACAGAAATATTAAAATGCTAATAACTACATAGAATCTGATTTACAAGGATTATATAATAAAAAAACAAATATAAACTAAGCATGTAATCTGCAATTTAAATATATAAAATAATTTGCCCAGTCATTGCTTGCAGAATCATCAGGCAACAGATATAATTTATGATTCACAAAAATTACAGTACGGTGTTCTTGGAATGATTATGTGGCCTTATATATTTTGTGAAAAATAATTTTCCTAAATAATAATTCAAAATATTGAAAACAATGTGAAAATAAATTTAATTTATAATATTTCAACATAAATTTTACCTAAGAGATTTAAAATAAGAAATTCACTGCAAACTAATCTTCAAAAAAAAAAAAAAAAAAAAATTAAACGTAAATATTAAATCACCCGCTTCAAAAACTTAGACTGTAATCAAATAAAAACAAACTACTTATCAAATGCTTCAAGGGTAACTAGCCCACAAAACAAATTTTGTGCATATGCTCAATCACATCACATTACATTTTTAAACATCGGTGTTCTTGCTTGTCGGGGCGGTGAGGCTTGTGTGCACCCATGATTTTGGGGGCTATGCCGCCGGTAGCTTGCTACTGGTAGGGTCTCCCAAGCCAGACAGGTTGAAAGGTAGGTGTCAGATTAAAAGGAATACCATCAAGAGCCAAGACAGACCTCTACCTCAGGTGCTCAGATTCCCAGATTCATAGAGGCTGCATTCCACCTTCTCCTTATGAACTTATTGACCCACTACTTTTGGGTCAGCCATCTTTTGGTTGTTGTCAAACATCATCAAACCGCTGGAGGATTAGAAGAAAAAAAGAAAAAAAAGGTCAATATTTTGATAATTTTATCCTTATAATTTTATATATTTTTTAATGATATCCATGTAGAATAAGAAATGACTGCTGAGAATAATATTGGTGTCAACAAATGGCACTGCTTTACAAGAGTATTTTCTGTGGACTGAAAATTTTTTCAAACTAATCATTCACAGTAGTTGAGAAAAGAAAATTCTCTCTTATGTGCATGATGGATGCTCCTTCAGAACATCCTGTTCTGCTTTGATGTCAACCTAACACTTAGTTTGGCACTTTTATAGAAATCCGCAAATTATTGTTGGTTGTAGTATATAATTTCATTAATTTGTGCTCTTTTCTTTCTGTATTCATTGTTTTTAATGTTTAATCAAACTCCAAATCTTTATTTTATGAGCTAGTTTAATAGTTCACACTAGCTAATTTAATTAAAAAATTAAATAAAATAGATAAAATATATTCTTTTAAGGATATAGATTTTATTGAATCTGTTTAGTTAAATAGGTAATCTTATGTCTTGTTATAGGTTATCTTATAACAATATTGGAGGATGCTCGTCTATATTCAACACATGCTAAAAAGTCATGTATAGATAGTGAGGATGTAAAGTTGGCAATCAGTTTATATCAAGAAAGAGTTCTCACAGGCCCACCCTCTCGAGATGTATGTATAATTTTTATTTTGTATTTTTGTAAATGTGTGTGGATTTTAATCAGGAAATTTATTAGATTTTATATGTTACCATTGTGAATGAAATGTATTACATTGTACAAAGTAGAGTTTTAATTTAACATTCAGTTAAATTAATAAAAATACTATTTAACTATTTCATTGAAGAATATGAATTGCAGAGATTGTCAGGCACAGTAACTTTTAGAAAACTATGGTTTATTTAATTCCTATTTAATTTTCTAGTCTTATTTAATTCCTACACAATTTTATCTGCAACATCTTATCTTTGTATTTGAAAATACAACTGTGGTGTACTAAAATTATTAGAGATGAAAAAGTTAATGCAATTTTTTAAAAATAGTTTGGAAAAAAAATCTGATAATTGAAAAATTTATTTTTTAACACCTTATAATTGTTTGATTTGATATCATCAAATTTGATATCAGGCATAATTCAAACATTTATTTCTATTTTATTTGAAAAATTTAATACTTTATCAAATGTTTCATCATATTGTTATGTTTTTTCAAATAGAAAATTTTATTTAAATGTTATAGATGATATTTTTTTAATCATGGTTTCTATTTTGTCTTTTATCTTTTAAATAGCTCTTAAAAAAGCTTGATAACAGTTTTGAAATTTTTTCCAGAACTATTGTCCTGTTTTATCCAATTAGATGGCATGTCATTTTTATTATTTCATGATAATTGGTTTTTAGTTTTAGCAATAATGATTCTTTTTATGTTAAAAATAATGGTTTGTATATGTTATAAATTTTTTTTTATTAAAGTATGTACTTATGTTTTGCTTTAAATACTGCTTTCTGTTTAATATTTAAGAAGAAAAAAGATGAAAAAATGTTTTCTTTTACTGACTTAGAACACCTAGTGTAAAATATATAGAGCAAAATGCTTAAAAATATATTTTTTTTCATGCAAGTTTTCAATTTACATATTGAAATGTAAATTCTTTGAAATTTCTTATTAAAAATTATTAAAGTATTTTCTATATTATAAAATTTATGTAATTGATTTTATAAAAAAATATCTAAATATATTTATTAACCTTATTTTTAAAGGTTATTGCCGAAGTAGCAAAATCACGGAATTCAATGCCTCTGCCGCAAATTAAAGCCAGTGCAGGCTTAAGATTGCCACCTGATCGCTATAATCTTACAGCTTGCAATTATCGCTTAAAACCATCCCTTAAAAAAGTAAGAATACAGTTTATCAAGTTAATATATTTTTCTTTTAAGTTATATAATAATAATAATTGTTTATTACAATTTATTTATTATAATGATCGAATTTGATTTTTGATATTTTCAGTGATAGATTTTTCAGAAGTTTTAAATTATACTCTGGAATAATGGACTAATTTTTTATTATATGATTGAGTTTACATGCTGACTTATTGATAATTTTAAACTTTAAATAATGTACCTTGTTTTTTAAGTATTTATTTTAATATTTGCTTATGTTTTTTCTAAGTGTTTTTTTACAATATAGGGTAAAGTTCATGCTGCTCCAAAACTAAGTGGAAATAGTTTGTCTTCAAATACTGGTATGATTAATATAATATCTTTTTGTTTTTAAATTACAAATTTTAATACTGAAATCTTAAAAATATGCTAATGATTATAGGCAGCAATACCTAACTTTTTGAAATTATTATTCTAATAAGAAACACATGTACAGGCTCTAGCGTACTTTAATGCAAGTGCAGACACAACATGCACAAACTTTGGGAAACATAATCTTGTTAGTTAGCAAAGTCTAATTTTATTTTCATATAAATTCCTTTTTGGATAAAAATAAAATTTTTTTTTACTAATTAAAATAAAATTTAATATTCTTAATTAAAAACTTATTTTATAAAATTGTGTCAAGAATTAATTAATTTGATTTAAATTTTGAACTAAACAGTTATCAAATTACAATTAAATTTTTTATGTGCTTTGCCATTTGAATTTATCTTATATATTATATTTAGTGCATACATTAGATGGTTACAAAAAACATTTTAAATTATGTTTTTTCTCATTGTGTTGAAAAAATAAATTCTTGCAGTTTGAAAATGAAAAGTAGTTTCTTGATAATAAAGTAAAAAGGGAAAAATATCTTAGGTCAATTTTTATTTGTTTTATTTTTAATTATTCAAGGATTGATATAATCTTAAAAAATACAAAATATGAAGATCTCTTAAGAATATTATAATAAATACATTGTATAATTAAATTTTTTTATTTGTTAAAATTAATGTTATCCAACATCACTGAAAACATTTGATGAAAATAATTTGATAATTTAAGAACTGATTAAAGTGTGTAAGCTTAAAGAGATGAAAATATTTATTTTGTATATTTTTTTGCTTGTATATTTTTTTGCTATTTTGTATATTTGTTTAAGATTAGCTTTACTTATATATCAATAAATCTATTCAGACATACTATTTTAATAGTTTTTTAAATATTTCGTAGTTATGAATAATCAGTTAGTGACACATGTTACAACCAAGGTGATTAAAAGTTAACAGATTTCTTAAGAAAATATTTATGTTGCATCCTTGTAAAATTTCCATTGCATTTAATTTTGTTTTCAGCAAGATTTTCCGATTTGATGACTTTTTCTCATAGTGATATGCTGAAATTTTTTAGTGACCTGTTTCAGTGAAATCTGAATTATAAAAAGTTTTAAAAAATGAATTTTTTCAAAAACTTTAAAAATTTTGCTTTTAAGAAAAGAGATTACTTTCCAGAAAATTGTTGGTGAAAGATGTGGAACATGTTTCATATGGAATATACTATATCTACAATAACACTGAGATGTTTTTAGTGCAGCAGATCATTTACCATTATTTCTTCAATAATTAACAATTTTTTCTTTTCATGATGAAAAAAATTTAATGAGATAAAGCTAATTTTTTAAAAAATTTAACATCTATAACAGTGTACTAAAAGAAATATCTCGAAATAAGTCAGTGTCTAGAAAAATCTTTGGTGATTAATTTTCCTGTAATCAAATTTTATCAAATCAAAGTAAATTGTAGCAACATTTCACATCAAAGTTACATATGGTATGGAATTTGTCCATTCATGTTCCGAACACTTTAAAGAATTATTTTTTAAATTCTAACTCAAAAAGATGTTTACAATTTAAAGAGCTTCATTTATTTAGATTGGAATGTTTCATTATTTATGATAATTTAGTGCTATAATTATAAAACAACTTATAACCTTGAATTAATTGTTTGTTTAAATGTTTATATACTTTCTGGTTATATTAAATTATTTTATAATGGCACTCTCAATTAAAATTGCATAATACAAATGTTTTTTAAAAATTTCTCTGCTTTAACACTATTAATAAATACATTGTTATTAGTAAAGAGAGAGAATGATGTATTTATTATAAAATACTTGAAAGAACTTATTGAGATAGTCTATTCAAGATTTTTAATTGATGACAAATGCAAAATAAAAAGCATAGAAAATTGATTTTTTTAATGAATATAACAATTTTTATTATTACGAAGTAGAGAAAATAATGAAATTTGTCTTGTTGTCTTTTAAGAAGTAATAATTTTATCAAATCAAATTAATTCTTTTTTATCTTTGAATTTGTATCCCAATTCAATTTTATTTTTTATATGCCAATATTTTAAGAAAATCTTAAAAATAGAAAGTTAAGTAAATATAAAGACATTTTAATAATGTCTTTTTATTGACCTTTTTGACTGGGAAAGGGAGTTTTTGTAATCAGTGAAATTTACTGAAAAACTGTATTTAAAGCTCTAGTTTTATTTTACTAGGAAGTACTTCTAAGTAATATATTTTTAGCAGATTATTTATAAAAAGTGAAAGTGTGATAAATGTAATTTGAAACTTCTTTTAATATAGAAACATTTGATATAGTTACATGTACATTTATATTATATACATATAACTGCTAAAATTAATTATAATTAAGAGCACTCATTTCTTATTGTAACCCAACAAATTTCCTTTATTATCATTTTCAGTCTTATGTTTAATATTTGGCTGTCACGAACATTTTAATTCTTTTTAAGTATCTTTATTAAAGAAATATTTAAAATTTAACTGTTATCTAAAAAGTATTTTCAGCAAACTATACAATTCTATTATTACAGGCCAGTGCTATAGAAATTTTTTCTGTATACATTAAAAAAATTATGCATTTTTGCAAAAAGTCAAAATTAATATGTGAAATTGGAAAGAAATTACCTATTTTAATTATTACTGAAATTAATTACTCTTTGGAATAATTAGAAATTCTCAATTTTTTGAACAATTGTTGAAATAAAAATATTTTCCAAATAATTTAAGCATCAAATAAGTAACGGTAATTTTTTAAATTTTACTTGTGAAAAAGGGAATACCAATTGGAATACTTAAAAGAAAAAGAAATCTTTACAAGGAAGTGAAAATCTTTAATAGAAACAAAATCTTGATCAAGTATGATAGAATTTCCTATTGTTAGATACTTATCATATACAAGTTTACATTATTTAAATAATATTTTGGACAGTACTATTTTCAAATTTTAAAAAAGGAATTTACAGTATTTTGGGATCATTATACTAAAGTTTGACTAATAAAATTGTAAAACTATGAAAATTTCTTCAGTTGACTCAATGTAGATATTTGAAAATTGTTTGTCTGTTATTTTAATTTTCAGATTTGTTGTAAAATTTGTAACTGTCATCCCTCTATGAAAGTAATTTAGAACAATTATTTTTAATATTCTTTTGTAATTAGTATGGTCTATAATTTTTTATACTAATTATCGGATAAGCAAATTAACTCATTTGAATCCAGATGTATGATATATTTTATATAAATTTCTGCATTATGCTTCATATCCCATTGTATTTTAATTAACTAGAACAATGTGTCGCCATTTATGCTATTTTATTTTAAATAGACCAGAAAAAATGTCATCTATGTTAAACATTAAAATTTCCTAAAATATTTTAGTTGTTAATATTTATACTATATATAGTTTTATTTAATTTCGAATAAGAAAATAATTAATATAATAATTAATAAAAATAAGTTCTCTTTGTATACCAAATATTTATAAATAATGTGAATATTTATTTTTCTGATTTTATGAAAAATGTATTTATTTTAAATATTTGCATTTAATTAATGCCTTTGTGTTAATAACTGTGTTGCATAATAAATTATTTCTTTACATTCAGAGTATACAACAAATAGAATGCTCAATTTAGTAAACCCTGTGCCTACTTTGTCAATTCTTCCAAAGAGTACTTCCATTTTAACTTCTACTGTAACAAAACCAGTGTCAAGCATTTCTAAGCCTATACCTACACCAATTATTAAGTTTTCTGATGGTAATTATGATTTTTGTTATATATTTTCATTTTGAAATTTTAATTTCTTTTGTTTTAAATATTTTTATAATGTTCATTGACAAACTTTGTACTTAAATAGTAGAATTTTTCCTATGAATTTTCTGTGTGATTTTAGTTTATTTGCATGTACACATCTGATAAATATTTTGAGTGTAGTAAAAAAACAAAGCACACACACTAGGTAACTGTGCGGATTTAGTGCGATTTCCAATTTTCACTCAAAGAACTGCACAGTTAGTTCATTAGATTATAATTAGATATCTGGAGCAATTTTTTTGCTTAAATTTTTTTTTTATTTACTCTCTTCTTATAATAGAAGTATTGTAGTTTGCTTTTCTGATTATAAATTATATTTTTGTCTAAATTTCTTTTCACTATTAATTTATTTACTCAAGTATTAATTCATTACTTCTAATCTTCCTTGAAAATATTATATCATGAAAATGTTAATTTAAAAAATTTTTTCACTTTATTTTTTGTGGTAATTTTTGTTTGATTTTCTATTTCTTATAAATATTTGTTTCCATTATTCTTCTGAAATTTGATGTTTTGTATATTTTTTGATATTTATTATACCAATTTAGCAAACTTGGAAAAACAAATATGTATTTTGTAGTTATTTTTAAGGTATGCTAAGAGATGTTTAAATTACTACTGGTGAATTATTTCTTCACTTATATGATTATAAAATTCGTTATATTTCGACTATGATTAAAAAATATATTAATTTGATGTATTTTTATGTTCTCCTAGAATTTGTGTGTTACAAGTTATTATTTTTTTAACTATTAAACTAATATTTTAAATGAAATTTTACTTTCGGTTTAAATATAATATTTTTGGGGAGGAATTTTTACTAACCATAAAGTGGTTTTTTGTTTCATTACAGTTGAGATCATTACTAAATAACTTATCGTTTTTGAAAGTTTTCTTTTAATTATCTTTAGGGATATCACTTCCACAATTTCCTGAAATCTTTCTTTTTCTATCTGTCTTTCACCAATTCCAGTTTTCTTGCCTGGCTCTCCAATTTTTTGAAAGCACTAGCTGTTATGAAACCAAGAAATCATGGTTTCAAGCGATTTATAATTAATTCCAGCTATGCCCATATTGGCACAAGTCATTTAATCTTAGCTGAATAGCTTTGAAAACATTGCATCATTTTTGCCCTATGACTCGTTCAATTTGAATTCAAAAAGACTTGGAAGAACATTTTGTGAGTAAAACGTTGATTGTTCCAAGTACAGGAAAAACATGATATTGAGTTTGTATTTGTGGCTTGAAACTCTTTAAGAATGAAAATTAAAAATGTTATTTAAATTAATTTTATTAATAAGCTGTTATCATATGTTAAAACCAAAGCTATCTTCCATTGATTGGAACCATTTGCACATCCACAATAGAACAGAAGGAAAAGCAAATAAAAAAAGACAAGAAAAAAGCATTCACTTTATGATTAGTTTAAATCAAAAAAGATAATTTAAATGTTTTTTTTTTTTTTTTTTTTTTTTTTTAAAGTATTTAGTTGATAAAGTTATGCTTAATTTATTTGATTACTATTCAATTAAAGGAGAACTTTGAATATTAGTGAAACATAAAAGTTAAATTGATAAGAAAAGGGATTAAAATACATTAATGAAATTGAAGAGTAACAAATATATAATGAAAAATGCTTATCTTTATATAATATTTTTTATATTACTTCACATTTTAATTTTATTTTGTAAACTTTTATTTTTGAGAAGAAAGTTGCCAGCTATTGTAACTGGCAACTTTATTATATTATTTCGATAATCAATAGTAGTCTTTGTAAAATGTATTTTAAATGTTTTATATATACAATAAAATATTTGTTTTGTAATTAAAATAAGTAGTTTATTATACATAATGAAATAAAAAAATAATAAAAATGCAATTTCACAGCTGTTGAATTGAGAAAAATCATGACAAAATCATTTTACATTATTATTATTTATCTTTAAAAATGATTAAATAATATATAGTTGTAAATATATCAAATTGCTGTGAAAAATCTTTTAATACAATTCTTGATATATTTGTAAAAATTTGCTTTGAAAGGTGTTTTGTTTAAGAAGCTATTTGATTATTTTTAATTTATTTTATTCACAAAAGTTATAATTTGAAAAATATATTGTACAAAAAAAATTAAACATAATGATAAAGCTAATGTAATTGAAATCTCATTATTTATAATATTTAAATGAAAATTGTAACATTTGTAATAACATTATTTCATCTACAATTCAATAATTTGTAAGAAAAATAATGCATCTATGTTTTGCTGTTTATTCTATGAACAAATTGAAGAAGAATGACCTTAAACATCCATTCAAAAGGAATGCACTATAATATTTTAGATTTAGTAATAAAATTTTGATATAGTTTTGTATTTTTGTAAAATGTTAGCTTATAATAAAAGAGATGTACAATTGTAAGATGTTAGATGCATAGAAATTATAAACATCTTGTAAAACATGATTTAAACATTTATATTAAGAGTTTTTATACTAATACTTTTCAGTGCTTTTATAAAGCATCATTATGAAATAATTTTAAATGATTACAGGAAAAACTTTTCAGTTAACTCATAAGTAGTTTTTAAGTTATGTTCACATATACAATTATTATTATTATTATTTTTTATTTTAACATAAGAAATTATGCTTTGATATCATAGATTTTTCTCTAAAAAAAAAGTATCGTCTTTCAAAATATTCCTATCAATTTCAGGAAAAACATTTTCATCAGCACCATCTGTGACTTTAACTTCAGTGGCCACCACAAGCACAACTATAGTTTCACAACCACAAATGTTAATGCCAGAATTATGTGAAACATCAGGAAATGCTTCCCAAATATTAATGCCTACTCTAGGAATGACTTCTTCAACTTCTTCCTATATACAAATGCCAACTGTTGTGAGTGCTACAAATGCTGGAGTAAAAACCTCCCCAGAACCTACAAGCATTAAAAGACCTTTTGAAGAAGATGATGATTATGATATGCAACAATAATAAAGTTCTTTCTATTCTCTAAAATATATTTTTCAATGGATAATTTTGTATTTCTTGATGTTAATAAAATACTCTTACTTCCTTATAAAAACTATATTTGTGAAACAGAATCACAATTTTTTTTTTATTCTTCTTAATGTGAATTTCTGTTTAGTGGTATTGAATCACATTGTGTAAATTGATATGTTCTTTTTTTTCCCCTATAACAAAAATGTCTTTTGTTTATTTAATTATATTAAAAATGTAAACCAACTTGTTTTTGGATTGTTTTCTTCAATAGAAATGCTAAGTTATTGTGTGTACAGCATTGAATGTTTTCATTCAATAAGTTTTTTGTAAACAGTAACCTATTTAATTGGCTGTATAAAAGCATTATATTTAATTAGTTTAAATATTAATTTTTAATCTAATAAAATTGTACCCAACTTATTGTAAGCAAAAATATTTAAAATATGAAATAAAAATATATTATATAAAGATTAAAAGTTTTTTCCTTTGTAGAATATTTTTACTGATTAATGATATAAAATCTATTGATATATTTTTCATTCCATTGTGATTTTTCTTTTGTAAAATTGATAAAACCTATCATGTACCGTAAAAGTATCAAAAATTTATTTAAAATATTAAGCTATTTAAGACTTCCTTTTTCAGATTAGTTGTGAATTTGAACGAAGAAACTACTTTTTAATTTCCAATTTTCTAAAACATTACTACTGAGTTTGATCAACCTAAAGTCAAACATGTGATTAATAACACTTTACAGATGATAGGTGCTGATTTTTGTAAGGTTATTGTGCAGATAATTTGTTCTTTTATACAAAAGAGTGGTCTTTTCCTCAATTAGCTTTGTGAGAAATTTTATATTTATATATTATGTATGGCCAAAATAAATAATTAAAATAGTAATTTTACAGAATTTTTTTCTTTTGAAATATTTAATATCAACTTTGATTCTTTATTTTCTAATTTCCAAAAGCAACACATCTGTTTGAATGAATAAATTTATGCATATTTTCAATACAACATTGTTTAAAAGCTTGTTAATAAGTTTAAATTATCATCTAATGTATATTAATGTCAAGTTCTACAAAATATATTTTTGTGCAATTAATAGATTTTTGAGATTTAATAAAGATAAAATAGTTACATTTGTGGCAGCTCTACTCAATATAAAAGTTTGTAAGCCAGCAGTGGCAACACGCTGAAATAAAATATGCCTACAATCTGAACGAGTAGTATTGTACTCATTGGCGACATCTGTGATGTTTTAATGTTTATCACGTCTTATTTTCTTATATTAATAAATATACTACTAAGTTTAAATAATTCATATTAAGTAACGTACATGCCACCTCACATTATTTGTGAGGTTATACAACTTATATTTCTTACTATAAATATAAGTTGCAAAAAATTTACTTTTAAGTTTTTTTATATACTGTATTACCTTAATTTAAAGTGATAGTCATAAATAAAATATTGAGATTTACTTAAAAGCTTACCTGTGCATGCAAACTTTTCCAAATGTGTTTTGTGAAACTTTGTGTCTTAAAGTTATGTATGTCTACTAAAACATATTTTTAAAATTAAACTTAGATTCTAAGAACTTAATTCAACTAAAGATTTATTTTCTAAACATCAAAAAAATTGCTTTTTTTTCTTTCATCAGATAATTTTGCAACAATATTAGATGTTTTATTTTCTATAGTAATGTGTGACTCATATAAATTAAAATCTGTCTTATAAGCATAACCTTTTCTAAAAATATAACATAAAAACATGAATAAAGGAATTTTGATAGTGATCATTGCCATTTAAAAAATCAAACAAGGTATATTTATCTCATTTAAGAATTTTAATTTCATAAAGATAAAAATTGTGTAAAGGAGAAAGATTAAAATCTTAATGTAGTTTTTAAATTTTTTTCAGGTCACTTGAAGATTTTTTACATCATGAACTTCCATCCTCTTAGAACATTTATTTGTGAGTCTAAAAATGTCCCATATGCAAAGCATAAGATTTCAGAGTTTTTTCCAGAGTAAGATGGGTAACATGGTTTGACACCAGTTATTGTTGAACTGGATATTGAGTGTTAGGCTTCTACTTACTGTGGAGTTAGTATTTCAAAGTTTTCTGGGTTTTCTCTTGCAACATATAAACAGTTTTCTTTATCTATGAAAAAGTTCTCCTGAAAGGCAATATATAGCAAATGTTAAAATGTTTTACAACAGTTTTTATAGTTGCTATAATTGTATCTGCTCCATGAATTGTATTGTGACCAAGTGCTGTAGTCTTTAAGATGAAAGGCCATAGGTTCAATCACTGCATTTGAACAATGAAGATGTATATTGCAAACTTACATGCATATCTATTGGGATGGGTCCATGGGGTTTTTTTAAGTTTCTTCCCTTTTAATATAAATGCTCATTCCACATTGAAAAATCCATTTAGAAGGCACTTATACTGAAGATGCTTAAAGAAGCCTTAAAACAATTTCTAAGTGTTACATTGTTTACTATGCATTTAAAAAATTCATTGGGTAGGCCTTTTTAATGTCTCCTACATAAAACCATTTTCTTAAAATTCGTAATAGAATATAAATTTTAAATTCATTTAAAAATATTTAGTCAAATGCTATACAGTAGATGCTTGCTTTTATTAATATATAAAATGAATGATTTAACAAATCATTGACAGGTCTGACAGGGTTCCATAGGCATAATGCTAATTTTAATTCAAATTTACGAACTTAATTTTTCAAAAATATCTTTTATGAACATGCTTTTGCATTTATTTTTTATCATCTAATGTTTTATTAATAATTTTTATATAGTTGAAGAACTGGAACCATCATTCTTATTTGGAGAATCTTTGAATTGTAGATAACTGCAACATTAAGTATTAATTAATCAGTGTGATGAATAAAAAGTAACTTCGATTCTAAAATCAAAATTAAAGATATTTTTATGAATCCTAGTGTATTTATAAATGATTAATTAACATTATGATTTATTAATAATTCATAGATTTATGTGTATAGACTATGAATTATTAATAGGTGCCAGCCTAAAGTGTCATTCATAGCAAATTTTTTTAATCAATCCACGTGGAATTTCTCTCGCCTAATCTAATTTCAGATTTTGTATGCTTTTGAGTGTAATCAGTAACTTTAAGTGAAAAATCGTAGGATACCTTTGGAAGGAGCGATCATGTCTTGAAATTGAATTATGAAACTGACATCCTAGGTGCAATGTGTGTATGCTTGAGAATGCATTTCTGCATTTTTGTGAATGTATACTTGGAATGATGTTGCAAAAAAAATGTCAAAGTCATTTTGACCTACTAGCATTATTAAATAAACTGTAACTGAAGAAAGACAAAAAAGTCATTATCTAATGACTTGAGTGAAGATAGGTTATTCATTCATTCATTCATGAGCTTTGACAAAGTAACCTATTGCTACCCAAAAATTTCGCTTTAGAGCTTCAAATTTAATTAATTCAGATTTAATTTGTTCATAAGAATTGTATTAGATAATTAAATGAGAATGAAAAATATTAAATATGGGGAGGAAAAAAATTTTGACGACTTAATAATGTGACCATCTGCAAAACAAGTACACTAGCAAAATTAAGGTACTTTTTGAGAAAAACTTTTACTCATTTTTTTTTTATTAAAATGAAAATAAGAATTGTTTTCAACTATGTATTTTATTTTGCATGTGTTTTTCATATAGTGTATACTAAATAATGTTTTTAATAATATTTTTTTATAAAGAGAGCAGTGTAATTAAATAAATTTAAGATTTAACAATTATTGTTTTCTTTTATGAACTTTCAATTTTAAGAGTCCCTTCATGTTCTTAAAAAAAGTGCTTACTGTATGCTAGTTTTATGTTAAATATTTACAGGTCACCGAATTTTTAATTTTATGATTTTTAATAATTAATAACTCAGTTTACATGCAATTTGTTAAATTTTAAACTTTCCAATAAATAGAATATCACTTTAATTTATTTATAAGTAGAATTAAACATTTTTTCTTTTCCCTATTTTTTTGTGCCCAAGGTAGTGTACATAAATTTACAAATTGCCACAGGCAATCATAGAACATATGTTCCAGAACAAAAGTAGCTGATAGTTTAAAAAAAAATCCTTCTTTAATTATAATCTTAATTTAAAGAGAGATTTTAAAACTACATGTTGTTGCAAAAACTGAAATTAAAGGATAGAATTTATTCATACCCATTTTATATGGTAATTTTTTGCAGCATTTAGTTGATGCAATAAAAATATTTATTTTAAATATTTTGACGTTTTGATACGGATGATTGATTTTAAAAGTGTCAGTTATACGCCAAATGTTATTATCAAATGGCACTAACAAAACCAGATTGTATAATCTAAATCAATGAAAAATACAATAAGCAATACGGATAAAATTATGCAACTTGATTAAAAAATATAATTATTTTCTATTTGAAACAAGCAATTCATAATAATTCATACCAATTCAAATAAAAAGTTTTAAAAGTAAGTAAAGTTTAATGAAAATATATTCTTATTAAAGTTTTTCGTACAGGACATTTTCAATAGAGTTGAGTACATTTTCAACTTTTAAAAATTTATAGTGCTGGGATACCAAAATGATATTTTAAAACAATCAGAAGAGCTAGAAAATATTTTATTTTGTTTATTAAAAACATATTTCCAAAGTACACATGTACATAACATTTTTACACAGATTACAAAGCAAAATGCTTTTATGGTTTCATGAATATTTTTCATTAAATTGTCAATTTGAATGAAAAATATTGAAGAAATTTATTAAAAGAACACTTTTTATTTTTCTGAAGCATATATATATGTAAACCACAGTGATTTTGTATATTTTATTGATATTTGTAAAACTGTAAACAGCATGTTTAAATGAATTTTATACTAATTATGGTTATAATACTTAAAATTAATTTACACCATATTGAAAGCATCTTTTATTCATCTATATATATAAAGTTCAAATTCAATTTTAAATTGGAAAATTCTGATACACAACAATGCTTATACACCAGTGGAAATGAATCTTTAACAATTAAAGAACAATATTAAACTAAAAATAATATTGGAAAAACTACTATTTATTGATCTTTCTAATTCATATAATAGAAAATTGGGTGCAAGTATGATTAATTTTATTTTCTTACAGTAGACAATAAACCATACACAATAATTCTATACAATTAAACCAAATAAAAATGTTACACAATTGTATTTTAATAATATACAAACAGTAAATGCTTTATCATTTCCAATATGCATAAAAATGTACAAAATTATTTGCCAATTCTCTGCACAAGCCAATCTTGCTGACATAAAGGACACCTATTATTTTGCTTCACCCAAAGAGACATGCAACAGTTGTGAAAAGAATGATTGCATTCACCCCACACAACTGAAAAATAATTTCAATGAGAAACATATATTTTCTTGATATTTTTTATTATTACCACTTATTATATTACATTTAATACATTTTAAAATTTTAACAATATATAATTATGTGTCATATGATTATGGAAACAGGTATAGACACTGTAAGCCTTGGTGCCACAAGGCTGTTGTGCTACTGAGTTTAGTTTTTTTAATTACGTTTAAGATTTTCCAGTTTTCTTCTGTGTGTATTTTGCATTTTTGTACATTAAGGATTTAAAAAAATTCTTACTAAGAAGTGTAAAATTACATTTCATCAAAGTAAAAATTTAAGTAAAAAAAATTAAAACTAAATAAGCTAAACAGTTACTAAACAGCTCAGCTTATTACATACTTGGAGCGACATCATAGTCTAGAAATAACTCATAACTAATAAGCATTGGCTAATAGAAAGAATGAATATAATAATCTAGTGCAGTCTTCAAACTAGACTTCTAGAAAAACATGTGAGTTAATTGTGGTAGCTAGACTTTTCATTTCATTATCTTTATGAAATTTGCTTATGTATTTATTTTTAGAAAAGTATGTAGAAAAATTAAAACTAAATTAAAAATAATATTTTATGGAAGCTAATTTACAATATTTCACATGAAGACTACAAAAAACCTCAGATGTGATAAGATGGGGGGGATAAAGAAAAAATTTACTTTATAATGAATAGGAACATTTTGAAAAGCATATGTACAACTCTGATAAGAATCTTATATAATTCTGATAAAATATGACAAATACTTTTAATTGAAAAAGTAAAATTGTGATCCAAAAATAAAAAGATTTTTTTATTTTCAATTTCTGTAATTTATGTTAGGTAAAAGGTCATATTTATTTGAAGTTTGTGTGACAAAAAGGAAAGAATCTTTAAGTAAAACCATATCATATAATTTAAAATGGATTCCAAACTACTTCAAAGACTTAAGCACTAAATGGGAATTGAACTCACTAAATATTGAACTGAAGACTGAGTGTTAAACATTCAATAAGTCATATCTTGAATCTGCCAGATATCTTTATTTCAGAAGATTACTTATAAAGGTTTAAAATTGTGATTAAATAAGGAAACAAGAGTCATGAGCAATTAATTCTTATTAATTAAAAAGTTAAAGGAAGAAATTTGAGCTAAGAATTTATCATTAATAACCAAAGACATTTGTTTAAATTTTTTATAAGCCTGAAGATGCAGATTGAAAGTGCAAAAACTGTTCTAAAATTTAATTTATTTTGGATACACTGAAAATATATATTTCAGTAGTTAAAAACAATTCCAAATCAATATTTAGAAATATTTCATTATGTTTTAACTTTACCCAAAAAATATTTAACACAAAATCTTAAAATGTAAGTATAAAAAAGCTTTTTATAGTCAATAAGCTTAAAGTCATTTAAAAATTAAGATATAATAATGATAAATTTATTTAAAATCATATATTAGCATAGTTTTGAGTAACATCATAATTAACAGATATTTATATCAATTTGATTGTTTACATATAAAACCATTATAACAGAAAATATTCCTCAATGAAGGTTAAATATTAATTACGGTTCCTTTAAATTTGGAATTTTTTAAATCATAGTCTCATAAAGCATAATACAACATGATGCATCAAATACATGTATTATACAGAATAGTCTTTGCACATTTTTAGTTTATTATGTGCATTAAAAATAGTCTTTTGAATCAAGATGTTAGCATAATTTTTTTATTTAGATCTAATTGGACATTTTTTGTTATTTTATAAATCCAATGTATGCATGATTGAGATTTGTCTCATCTCAGTAAAAATAAGCAGTTAATAAATTATCTTAATTAAGATGCTAAAAGGTGATATCCATAAATGTCTCCATAAAATTCTGATTTTTCAATTCAAAATATAATATTTTATATGAATTATTGATTATATTAAATTTTTCAAATAAGATATTTTAGTATACAATATTTTTTATAGTGTTGAACTTTCTTTCCTGCTAATTATCTTACAAACCAACTAAATTATTTCTAAAAGAAAGCATTTTAAATTAAACACTTTAAAAAAGTAATTTAAGATCAAATGAAGGAAAAAAAAAATTCTCTTATAAGAATTTAGGCTAAAAATTATCCAAAGAGAAAATATTTTCTAGGTATGAAAAGTATTTGATTCAATGCAGCATTTAAAGCCAACTTAGAAGAATACATTAAGAGAAAATATATTAACTTAATCAGTGAAATTAATAATTTTTTCTTACCCACACAATCATCTTGTTTATTTTCTGCCTGACATCTTAAACAAGCATCTAGAAATAAATCAATTAGATTTGGAAACAATTCTATATAGTTTTCTTTGACATTTATAAAAATACATAGCAAAAAGTCTCTTAATTACTAACTAAACAAATACATTTTATTTTTAAAATAAGTATTATCTCCTGTAAAAGCTATAAAAAGTAAATTTTACTAGAATCTTCTTGGAATTATAGTTGCTGATAATTCATCTGGTGCTTTCCACCCAGTTAATCACACTTTGCAATGAGCTGGATACAAACAGATGTTTTTCATAACAAATGATCTTTCTCTTCAACTTATTATATTCTTAATCATACTGTATATATTTATGTTATGTGACACTCCATTATCAAAGTATATATATCCAACAATTCACTTATAAACATTTCCAGAAATATTATGTGATGCTTTTTTTTTTTTTTTTTTTTACTCCAAAAAGATAATACTCTAAGAAAAAGAAATACTTCACTGCAGATTATATATTAGAAAATACAGTATATGCTGACTGAATATGGATAGTATTACTGATATTTAGAGTTATTTTATATTTGTTTTGTTACATTTGAACTTTATCAATTTTAAATTAAGTTTTCAGTCTTTAATTTTGTAATATTTTTGTTGCAAATAAATGTAATGAAATTGTCAATATTTGAAAAAAAAAAAAAAAATAGTGCAATATCCAAAGTTTAAGATTAAACACAATCAGAAATTTAAAAACCAAATATAGCATGAAATAACAGATTTTAGGTTGGCGAGATAACAGTGCAGCACTTGGTACAATAATTGGAAATGGCATCAAATCTATATTGGCTTGTAGGATTTTACAAAAGAATGAATAAAATGATGCAGGGTTTTACTAAAAGCAATAACATAAAGACTGTGAAGGCCCAAGGCCTTCACAGTCTTTATGTTATTGTTCTCATTGTCCTTATGTTATTGTTCATAAGGATGTTGTTCTCATTATCAGAAGGTAGTGAATTCAAATCCTGGCTTAACTGAAGACCTGATGTTTTCATTAAGGTGGCTGCCAACAATTAAATATATCATGGTCACAATTTTCTTGAAGTAAAATGATATCTTTGGGTTAGTAAATAAATCTTCTAGAGATCCTTCTGCTTGGCCCTGCTTCTAAATAACGATAACTCCCACTCAGCTGTTTCTATCTAACTGATAGAATCTAACTCAGAGCTAGGTATAGGGAAGCATGCTGATACAACAAGCATTTATATGTGATTGAGATTCAATAAATATTAAGTGTTCAAAAGTAAACTTTAAAAAATATTATGAAATAAATTTACACCTTTTCTTTGTAAAGATAATTAATTTAAAAATGTGATATGTCTTGTAATACAAGTTAAATAAAATAAACTGAGAACTGACCTTATCAGTGGAAATAGATGAAAATAAATCTGGCAAGTAAACATACAGTTTACACTGGCTTTTATGAACCTCTATTTTTGAACACTCAAGTTTTTGTAAATTAGTGACTAGTTTCTACCCTGACACCATAAACATTATGATAACTTTAACTCCTATTTGCAAATCAAACATCATCTGTGCAAACTTTTTAACAGTTCTTTTTTAAATTCATATTTTAAAATTTTTTTATATAATGTCCAAGAATTTAATTCATTCTTGAAAAACAAAACATGTTCAGACAATCTAGATATTATAGGAATAGATATTTGAGTGGAAAGAATTATGGTATGGAATTAGACTCCCAAGAACTAATAATTAATAAAAACATAGAAAGGAAAAAGTTTCCTCTTTTCCTTGTATGCAAAAACATAGAAAGGAGGAAAACTTTAAAAGTTTAAACTGTGTTCTGCAGTTGATTTCATTTAATTTTAACAAATCAATTTATGAAGTTTTGTTTGTTAGAAGGGAGATTTAGTCATTTCCATTGAGGACTTGTCAAAGTAGAAACAAATATGTCTATTAGTCAAGGTTAAAGGAAAATTTTTAAAGAAATAGACAAAAAAATAATAATAAATAAGACAAAAAGTGCCAAAAAATACAGAATTCCAAAACACAGCCTCTCGACAACTTTAAAAATTCTGAAAAAATGCAACAGCAAAAGTGCTTTCTCTCTTTTTGGAAAATATTGCAAAGAAGCAAAGCATCCTAAACTTGAAAAAGTTTTGCTCACTTGACTGTGAAAAATGAGAGGAATTAACATTCTTGTTAATGGTAATGAAAGAGAAATTCAACGGCTTTGCTATGACGCTGAATGTAAGATTTTAAATGCCCAGGTGACTGGTTCTAAATATTTAAAACCAGACACTGAATGAGCTTTAGAAAGTCGTATGGTCTAAGTGAAACGATAAATAAATTTTTGGGATTTGAATGGAAAGGAGGAGCATTGATATCACTACATTCTGAACATGACTTAAATGATATTTTCAATGCAGATAAAAAGAGCTTGTTTTTAAGACCTTATCTGAAAGAACATTACGCATCAAAGGAAACAAATGCAATGGGTGTAAAAATGTGAAGCAAAGAATTAACCAGCATGAATGGAATAGAAAACTGCCTTTGCTTTTCCTAAGAAAATATTAAAAGTTATTAAAAGTCTATACATTTCAAAAATGTTTTAAAAAAAACTCAACTACAAGCTGCATGTTATACTAACATTAAAGAGTAAATGATTTGTGGCATTAATAAAAATTGACTGAGACTTAAATTGACAGTTTTATGATAGAACTTAAAAGTTCATATTGTAGATAACAAAACCGTTTAGTTGAAGTTCTGCATCTTGAATGGTTTCATGGATTTTTTCCCCCACAGAATGCATTTTCTGTTTTATAGACCATGAATTCAAGCATAATCACAAGCTTTAAGAACAAATATAGTACGGTACATTTGTTAAAAATAATTATGAGCTTGTAGTCAGAGAGGCTCTATGAAATTGATCTTCTAGGATCAATGCATTTGTCAATCAATACATAGTTGAAGAAAAGACAATATCAAGAGCATTTCAATAGACTTTATTAAAGAAATCACCATAATTAATGAAAGCTAAGGCAATTTACCCAATGACTTGAGTTAAGATGAGTTGCTCATACATGAATCCCTCTGTTGTCATAAATGTTCTTGGATTTTCTAAATACAGACTGATATATGATATGTTCAGAAGAAATATCAGGTGATAAAATTATTAAGAATATAATGAATGAAAATGGGAAAAAAAAAACTTTCAAACAATGATGTAGTACAAATACTGGCAGCAAAACAAGCAACTTAATGGCTAACATGACTAAGGTACTTTTTTTAGGGAAAAACCTGCAAAATAATTTAGGCATTGAAAAAATATATGTTTAAAAATATAGTTTTTTGTTATAGAAGAAGATAAATGATTATTTTGTTTGATTTTTCATCAGTAAAGTAAAAGTAAGCACTATTTTTTAGTATGAATCTTATTTTGCATATGTTTCTTATAATATAAAATATTTTTTGTATTAGTATTTTATTCAAAAGGAAAAAGCCATTTGATAAAATAAAAATCAGATTTTAATAATCTAAAACATTATTTTTCCATTTTACGAAACTAATTCACCTGTCACTGCAAATACGTAAAAATGATGGTCTACTGTATAAAAACAAAAGATAGAAAAGGAGTGCTTGAAGGTACTAGGAGTGAATCAAATTGATATTAGATGAAAGTGATAGAATGCTCAATAGAAGAAAAGGTGAAAATGCGCTTTAGGTCCCTTACTCTGCCAACTTGGCGAAAGTGTGCTGTGGGTCCCGTACTTGGCGGGTTTTCAAAAATGCTGTTGTCATGGCGATAATGGAATATGATTTTAAACTCATTAGCAACCAATGAAAATGACTGATTTTTCAAACTGAAACTAATTAACGACCAATGAAAATGCTAAAAGAAAAAAACCAATTAATGAGCATGCGCGAAAAAGCGCAAATTATTTCCTCCTGAGGTTGCCATAAAGAGCTCATTAGGTATAAAAACATCCGGTTTACCACGCTTAGTGCATTTATCGCCAAGTTGGCAGAGTAGGGGACCTAAAGCGCAGATTAACGGAAGAAATTAAATGAATATTTTGAAAAAGAGCATTAAATCTGGAAGCCTAATGATCTTAGATAGATAAGGAAATACATGATTATTTACTTAAGAGTTTAAATAATTTAACTCTTAGGTATATCAAACCAAAAACTCTGATTCACAGATCATTAAAAGTCAAATGAGAAAATTTGAATTTTGCAATTTAGAATGGCAAAGAAACAAATTGGATTAAAGGAAAAGATTTAACATAGAATATAATTTCAAAATTTAATACAGCACAGCACGTCTTTAGCATTCCCGGATTTTACATTTATCTGCAATTTAAAGTAATTTATTTTAAAAAATCAGCATTTTAATATAAATTTTGGTAAAAATTTACTATACCCTTGGTGACTTTTTTAAAATTTAACCCAAAGATCTCGCCATTTTGCAAAAGCGATATATATATATATATATATATATATATATATATATATATATATTAAAAGAATATTTAAAAATATTCTTTTATTATATATATATATATAATAAAAGAATATTTTTGCGAAAAAATGGTTTGCCAGAAAATGTTATTTGTAGCCAATTTTTTCGCCAAAAATTATCGTATTATTTAAAGAATGCTATTCCAACAATCTTGAAAATATTCCATCATACTTAAAACTGGTATAAAGCATAGAAATGAAAAAGAATTACCCATCACTTGTACTCTGCATATAGCACAAGTATCGCATTCAACATCCCAGCTCCACATTGCCACAGCATTCCATTTCTTCAATGAAAACATTTTTTCAGGTTTATGACCATTATTTTCATATTCGCGGTCATTTGCTTCTTCCTCATCCCCAACAGTATTATCATCATTATATTTCGACATTTTTAAATAAATGAAATCGTATTGTATAAATATATATAATTAGTTAAGCACAATTTTACATTTAAATTTTCTGAAAAGAATTCAATATTTACTTTCCATCTCCTTTCAACAAATTATGACTAAATCGTAAATAGACAGAGCTTACATTAGACTTCATCCTCTCTGAAAAAGTGGAAAATCTTTTAAAACGGACTTTAATATTTACAATGAACAAAATAAAATATATGCATAATCTGAGTCTTATTTACAAATTTTTAATCTGATGTTTTAAAGTTCATTATATTCCTTCACTGGTTTATTGTATGAAAATGTTTTGATGCCTGTCAAGTTAGTGGATTGATTCAAACCATTCAAACTACAAAAAAGTGCTACTTTATTTATTCTTTATGGCTATATCGTAAGAGCTATATCTGTTTTATGTAATATTGTAAGAAATGGCCTGCTCTCGTAACATATTAGAAATATAAATACCGCTTCATTTGTGTAAGATGAAAATTAGACTTGCCAACTCAATTGTTGGCTTTATTATTCAGTTGACTGCGTTCATGCATTTTGGTAGACCGTTTGTGGAAGAAAGCTGTGTTTTATGATACACAAAATAAGATTTAATTCTAATTCGTTTGTGGTCAGCCCTTAAATAAGACCACCGAAGGGGAGAATTACTTTCAATGTAGTATGGGGCTCAATATAACGTTTAGTTTAAAGATGGAGTATCATTAGAGTCAGAAGTAGAAGTTCTACGGAATCTTCAACAAACTAGTCAACCAACCGTCAAAAGCTGTAAAATACAACTTTGCAGTTTGCATTGCAAAGTTTGTAATTGAAAAGAAATTTTGAACATTTGTTCCATTTTTATGTTTTAATTAATATCCACATATTTTCTTGTTTGAAATATATGTATTTACACTTTTTATTTATCAGATTTAAATTTATTATTTAGATGTAATAATTGTTGAAAAAAGCTTATACATCACAATTATGACATCTTCACGGCATTATGTCCCAAATACAATTTTTTGACGAAGAAAAATGTAGAGTCATATTGGTAACATTTTTTTTATGCAAAGAAGTTTAAAAATAGATATGAGGGATTGTACAGCATCTGTGCCCTTTTAGATTTCACACTAATTATTATAAGTTATTAAATATTCTAATTTTTAGTTGTAGTTTGAAAATGTCGCATAATAATACATAAAGTGTTATGGGTATCGTACAATAGGAATGTGAAAGAAAACAAAATCCAAAACACAAATTTATAAATCATAATTTTATTTATTTTTGAGTATGATATTCAATAATTATAGCTGCTTCTTCCATGTGAAAATAACATTTGCCTAATAGTAATTCAAATTTCATTCTATGATTCACATATAATTTTTAAGAGAATAAATATTTAATCAGGCCTCAGATTTGATCTTATATTTATTTTTAAAAAGAATTCCAGAATCATCCAATTTTTTTTAATAAGGAATACTTGATAAAATTTTCTGGAGGATATTCAATGTAGATACAGCTATCAAAAATTCTTAATTTAATATTTCTGTGTAATATTTATGAAACCAGATTTCATTTATCTTTAGTTATGGATAGCTTTTGATGAAATGTTGAAAGCATTTTATTCTTTTCAAACATTATTTTCTTAAGTTGTCATATTAATTCTAATGAAGAATAAAAAAGGATAATGGATAACTTTACAAAGGTGTGAAAAAATTTCTTCTTTTACTATTAATATAAGAAGTACCATAAATTTTTTTCTATTAAAATATCATGTATATAATTTGTGTTAATTATGCTGCAATTAATAATAATTTTTCAAGTTATTGATTGGTAAATAAAAATTAATTCATTCAAAAAATGATCATGTAAATTTTGTATTTTTGTAATTGCTGAATCTAGTAAATTTTAATGGTATAAAATTTACATTTCTTTGTAGATTATCTTAATTATATTTTAGGCTGTGTAGTATTGGAACTTTTATCTAGTAAGATATTGATCCTATGAAAAGTGCTTAATTATCTACAAAAGAGTTAAATTAAAAATTATAAAATTCCTTTTACCACTAGAACTGACACAATCTTTCTTAACCATACTAGTAGATATTTTTTAATTAAGAGTTCTCTTTGTTTTTACTATTAATATGGTCTTACATAGTAATTAAATTTATGAATTATTTAGTTTAATCTTTACAATCACCAATATAAATTAAAATTTTTTTTCTTTTCATTATTTATATATTTTTACATAGATTTAATATTTTTATACTTGATTTTATGGATGTCAGTTATAACGGTTTCCAAAGAGAAAAATCCTACTTCAAGTGATGTGTATATGGTATTAGTCTAAGGTTCTGTTTTAAATCTAAAAACTATGTATTAAAAATTTAGAAACTATGTATTCTAAAAATGCCATTAAAAAGGTTGTTTTACTATTTAATAGTATACAGTAGAACCTCTCTTAGTGAGTAATTCACATAACAACCAAAAAATTGTAAAAGAATGACTTGTATAGTAAAAAGGGTGAAAGTACCCAAGTGTGCTGATCACCAAAGAGCTTATAAAGTTTCATTGTGTTACATTAGATTGCGTTTAGCATACACTCCAATAGCTTTGTAGTGTCGTTTGTGATCACACATTTTCTCAAACTTGTTTTATATGTACCTGAATAAAAATTTATTGAAATCACTTCCATGTCCCCAAGATGATCAACAAAACATGGGAAGGGGTTACCAAGGAACTCTAACTTCTGCTTGGAAGAAGCTTTTGCCAGAAAACATTGTTAAATATGTCTTTGAGGGATACATGACAAAACCTGTGGAACTTTTAGTCAACAAGATTGTCTTTGGCCATTATCCTGGAATTGGAGGAGGATAACAGTGATATTAAATATCTTATAGAAAGAGCTGATCACCAAAGAGCTTATAAAGTTTCATTGTGTTTCACAGCAAGAAGTTTTTCTTTGAATACACGTTATGCAAAATATTTTGCGAGTAATTTTTAATATGGAACACATTATCACATTAATTTATATGAGAAAAATTATTTCTCATAATTTTTCTCATATAAATTAATGTTATATGAGGAAAAATAAAATAATCATAATCACTTTACTATTCTGGAACAATTTATGCTCATTAAAGTTGGTTGTCTTGTAATTACAAATTTCACTTTTAATACTTTTGTTATTTAACTTAAACTTTTATTTATTTCAGTAAAAGTTAAAAGGAAATGCATACACTAATCAAATATAAATTCAAGATCAATATTTTACAGCATCATCTTTTACATGGATAACAAATTTTATTCATTAGGTCATCGAGTCTATATACTTATCAAATGCATTTGTGTTCCGAGAATGTCATGCATTGACAATACAGTTTTTTATAACTTGTAAATTAAATGGAAGAGAAGATAGTTGTCAGGTGCATTATTCACTATAAATGTAACCATATACATTATCTCACAATTCCTACATACTAAATACATAAAACCTACATAATTATATCATCATAGCGGGTTTTCTTGAACTTTTTCAGAACTATCCTTATATTCTTGTTGCATATGTATAAAGTCTTCCAACATATTATAAGATTTAACATAAATCTTCTAATATTTATGTTTTAAGTCTTGTAACATTTTATAAAGTTTTTATGAAGGATCACGCCAAGTTGAAATATTAATTCTCTGGCTATTCTGTTAAGCACTTCATTATTGCATTAAGCATATATTTATTTATTTTGAAACCACTTTAATCTGCTAGTCCCAATCATTATGTGTAAAAAATTACTAGACAAACCAAACAAATGTAATATATAACTCCAAATATTTAGTCATGAAAATAGATATCTAAAATAACATTTAATGAAAAATATATACTCGAGAAAATACTTAAATTAGATAATTTAAAAATGTAAAATCTTGGATTTTACTTATCATTTTTTATGTCATAAAAATACCCACTGGCCACTCAACAATTTGATAGATCTTAATTTGTTAAACCTTTTTATCAGGAATAACTTAATACATTCTGACATTGAATTTTTAAGTTGTCTCTTTTATAATGGTTTTTAAAATGTTACTCCAACGAGGCTAGTCCTCAACATATTCTTGTTTGCCTCCATTTTACCGGGGAAGAGTTTCTTGAGAGACCTCTCCTCTTCCTCGATTTTTTGAGGGTATATGAACTTTTGGATCTGGTGTAGCTCCGCTACCCCAGATGGGATTGGAAACAACAACACAATAATGGTTTTTGAAATAACTTTTCCTTAATTGGCAAACATTCATAATAAGTTTAAAAAAATATTTGGTTTCATTTATTTATATTCTTTTTGGATTGGGTACAACATTTTTTATTCTTTTTCAGTTAAGAATAGTTTTATAAAATTCATTCTTTTATTGTGCTTGTATCATACAATGTTTTTACACAAGTTTGCAATCATTACTCAGGTAATTAATTCAAATCAAACTTTGGAATGGCTGTGCTCAACATCAAATTAGAAAGCAATGATTTCAAAAATTCTGAAACTTATCAGGCATTTTATAATTTCTAATCTTTATTTTATCTTCTCTTTCCTTTAAACAGGCAATGGAAAGATTCTTATTTCATACAATTTGAGGAATTTGTATTATTCATAATCCTTTGGAAGTTACTTGCCAACATGCCAATCATTTGAACTAATTGTAAATAAAAATAATTCCCTTTTATAAATTTAATTATTTATTTCTCTGAATGTTATAGATATGCAAATAAAAGTTATTACTGACATTTTTTCAAGTTTATTTGAAACAGAAATAATTTATATAATTTATTTTAATGAACTACAATATACATTTTGTGTCTTATGATATAATTTCATTTAATATTCTAAGTAATCACAACTTTTTTTCTTCATAAGACTCTGCTTATATTTTCCTTATTTTGTTTAGCCCTGATAAAATGAAAGTTATTAAAATTAGTAGATATAATTTATTAACACAACTACTAATTAAAATTAAAGATAATTTTGATTGAAATTATCAGGAATAAATATTCCATTATAATAATGAACTAAAATAGGCTATAAAAATCTCAATTTTTCAATAATCATTTAAAATCTTTATTTGGATGAGACTATTTGTAAAAGGAAATGAACATCAGAGAACATCCAGAAATTTTAGACCCTTCTTTATAAGAAAAAAATCTCATTTTTTGTTTTTTATCTTGTTATTTGTAAATAAATGTTTTTCTATTCATGAAAAATTAATGGTAATGGAAGTTTGCGGCCCTTGCGATTAGTTGCCAAGTCATTATTGTAGCAAATGGCAGTTTCAAATCATTTTTGCAGCTTTATTAAGCCATCTTTTTTTCTTTTTTTTTTTTTTGTAAATTTTCAATTTTTTAACATTGTAGTAAATAAAGGAGTAAGTACGCTGATGGTCAAATATATTGAGTAATGATTCACAATATGTTTTATGTGTTCATGAAACTGAAGATCTGGAAACAGTAAATAACCATCATATGACTGTAAATGCAAAATATTGAGACTGGAGATCAGCAAAGAGGAGGAACAAAAGATGAAAAAGGTACAATTCGCTATTATCTCCCTTCATACATAGCAAAATTTATTTGTCAGTAAAATGTTGAGACAACAAAATTTGTTTGAGACTTTATTTAAAATGATTGTCCAAACATGCCTGCCTTGAACTTTACTAGGAGAAAAATTTGTGCAAGGAGCCACAAACTTACATGAGTACTAAATTTTCATGCTTCAATGATATAAATAAATAATGTTATTAAATCACAATGTTCATACTCTATTATGCTATTAAATCACTGGTAAATAATTGCATTTCAAGTATAAAATTAATTATATTAATAATGTAACTTCAATGAGTATTTTTGCTTTATTAAAGATCATAAATGAATATTCTTAGCTTTGATCACGCAATTGTTAGAAATGATGTAATATTAATTTTTGAAATAGATTTAATATTTATAAAGCATATATGTATCATTTAAGTATTACAAAAATGTAAGAGGACAAGAGAAGTTTTAGCAAAGTTTTTCATAAATAATGTAAATATTTGCTCTTTGATTATCTTTTATTTGTATCTGACACATGATTCACTCATAAATATTTGATTTTAAATGATATTTATGAGTGAATCATATTAAGATATACATTGGTGTGTACTATGAACATTTCACATGAAAATGATATTTATGTGTGAGTCATATTAAGATATACATTGGTGTGTACTATGAACATTTCACACGAATTATATAAAATTTTAATTTCTGCCTTCATTTTAAGCTTTGTTATCATTTAAATGTATGCTTTTATTACTTCATAATTTTATTAAATAATCCCTTTTCTGTATTTTGAACAAGCTGTATGCCTTCTATAATTTATTTAATTATAAAATTTTAAGTATTTTAAACTAAACTATTTTATATTAAACAAATTTATGCAAGTTTCACTTAAAAAAGTTTTTTATCTTAACACTTTAATGCTATTGAAAAAGTAGTTCAATTTATGCATTATTTTAAATATATAATGGATGTGATTTTCTGTTTGTGTCATGTTTTCATACTATTATAATTTCTGTAAAAATTAAGTATAATTTATGCAAACTTTCTTATTATGTTTACATTTTGCAGCATTTTATTAACTAAAACAAAAGGTATTTTATGTGCCAAATCAATTTTTTTAAGAAAGCATTGATTTTATATTTCATAATTAGCTGATAAAAAAGCAAAATATTCCCTTTATTATGTAATAAATATGCAAATGTTATTAATGTAAATAAATAGAAGAATGATGCTACATTAAATTGAACAACATAAAATTATGAAATTGACATATACAACATCAAACTCAATGTAAAATCATTTTAAATCTGAGGTATTTCTTTAATTGAATATATTATTTTCTGTATTGCTGCAGTATTTTACTGGCTAATTTTACTTTATTTTCATTTACAACTAAGCCTTTAGATTACTAGCAGTCCTCACAGGAAACTATAATAAAGGTTTTGGAACTGTAAATAAGTTAGTAAACAAAAAAGTAAAATCAATAGTTTTTGTTGACTTCATTAGCACATTTGAATAGGTTTTCTTTTACAATTTTAAATAAGGTAAGTTACATGTAAGATTGAGATTTTCATTATATTTAATTTTATCTTCCAATATTAAAAAATAAGTTTGCCCCCCCCCTTCAAAAAAAACTTCAAATACCAATAATTGTTTTTTAAAAGGTAGCATGTTTCCTCTTGAATTTTCTTTTAATTTTAGTATATAATTACATTTATTTTAAAAAATTGTTTTAAAAGTAATTAAGTTAGAAGGAAATTTAAAGTAATTATTTTTAATAATTTATTTACAAATGTTGAACAAGTTATAATAAACTGAAAATAATATTTTAGCTTGAGCAAAAAACTCAACATCAAAATTATTTCTTTATAACTGCCAATCTCTTTTTTATATGGTAGTAATAGGTAATACATCATTTTGATATATCATATGATATAAAAGAGAGATATCATTTTGAATACCTCTTTTATCATATATAATTCATTGTTTAGAATTGTTAATCTTCAATCCTGGCTCAATGTGGTCTCTCTCTCCTTTTATTTTTTTTTAACACAAAATTAAAAATTTAAACAATTTGATGCTGATGCTTCTTATGCTGTTAAATATCAAAAATATATTTTAGTTTACCAATAAAATTTCAGTTATTAAATCCTGATTTGAAATTTTTTCCCCAGTAAACAATGGCCATTTTCTGGTCCTAGGTGTATGAATTCAAAATGTTATAATTAATGACTGGTCACCAGTTTATAAGTAAAAGTGTTTCTGAACTTCACAAAAATCTATTTAAAAACATTAATTGGTTTGGTGTCTTTACTATAAAAACAAATGAACAAATTTTGAAACAAGGAAAAAAATTTTTTAATTTCATTAATTGTATTTCTTTTTTTAAATTATTGATACCTTCAATTCAACTTATTATATTTATTAAATGAGGTTTTCCAAAACGATTGAATAATCTTAATCTCACAGTAACATTAGAAAAAATTTCAGTCATTTACCCATTCTAATTGAAAAGAAGAATAAAAATAAAATATAATGTACAAATATTTCATGTTTGATAATTACTCTGGATTAAATATTTTGGTAAAATGAATATCTAAAAAATAATTAAGTTTAGTTGTTTTCAAATGTATGCCATTAATTTAAATCTTTAAAGTGTTAAATAATTAGATCAAGATTATTTTGAGTTATTGAAAATGGTTATAACACACACACACACACACACACATATATATATATATATATATATATATATATTTGACTTCTCACCAAAAATATTAAATTATTTTATTTTATAAATTTTCTCCTAAAGTGCTGAAGTCTTTTTATGTAAAAATATTTCATTTAACATTTTCTCGTTATTGGATCTGACAGTTAAGACCTGTTAAAAGTGTTTTTTACCAAGCTTCATATCTGTAATAACCTATTTATTTTTATTTGGAACTTCCACTTTGTTTATGAAGTCAGATAGACCCTTTATGTAGTTAAGGTGTAATTCTTAGTATCAAAAGTACCTTGAGTTGTCAATCCAGTAAGGGCAAGTGTGTCATATTCAAATAATATGATGTGCAGTTTCCTCATTGATATGGTATTTTCTACATACAGGTTCTTGTTGAAAAGTCCCATCACATGCAGTTGTTTTCTGATATAATAATACCCAGTAATGGATCTCACAATTGTTTGCATCTTTTGTCTTGGGCTAAGAAGAATCGATTTTCATAGATGATTTATAGATCATACTTTTAGCTGGTTGCTGTCTTTAGAAGATTCAACGTTTATTTTAGAACATTTGTCTTTAGAAGATTCAACATATATTATTTTATTTTTTCTATTTAAGAGTAGATGCTTTAACAGTTTTTAAACTGATGCTACTGATTGAATTAGATGATGACCCCTGTTTTACAAGCATCTTCAGCTTTCTCATTATCTTCTAAACTTACAATTCCAAGTACTCAGATAAAAGTTAACTTGTTCCTAGTTGCCAGTTCATTTAAAAGGTTCCTATATTCTAAAACAATTTTAGAATTAATTTAGATTTTGAGTTAAGAAAATTGTTTGATTGTCACTGAAAACAAGAATCTGCTGGTAGTCTTTTTTTAATTTACCAAGAAACAGTATAGTAAGTACTTCAGTCGGAAATACAGTGGCATAATTCCCAAGTCATTTTCAAAGGTTAATTCGGGTCAATACACCCTGTACCCCAAGTCATGAGAGGTAGTCTGTCTTTGATCCATCTGTGGACCAGATAAGTTCACCAATATTATAATCAAACAAGTTTTTCTTCCATAGTAAGGAAAACAACCTTAAATGGTTTATAAAATCTATATCTTATATCTAAATCATATCTTTTCCATGTTGTCTGAAGGTATAATTGGATATTGGTGTATGAATATTCATAGTAATATTGTACATAGCAGTGGGCTTGCCATACTATTGCTTCTACATCATTTTATAGGCAGTCATTCTAGCAATACTGCAGATGTCCAGTAATGTCAGATTTAAGATAGTCTCCAGTGCTTCTGGAAATTATAGTACTCATGATTTGAAAGAGATCCTGTTTGCACTTAAAATATGTATGCAATGCTCTAAAGTATTCTAAGACACTTAAAAATTTAATTTTCTATTATGGTTATTTTTTATTAATTGAATATATTTTGTTTAAATTTTTTTTAACTGACTATTGAATATATTGACTGATTTCTCATTTGTAAATTTATAATTTTAATATTTTTATTTCTTAAATTTCAATTTTCTAATTTTTTAGATTTAGTTTCTCCAGAAAAGAATTTAATTTTAAATGGAATAATTTTTGATTTATTGAATTATAATTTTAAAATATTTTATTAATCAAAAATGGTTTTTTTTCTAATATAGAATAATTAATTTTCAGTTATTTTATTTATTATTCTATATCAATGATTACATTGGTTAAGGTCAAATACTTACACTTCTATAAAGGGTTTTTACCCTAAAGTAAATGAAATATGCTTTAAAGAATATTAAATACTGCGTGTTTCACTTGAATAAAATTTTACTATCTTTGAATCCCATATTGACAAATTTTCATACTTTTCCTACCCATTTTGTGAACCATTGTAATATATATATATATTCTGACAAGCTTCCCATTGACAGAAGCAGTAGCATTTCTAGCTGAAATTAGTTTTTATGGTTAGAAAAAGTCTCATGCACTTTAAATGTCTGAAAAAACATTTTAAAAACTAGTTTAATTTAATTTATATCATGTTTAAATTTTGCTCTTTTAACTATTAAATACATTGAGTAATTTCTAATTCATATTGATACATTGTTAACACAAAAATCTAGATTAAAAAATAAGCATTATTTGTTTTTTAAGAATTGAATTATTAGTGATCACTTTACCTTAACATTGCTGGACATGAGTGTATTATATAAACTATTTCTAAATGAATGAAGATAAAATTCGGGTCAGAAGATATTTATTAAACAAAATGTTGACAAATTAAATTATTAATAAAAAATGTCTTTTTTATTAATAATTTAATTTGTCAGTCTATAGACAGTTAACTTTTTGCAAGTTACTTCAATCTTGTGAATTGTTAAAATGAAGTTAATATTTTTATTTAATCAACTGTCAGATTATATATACATTGATTAGAGAATTTTCAATTAATATTGACTTCAAGTTTAAGAAATTAGCTAAAAATTAATGATTCAAATAATTAGTTGTAATTAACAAATTAATGTAATTCATTTTACTAAGTGTTATAAAATAATTTTTTAGATTAACTATAATTGATCACTTTTGTAGTTAAGTAAATGTAAACATATATTTAATTAAAAGATTTTTTTTTAGTTTGTTTTATCATCTTTATTTCAGATTGTGATTTTTTTCATCCTCCTCTGTTAAATCAAATGTTGTACACCTATGCAAACTGCAAGGCCTCTTTTTTATAATTCCAATGCCAATCAGAAATCTTTTAAAGAGAAAAAAAGATCTGAATATATCTTCCAACATTTTGAGGGCAATTTCACAGAAATCTAGTGTATGCAAAACAAAACAAAAATATAAATGCATATATTTATTTATGAAGTCCTTATTTCTTCAAAAAATTATGTTCCCTACTCCTTTGTCAAAATCATTTTGTTTAAATAATTGTGTTAAATTTTCAGAAAATGCCAAGTAAGTAGTAAATCTTAATGCATCAGAGATTTTTAAAAATAATTTATTTAACAATTTTTTAAACAAATTTTGCAATTTAAATAATTTATTAAAAAAAAAAACCCAATTTTGAAGGTGATATTAAAGACTTGTCGATCAACTTCAACACTTGAAGATTTGGTCTGAATTACTTATTCTAAATTTTAATTATTTAACTTAAGATTCAAATTTTTTAAAAAAATGTGGGATGTGTTATTAATTTAGGAAGAATGTAAGTAGAACATAACAATATTTGATACAATTCTTTAATAATATAATTTGAATAAATGAGTCATTTTAGAATTGATTGCCTTTAATTATTTTATTTTTAAAGCAGATTTAATAAGAATATAAAATTTATTAAGCTTTTATACAATAAAATGTGTTGACAAAAACCATTTGTATATGTATGTTCATATTATATCATTGATATTCATTACATAAAATTTTATTTTAACTTTTTTGTGGAACTTCTATGTTTGTATTCTAGTGTAAAAAAAGGTTTGATTTTCTAAAATGATAATAAATAAAATAATAATATACAATTTTGGAATTAAAAAAATTAGTTAATGTAAAAAAATATTTGTATCAATTAAATAAACATGTGAATTTCCATTATACTGTATGCATTATTATTTTACAAATTATATAAAACAATAATGCATAGGGTAGTATGATTTTGATTTTATTTTGTACATCAAGAAAAATGTAATTAACCAGTAAAATTACAAAGAGAGAAATAAAAAAATTGAAAAACAAAAGAAATAAAATTTTCTTTAACTGGGCAAAAGAGAGGTTAGGGGAAAGATGTATATATATATATATATATATATGAAGGAAAGAAAGTTATTTTCTTAATTGAACTATATCAAGAGAATTTAAAAGAATCTCTCTATTAACTTTGGGTATTAAGCTATTCCCAACTATTTATCCAATATGTAAACATATCAAATATATAGTCAGTGGCTTTGAATTTTAGACGAAAAGTTTAAATATTGATACAACATAATCAATATTTGCACATCAAAATGTTTAATTGCCAATTGTATTCCTGTCAATTTCAGATTAAGTTACAATAAACAAAAAAAGCAAAATTCAGCTAACTAGACCAAATTATGCTTAAATATATAATACTGAATCTATAATAAGGAAAAAAAAGTCAAATCAAAGTCAAAATTTTTAATATTCTTAGTACAATTTTTTAAAGCTTTCCAATTTTAAAGGGACAAAAAAAAATATTTATACACTCTTTGCTCTGAATGTATATTGAAAGGAATGATGGAATAAACCAGTTAAGTCTACACTAAAATATTGTTCAAAATTTAAATAAAATTTGTATTAGCTGTAGTTAATTTAAGGATCAATATTTTTAAAAACTATTTTTATTCTGGGTACTATCTAAGATACTATGCTCAGAAACCAGATCGTATTGATTATCTCATTTGCCATTTATTACCATCACAAGAATAAATGTTATGAAAAAAAAAAGAGACTGCAATATTTAAATGTGCTTTTGCATATATTTGTATTACATTTTCTAATATTTTTCTTGCATTTCTTTAACTTTTTATTATAAATATAAAATATTAGATTAAAACAAAATATAAATGATATTTTTTTTCATAAAAGCAGTGCATAATCTATATAAATAACAATATGCAATCGCATACATCAAAATTTGCTTTTGTTTTCTTTTTTATTTATCAAGGCAAAATAGTTTTAATATATGTTAAGTTCTTAACATAAAAATATTAAAATAAAAATAAATAATACAGAAACTTATTGTAAGAGTTTCTAAATATGCATCAATACATATTAATATCTGCCAATATGTAGAGTACTAACTAAATTTAACAATTAAATATTTATGAATTATTATTTAAAGTATGTATATCCTATACATTTATATTTTGTAACATTATTTAAAATTATGCTAGCTATTCTGAATAAATAAACTATCCTGTTAAATTTTCCATTAACAAAAAGAGAACTTTCTATAACTTAATGAAATGTTACCACTTTATTTCCTGTGATTAAAATTTTATTAAATTTACACTTTAAATCAATAAAGTTGGAGTATTAAGTAAAAATCGAATTTTCTAAATTAATGTAATTATTTGAATTATATTTTTGCTATATATAGACATATATATAATGCATATAAAATTATGAAATATTCATATTAACCTTTAAAAAAATTTTTTTTGTTTCATACCATTCTTAGAATTTAGTTACTTATTTTAAAAAAAAATAATCACACTCACACATGTAATAAACCAAAACAAGAGGGTTTGCTTTCATTTTCATTATATTCTTTAATGCATGCTTTTGAAAAAGTATAATATTCACAATTTATTTCATGAAGTATACCATCAAGAAATATATGCATTTTTAAAGCAATATCTATACAATTATTACAAATCTTTTAAATAATTTTCCAAAGATGCTGACTTTTCTTTAGTAAATAAATGTAATTCAGAAAATATTGTTTCATTTGCTAAATTAAGCTTGGTTTATCATCTAGGGTTGCTATTCAGTTAGTTTATCTTGTACAAATAAAACATTTAATGATGCATTATGTGAAAAATTGAAGTACAAAATATATTTTAATCTGATCTGATTTGTAGTTTATCCAGTGAGAAGTTCCCGCAAATTTATGTACATTTAATATTAGGCGGTGCACATTGGGAAAGACCATGAAGAACCCTTTTGTGAAGCTTGCAAACTGAGAACCCCCATCAACCGGTTTGAGATAAATCAAACAGGAGACTGGATTTGAAAGAAAAAATATACGTATAGCTGAAATGTAGAATTAACTTAAATACGTGGATGCGCATTAGAATGATATTGGTCTCAATTTCAACAGCTCTCTCCAAGTGACATTAATCATGTCTCCAATCATCGTATAACAAGTGTGGATGGCTCCTGGATATCTTCTGAGGATTTAGAATTATCCTTACTGCTACTAAATGCTTTTCTCAATTTCGCTAATACTTTATCATGAAAATTATGTAAAGACAAATTGGATTTGCTAGACCTGTTGAAAGCAGGAGTATAAGACTGCCTGGGTGAACTCAAAGAAGTAGCTGCAGAAGAATTTGACAAACTGGACCCTCTAGAAACTTGTCGTGAACTGCCAAAGGTGGAATTAGGACAGCTGGTAGCATAAATTTTATAATCGTTCTTCACAACTGGCATCATAAAAGCCATTTCAAAGCGAAGTGTATAGAAGTCGGGAGAGAAGAATGTAACACAAGTGAAATTCGAATTCGACTGAATAAGTAACTGCAACAACAAATACAGAAAAATTTGGATATTTGGCGACCTGCCAAACCACTGGCGTCGAAAGTAGATTGTCAAGGTCTTAGCTCGTTTCAAAATTAGCTTGTGAGCGTCTAATGGGCCTCCAAGGCTGACTGGTTTTTAACATCTCTGTCGCCGTTTTAGTTGAGAGAAAGAGAAACGTTTTCGGGTAAAAATAAAAAAATCCCTCTGCTTCCTCAATCAAAAATGAAAGCTTATTATGTGCTCATTCCTTTCAGTATATTGTATTCATCATATCCTTCCATGTTGTATTTTAACATGGTAAAAAGTAAACATTACTTTTAACGCAAGATAAATGCTACTTTGCTAAATTATCGTATCGCTTATAGATTTTACTAGAAAATATCTAGAATTTGCTCTTCTACTTGTTCTTAGAATTAGCCAACTTGGAAAGAGTAAAAGTTACCCACATTCTGGGAAAAAAAACGCAATCTCATTTTTAAAACATATTTATGATTGTTGTCATATTACTACTTATATTAATGATTTGTTTCTTTTTATTACTTATATTAATTTTTTTATTGTTTACTAGTTATTAATTAATCATTATTTAAATCCAATATTTAAAACTTCTTAATATTTTGATTAAAGGGTTTTTGTCTTTGCCGTAAATCAATTCGTTTTGAAATGATTTTCTTCATCAACCTTTTCCTTATATTTTCCTTTATCGTTTTCATAGAATACAAAATTACATTGTTAATAATTGTGCATGAAACACTTAAAGTTAACTATTTGACTAAGAATATTACATTAAGATTTAAAAAGTAATTTAATTTTATTTCATTATCTTTCGACTATTTTTATTTTTAAATTAAAAAGGATAATAAAACTACCGAAATAGATTGAAACAACACAGAAATTTGGTTTCAATTAATTTAATGGTTGATAAAAGGGATTGTTGTTACTCCATCATGTTTCTCAGTGCCTACCCCTGATTTGGGCTCTCAATTACGTAAAAGCAGCCAGTTAAGAATTTTCGTAATTTAGATGCAGGGACCGAAGAGAAGACTCCTCCAATACTTGATCTTCCACCCCTAATGTATCATTTCACTTAGAGGACATATTTAACGTATCCTAGCCGGCTTAACGAATGCAACTGACCATTAGGTAAGCCTGGATTCGAACTGACTACCTTAACAACTAGGCCTCCCCAACTTTTATGTAATTACTAGTAGTACAATTCTGCATCATTTTTTTGTTAGAATCTTACAAGTCAAAATAGGTTAGGCGTAATCTCTGATTTTCATGCCAAATATTGACCTGTTATCTCGCTAATCTAAATTACGCCATTTCACACAATATTTGACTTTTTAAATCCTGATTGCGCTTAATCTTGAACCAGGCAGTGGCACACTCTTTAAAATACACTGGTGTGCAAAACTTGAGCAGGTTTTTCTGTCATAACTCCGCGAGAAATCTTCTGAGGAACATCATTTTGTACTTAAAGGATGACGAAGACATAGTTGCACAAAAATTAATACAATGCATATAGTATGAAATCAAACAAAATTAGGCTTTGTTGAACTCACAGTATCCCTGCACAAGATCATCTGTCCCAAGAGGAACAATAACAGATGTTCCTTAGTATGGGATATGCCCTCCGCTTACTGCAATGGTTGCTTTACACCGTCTCCCCATACTCAGATTGCCCAGCAGTTCTTGCGTTAAGAGTGTCCATTCCTCAATCAGCATCTGTTTCAGTTTCTGCGTGTTCCTCGGGGGATGCAATCGTGCCGTAATACTTCTCCCCAAAGCATCCCACACATGTTCTATGGGACTTAAATCGGGAGTACGCTGGCCAATCCTGCAGGAGAAAAAAACCCGAAACCAGTCAGCGAGCGCCATTGCTCAGCAACGGAGCGACAAATTTCATGATTTACTGTGGCTAGATGCCTTCACAAAGGTGGCCTATTCGCCGAAAGTGTCCTAAGTTGGGATTCAAACTCACTAATATTTGAATCGAAGGCCAGAGTGCCACTTATTCGGCAAACGGCTAGTCGTTCGGAGGCGCGATCAATATAACTGGGCTAATATTTATCAAAGAATAGTGAGACGTGAATATATATTTCATGTACATAGATCTCTCATCGTGGTAGTTTCCAGAGGGATCATGCAGAACCAATTGTACCTCCCATGATTTTTTCATAGATCAAAGAAAATATTAGTATAATATATGAATTTCTTTAAAATATACATACATAATGATATGCCGAGAGCATCGATTATTCAGTTTAGTTACAAAGTTAAATCCCATCAGTATTTAACTCATAAATTTAAGTCACGGTTAGAATAGACACGTCAATTTTATACGGGGGAAAATATATATATATATTATTTTGTGTCTTACTCACACACATTTTTGATGCTATCTCTGATTAATTTTTCAACCTATCAGATATATATATACTCACACCAATTCACAATATAAATATAATTGGATTCAATCTCGGAGAGATACAAGGTATAATATAATGAAAGAACCCTCAATAGAGAACTCAAATTATTTCTTTTCATTTTTTTCAAAGATTAAATAAAATCAAATTGTGGTGGGGTTTGATTTTAAATTGGATATCACTTGCTTTAAGTGATTATACATGTATTTCCAATTATCACGAAACATTGTTCATAATTTCGAACCTCTTCTCCCGACACCGTAACTTCGAAATAAATAATTATAATTCTTCTGATTGAACCAAGAAAGATTACACAAAATTGATTCCAATATTTAACGTCTCTTGCATTCAATAAATAACAGAGTCAATGGTAAACAAGATAAGTACTTAGGGGCATGTCTAATTTTCAAAAACGAATCTGAATTAAAGAAATTAAAATTCGCTGGCGACATACATAAATAGAAAAATATGTTATGTAACAGACAATCATAGTTTCATGCCCAGAAATATGTTATAAAGCTTCTCATTTAAGAAGTCAGAATGGCGAACTATGCATATGCAAATGAAAAGTGTTTAGGAATATGAAAAAAAGATTCTAAATATTGATGTAGTCGTGGCCGCAATGAAACCAGATAATTAATAATTGGTTATTTGTCAATTCTTCGGTGTTCAATATTAAGTGATGTTTAAGTTATAAAAAGCTCTAAATTGCCTAAACAGTTGTCTGAAGAGTTAAGTTTAGTCAGCTTAAACTTATGACCCCATCGAAATTATAAAGGCTAGATTAATCAAAGCCCCTTAGCACATGATATTTATAATAGTATATAATAATATTTGTAGTAATACTTAAAATCCATTTAATGGACATTAATAAGCTGATACCTGACGCTTCTGTACGCACAAACTACACAATACTGAAATTTGCGCGTGGATACTAAGGTTTGTATGTCAAGCTGTTTATTTTTAAACAGGGCTTCAAGCCGTAAGTTTTCAAATTAAAAATGTCTTGCACTTCCATATGGGACCCAGAGAAGGTGGAAAGACGTCTCATGCGTTTTTTATTTAGTTATTTATTTTTTTTATACAACGGTTATTACCTAATGTATTATTTACTTTGCCATGAAATCTTATAACATTCTATATAAATGAATTAAGTCCTACTCCTCTGTTAAAGTTATCATATAGGAAAAACAAAGAATCACATGCAAGTCAAATTTTTTATTGTATTTAAAGCAAATACAAGCAAAAATTTACAACAGTGCTCAAAGCTATATTGAGTAATTACATTAACTGTTAAAATATTTTACATTTTTCTAAAAAATATAATAACTATGAAAAAATTGTTGTTACACGTAAAATACTTATAAAATAAGTAAAGTCACTCTATAATTTATAACATTTTACAGTACCTTCATAGAGGATTTTTTCATAAAACTGATGCGCATTTGCGTAAAAGACTGATTAAAAACACTCAGTCTAATCAGCTACACAACCCAACCCTGAAAAAGCCAATCCAATAAAATACATAATCCAACCGGGAAAAAATCGGTCAAATATACAAAATTAGAACACAAAATCGTGAAAGAAAACTAAGAAATGGTTTCCTCTCTCTTTTCCTTAGTATTAATTATTCATTGCAAATGTTATATACTTGAATTGTTTTGTTTAAACATTTTAAATACATGGCATATATAAAAAGGAAAAGATGCTGTTATTTTAGTAACGAATAATGTCCAAAACATTTTACTGTTATACCATCGTCATTTAATTAAATTTTGTCATAAAATGGTGATAAAGAAATTTTATTTGATGCAGTTGTAGATGATATATGCGTTTTAGATTGTAATGATAATTGCTTATAATAAAGCAAACTTTCATTAAATAGAATGAATGTTTTTATAACCTTCGTGTGTTATGTTTCTTAAACAACTTTGATTTACTCCTTTCGCTTTTTTTGTTTCATGATTTTCACATTTATAACTATACATTTTAGATCTTAAGCCAATAAACTCTAAAATTGGCTTAGACTTTGTTTCATCCTTCAGATAACTTAATTTACTTTGGTTTTCTAAATTAAAAAAATTGCTTGTAGTTGGATAATTGATTGGTTATCCAACTACTAGCAAAGTGTGTGGTAGTTGATAGATTGAGAACCATGATTTTTGCTAATTGATTTTTAAAATCGCTATGAACATCATTTATAAATATCTGCATGTACAAAAAACCCGTGTATCTGTGTAAAATAATTTGCAATTTTTTCCATATTACTTTTTTAATTTTGAACAGTATAAAACGTGAAGTTTTGCTAATTCTAAGACACAAAATCCGACATAAACCGGCTTATCAATGATTAGATTTATTCTTTTCATTTTGAAGATTACAAAATTTTCATTTATGCTTTCGAAATATTCAAGCTGGTGGTTTGATAATTGCTTACGACATTTAACAGGTGTAAGAGTTCATGTCAGCTTTTAAGTTTATTCTTTTCCGAACATTCTGACAGGTCTTCTCAAAAGATGCATTGTTTAGTTTTTGGGAAAAGGATTTTTCACATTCGTTTTTTGCTTTGTGATGCTTTTCGTTATTGAAATTAATATAACTACGTAACCAATCCGATTGGGAAAAGGCCAAGATTCGGTGTATTTATTTTAATATCATCCCATATTTTAAGTATTACTTGAAGTTTCTGCAGTATAACAAATAATGCTTTTTCTCATAAAAATTGGGTGTTAAATTTTTACTCTGCGTAAAAGAGATATTTTTGATAATCTGACAGCATTTGAATATTGATAGATATCTATGTGTTACATTAATATTTTTGAAACTATATACATTAATATTTTTGTAATTTAATTGAAAGGAAACAAAATGTCCGCATTTTTCTCAAATACTCTGATTAATCTTACTGATTTTACCATCATCCACAATTTCTTGATCAATTTTAACTCTAATATTATATTAAAGTAAATATTTTTCAATGAGTTTTGTTTCTCATAAGTTAGAGTATTTATAGTAAGGATTCACAATGTTAAACCAGGTTCTGGGTAAAAAAATTTCGGGTAAACCAACTTCCCTTGCGACTGTTAACTTTATAGGACGAGTTAATTTTATTCTATATGATGCTTGTGTATTTTTTGGGAAATAATCTATGCTTGAATTAGAAGGAAGTGTTACGTAAAAATCGGACATCGTATCATCTATGATGCTCTTACCCAACTATTAAATCAATTATCAAAGCTTGTCCACTTTTCAAAATAATCTTTCTTGTTACCGCTGCCTTTCGTTTTTAATACTTTTTCTATGTTATAATAATGACTTGAAGGCTTATAAATTTTTTGAAGTTAATTAAAATTTTAAACCTTAAAACGCCTTTTCATCGTTAACTTGTGTACTTGGAGCTGTTAAAACCATCATTGCAATCTGTTGATCTCAAGTATTTCTTTTCCCAAATTTATAAAAATCTAAAATAACATTATATTTAAAATTTTATAAATTTGAAAAAAAAAAGAAATACTTCAGACTAAAAGATTGAAATTATATCGAGCCTTAGTTTATGGTCAAATTATTTAAAAATAATTCAATGTCAATCTCCACATAAATAGAGAATTCATATGTAATGCAATATAACATTGCCAATTCTTTACTTTTAAAGAAATCTACATTGTTATTTTCACCGCTTTCAGTAGAAGATCATACTTTTTTGTTTATAATTGAAATGGATTTTTCCAAAAATTGCAAGTTATTCCAAATATTCTTTTTATGTTGCTCAAAGCATGTACTTTTTGTGACATGTGAAAAACAAGATATTACCCTATCTTGCTTTATGCGAATATAAATGAACTGCTCTTGCTAAACAATCTATTAACAATGTTTCCCTATTAGATAACTAATTACATAAAACATTAAAAATTTTTAAAATTTTGTAACTTTATTTTTCAATGGATCCAAATATCGATAAAAATCACGTAAAGTTCACTTTTAGTTTCAAAGTTTCTTTTATTTGAAACTGTGGGGTATAAATTTTTTTATTTCATCCCTTTACTTTCTGCAAAATAATGATCAAAATTACTTCCTGCTAAAGATGAGCTAAACTCTTTACAATCCAATGGATATTTTAACACAGATTATATGTAAAAATCTTTATTGAAATACTACGGACGCAACTGCGAGTTTGAGGCACAAAACAAAATAAAGAACTGGTTGAGAGTTAAACGTGAAATATTTAATTTAGAATTTCTCTTTAATTGACTATTTACTTCTAATTGACCATTATACTTACTCTTCATGAATTAATTCCAGCTGTCACCAGCCTTTATACGTCTCTTAACCAATGAAATGTGTACAGTTCATATCATCAGACACAGATAATGAATTGACAAAAAAAGTAAGGTCACAGGTCCATTCAAGTCTCATCATTACAGCTTAAATGTATCAGTTCTTGATTGAACCACCGCTGACTGGGATACATGCTTGTATGTATCTTTCTAAGGAGCAGCTGTTTTGTCTATCTAAATTTAGATAGATTCCTAACAGTTTATTCAAACATCCATAAATGATTGCATTCTAAGACTCAAAAAATATAACTCAGACTGATAGTTTTCCCAAAAAAATCAATTATACTTCTAGTTCACTAAATTTGCCTTCTGTAAGTAGCTTCATGGGGAAACTGAAAAGTATTAATGAACATCACAACAGAAAATCGAGAAGTAAGGTACATGCAATAATCATATGCGTGATGCTAAATTAAAAATAATTAATAAGTTGATTATAGTAACAAAATGACTGAAGATAAAACGAACCGAAATAAAATGATATTTTTTTCAGCTCAGTTCCGACCAAAATAGCGTTTTTTTTCCAGCTTTTGGTTTTCAGTTCAGTTCAATTTCGTAGAGCCATGATTCTAAAAGGGCACGATTGAAATGGTTTTGCTAAAATGTCAATTGAATTGTGCCTGACTATAGTAAAGTTGTATACTTAAATGGATCGGGATTTCGACAGAAACTAAGCACTAATGAAAAAAGGACCAAAGGAGAGCGCACAGAATCTACTTAAAAAAAACATGTATTTTGAGTGAAACTATGAGATGGTAGGAATTTTGTGATACCTAACTGATCTCCATTTCTCTGGTGAAATCGTGATGTCACCGAGATTGTAGATAAATGGTTAGGGATAATTCTTTCAATTCAGTAATCCGACACCCAACTCAGGGATGGATGTTTACAGAGGCTCCGAACGTCTTTGAACCTTGTATAGATGCCGGATGATTAGTAGTTTTTTCTGATAAAAAAATGGCCATTGACTGACATGCAACCAAAACAAATCAGAATTAATAACCTAAACGTATTCTTAAATTGTATTCTAAAATAAATGAGCTTGATTTCCTTTTAATGGTCAATAATACACGTGTCTTATAGCTAATAAGTGTTTCTATAGACTGAAGAAATAATTAAGTTAAGATCAAACGTATCAGTCTAGAAACTAAATAAAAAAATTTATAGAGATGGTGTAGTTGGTTGCGAATAAATAAAAAGTATATAATCAAAACTGTAGGAGAACTCACATAAAGAATAAAAATTTATTTAGGACAACTAAAACATTAGGGAGAGTTATATACAACTATGTCATTCAGTAGGTTGCATGCATGCATGCACATGCACACACACACACACACACACACACACACACACACACACACACACACACACACACACACACACACACACACACATATATATATATGAAAAAAAATAATTTTGAAGATATTTTTCTGTAAATGCTGGGGGGTAGGGGGGTGGGTGGGGAGAAAGAGAGAGAGAGAGCTGTAAAAGCTGAATAAAGTTACATAATTAATCTCGTTAACTTTATCTGAAAAAAAATAAGTAAAAATAAAAAAAAAAAAAACCCTGAAAAATATTCTGAAATTTTAATTTATAAAGACTTTATACAAACTTGGTTCCTAGTGTTTTATTATGAGCGCCTAATTGAGAGTAATATATTTTTTTTATTGTAAAAGTATTAATCATCAACTTCTTCTGTTTTATGTAGTGAGTAATTTTTTAGCAAAACTAAGAGCTTTATATTAATTGATATAAATTACATTATCATGTGACAATCCAGATATTTTTGACGATTAAAATTTTAGATGTTTCGATTAATGATGCCCAAAATCTTACACTCATGAATGATTGAATTAATTATACAGGAAGAAAGCTAAGCAATATTTCACCAAATAATAGAAATTATGGTTTCCAGAAAGAATAAAAATGTTTTTATTACTTTATGATTATCACAACAAAGATCTATTCAGATGAATGAAAAATATATATAAAATTAAAAGCTAAATTACGGTGTAATATTTTGAAAATCCACAGTCCTTAGCTTATTTAATACACTATTTAAAATAAACAAAGATTTTTTTTAAAACACAATGTAAGCAAATTAATAAATAAAATTTATTTATACGATTTAACAATGAAGATTGAATATTTATACTACTGATGTATATATATAAACACAATTCGAAAGTTTTTATTGAATTGTTATAAAATAAAAGAGAAATAAATACACATTTAATTTTAGAAGATGATTTTAAAACGTTTAATAAAGTAAATAAATTGAAATTTATTTAGAATAAAATACACAATAATCCACAAGTTATTAAGAATTAAAAATTTCTTTGGCACATTTAAAACTAAACACATAATTTTACTTTACATAACTTTGATTATGGGCATAGTGAATCCTCATAACAAATTGTCAGTAAAATATATGATTTAAATTTTTAGCAATTTCATTTTCTAAGATAAAAATTTTTTTCAACAAATATAAGTTAAGATAAATTTTTGAATAGCAATGATTTCTTCTATTATATACAGATGAAATATACAAATTTGTTTAATAAAAATATTTTATGACAAAAGTTAATGAAAACAAGGCTGCCACAATTACAAAATATGAAAAGATGTGTTAGAAGAATTGATTTTTTGTGAAAAAATAATAAGTCTCTTAAGTAAAAGATGGTTCAACTTTTTGTTGATGATAATCCTTGATGAATGCCATCAGTTTCTTTTTATCTTGATTTCTATAAAATATATACAAAAATATTAGAGTAAAGAAATGATTGTGTTTTAGAAAAGGAAGTTATAAATTACGGAACAATTTATAAAATTGTTTATAATCGGATAACAATTTGTAAAAGTAACAATATAAACACAAACATTCACAGTAATTTTTAAAAGAAAATACTTATTGGACTTATGAATTAAATATTACTTGGAGATACAAATAATAAAATATCTATTGACAACTACATTTATGATAGGTACCACCTGAAACACACACAACATAAATCTAATTCTTATGACATGATTAATTATGACAGACTTTACAGTTCTGAGCATTTCTATCTAAATTAGCCCATCCCCAATTGTGTTTTGTGATGTTCATTATTTTTGTATGCAATTAATTAAAAGAGTGTTGGTGAAGAATTAAAAGATAGCAAACTAACCTTTACTGAGTTGAAACTGCTGAACTTTTGTCACTTGAATATTACTTATCACTCACACTTTTCAACACTTTTTCAAGCCAAATATTATTACGTTTTAATGCAACCAGCGTTTAATATATATTTCATAATGTTCGAATAAGAAATATGAAATTTTATTGAACATTCTGCGAAATTGTAATAACCAATATAGCACTACTTAGAAATTTTAACTGTGTTACTACATTTTGGAAACAAATCAACATATTTAAGAAACAATAATATTTGATGTTAATGATTAATCCCATATTATATGTAAAACATTTTTAAACAATATAGTTAAATGATTCAAAAAGCCTGAAACTAATTCTCTAATGAGAAAGATAAGTAATCACAGAATATTCAAACGTTTAGAGCAGACTGGCTAAATTATAAGAAATTAGCCATTTCAAAGATTTGCTTAAAGAAAGATGGGAATGATTTTACTTTATTATACTTGTAGCAGCATGAAAATGAAGAATGACAATAAATATATGAATTATATATAGCAATACAATGTATAGCAAACATAAGATACAGCTAAACATAAAAAGTGTGCAAATATTGTTAATTAAAGTACAAAATTAGACAGCTTTTTCACAAAAAAAGGCCACTACCTGAGATAGGAGAAATAGCATAGGGTAAACTAATAGTTGCTGCACTCATTTTTAGAGACAATATTCTGTTTGGTCAATGTGATCATATTGTAAGAGGCATTTCATGATATTAAAATAGTGAAGAAAACATAAATGAAAGTAACCATGTCATATTTTATACAAGATGGCATAAAAAAATAGTTATTTCTTACAAATGTAGAAATAACATTTCATAGATGATCAATGAAAGTAGATATTTCATTATCACAAATTCAAGATGATGTTATCAGGTATTAAGATGTGAAAAGCTTGATTCAAGTTGTTGAATTACTAGGCAATATTTGTGGACACAGTACTTTAAGTCTTCCTTAAATTGTAAAAAACCTTTTGATAGATAAATACACCAGCAAAAAATAAAATTGGCTAGGGAAATGATAATTATTCTATAATGATGGTTATTAAAAAATAATTCCTATTATATACTATTTATAAAGTAGAATTATTTATTTTCATTTATTACATGAAAATAAATAAAATTTATTAAACTAATAATCTAATTTTAAATTATAAATATCCAAATGAAAAATTTATAATTTAAATTTAGAGATATAATAGTAAATTTGAAATTTTGTTCACTTAAATTTAAATAAACAAGTCTTGGAGCAGAAAATAAGAATGCATCTTAGTGGGACCAATGGTAAGCATAATACATCAATTATTACAATTATAATGGTAAATTATTTATTTATTTTTATTCAATATAGATATCCTTTTATTTTTTATTTATATGTAATGTAATTTCTTGAATATATTATTTTTAACTCTTAGTCTTCTTCTTTTGCATTTTTCATGGTCTCTTCTTTTATCAAGCTCATGTAATCTATTAATTTTACCAAAGTCATCAGGAGTTTTACATCAGTTCTGAACTCTAATATTTTAAAAATGCTATACAAATCTGAAAGTCAACTGGATGAAATAATTTTTTATTAAATTTTCTTAAACTTAATGTACGTTTATTTTCTTTACACACATCAAAGTTCTTTTTTTTAAATAAATAACAGACAATCTCTTTCAACAAAATGAATTGAAAAAAATACGGTTTATGAATATAGTTTTTATTTCTTGCATAGTTAAACTAATGGGTTGCTTCGCAGAAATGATCAAAATCTTTAAAACTAGTTATTTTAGTCATTCTTTTTAATAAATGTTAAGAGTACACAAATCTTCAGAATATATTAGAATCAAGTATAATTGTAACTGATACGAGTAATTACCACAAAGTATTAAATATTATCAGGAAAAATAAAATTTTCAAGATATTTCACAATTTTTAAGTTTATTTAAAAAGTAAAATAAATGCAACACAATTCACATTCATTTCTACAAACACCTTTGATAACGAAACAAACAATTAAATATAATTTTAAAAATTACATAACTTAAAGAAGAGTTATGAAGAAAGAACTACTTATTTATTTGTTTTAATGATGCAAAATACAAATTTTGATATTAAAAGAAAAATTATGACTATTACAAGGAATGAAGTGTTTCAATTTTTGAAATAATCATGAGGTAATTACATTACTTAACAATATAGAAAATGTGCTTTGAATAAAATTTGATAATGAATCATGTAGATATTTTAAAATACTAATAAAGTTTGAGATTTAATTAGCAATTTTGTTGATTTTTTTTATAAAAATATACTGAAAAAAAAAAGAGAGAGATAAACATATGATGAAGAGTAGCTAAGTTTTACATTTTCTTAATTACAATGTAAAATTCCTAATATTTATTAATATATTTCAAAATATTATATTATAATAATTAAAATTTAAAAATTTTCTTTATATAGTAACAAATTTTTAATGACACATTAAATATTCATCAAATAAATTTATTGAAATGTTCATTATTATTTAAAAAACAAAAGTTTTAAATTAAAAATAAATTTTTAGTTAGACATACTTGATTTTAAGAGCCCTACAATGCTTCCTATTGAGATGTAAGATATCTTCCTTTTGCCAATGGTTTTTAATGAACTAGAAAATAGGCAATATTTTTATAACATAAATATCATAAAAACGTATATTCATTTTTAGAGAATATTGTAAAAATTTGGAAATTTATTCATATCAAGTGAATATTATCTTCTTTGAATGCTTTATTATTTTCATTGAGGAAAATGAACCAAATTAATAATTAGAAGGAATTATAAAATGACAATGATAATCTTTTCCATTCAAAGATGATAACCATGTTCAGAATGTATTAGATGATTTTTTTTTTGGAAAAATATCAGTTAATAGCTTAAATTTTACATTCTTAATTTTTCTCATCTTCACAACAAATTCTATCACCATTTACTTTAACATTTTTTTTTACATAATTCATTGTTTTGAAGAAAGATTACAACATAATAACAATGGTGAAATATTTTAAGTTTATTTTTTAAATAAAAAAATATTTTGTTTTCGATAATTTTATAATGCACTGATGCTTAAAATTTCATCAATAAATTTATTCCCTATTACTACTTCTCTGATTACCCATTACACCACCTATATAAAAGTTCTCCCTAAACTTGCTTAAAATATATACTTGTTGTCTCGATAAATATTATTCTAAAATAAAATAGAAAATAACATTGTTGACATATTTTTAAAATTAAATATTTTAAATTTTCTGATGCAAGTATAAATAAATAATATGTAAAAACAACAATCTATGTGACATTGTCTATTTTTTATTTCAGAATGATAGTTATAATACAAATTTAGCATGTGTTGTACACTTGTAAGTAAAATAAACTTATTTTACTTGCAAATAAAACTTGTAACAAAGTAAAATATATTAATTAATAATTGCTATATAAGCTTATTTCTAATTAAAAATATCTCAAACATAATTGGAAACATTTTGCAATAACATTGAATTAAATATATACAAACCAATTTTATTGAATCTTCTGATATTCCAATGCTTAGAAGGAAATTACGTATGTCATCTTTATTATAAGTACTAGATGTAGAACTCGAATCTATAAAAAATACTTTTCTTTCAATATTTCATACATACAGATAAACAATTTTAAACTTCTGAAGATAAATATTAACTTAATATAAAAAAATTGAATTGAAACATTAAAATATATTAAATATTTTAAATAAAAGATAAGGACATTACTAATTTTAATTTATAAATTCACATTAAAATTCCAGTGTTAAATGTTAAAAAATTGTACTATTGGAATTATGTTTATTAGCAAAAAGAGAGATTATCAAGTTCTCTTAAATAGAAAAACTAATGAACACAATTTTCTTAGTGTTTTAGAGAAATGCATTATCAATGCATCACACCAGAAAGAAGTAAATATATTTCCTGTCAATAATATTCATTAAACAGATATACGTCACAATTGTAATATTTGGTTAGAGGCAACAATACAATTTTATAGTTTTCCCTGTTTAGTAAAATATTTTAACCAATAAAAGTTTGATAGTTCTAAAATTTATAATATTTATAAAAATAATTAGTGAATAACATAAATATTTTGCTTAATAGATTAAAATTACTGGTTTGAAAACCAAGCAAAAGAATTAACACTTATATTAAATTTTGTTTGATATGCTTCTCTATTTCACTGGAAAAGAAGTTAATTAAATGGTATTTTATATTTTTATTAAAAGCATGTGATCATGTCAAATCTAATTAATTAAAATCTTATTCATTTATATAGTTTTTGTAGCTCGACTATCATTTTTTGTACATCAGCACTTTTAAAAATGTATTTTGAACTGAAGATACAGCACTAAGCCCTCAGATGCCAATTTGTTATTGATTCATTTATATGAACAGCAATTGAATATTTTTATTTTCTTATAAATTTATTTTTATCCATATTGAAATTTTATACAGACTGTATTTATTAATAACAAGCTTAAACATATTACTTAAATTTTTTTTAATGTTTTAATTTCTTATTTATAATGGAAAGTATGATTTTGACTTCAAACAATCTTTAATTAGAGGACGAATAAATTATAATAAAATAAAACTGCCTCATAGAATCTAAGAATATTAAATAGAAGCATGAAATTCAAAATAATTTATAAGTGAAAATTGGATTATACAAGTTAAAAATTACTAAATTTTAAAATGTTTGTTTTAATGATCTAATTTTAGCTAATGAATTTACTTATTTAAAATTTCATATTTTCATTTGATATTGTCAGATTTTAAGAGGCAGTTTTTCCTCATAATTTAATCATCATGCAATAAAGTTTTTGACATTAAAAACAAACTTTCATCTTTAATCATATTTGCATTTATTCTCATTAAAAGAAACCCTCATATACATTCATACAGAATATCACAAAAACAAAATATAAAATCAATAAAAACATTTTCCTAAAAAAAAAAAAAAAAAAAAAAAAAAAGCATGTGGAGCTTCTGAATTAAGAAGACATAACAAGTCTTGATCTAATTTAAAATCTAAATAGTCAACCACAGTTTGCATCTCTTTAATTGGGGAAATTTAAAATCCTAATATTATTGATTGTATTTGCATGGATTTCAATACATTCCTAACTTATTTTACAAATTACAACAGAACTCTTATCTAAACGCCAAAGAGTCTCATTGGTTCAGTAGCTTCATGTCATTTTCTGTTAAGAGCAGCAAAGTGTTTTGCGATAATGAGTGATAAGGAAGTTGACCACATCTTCTGTTATTGAGTTGCTAGAACTCCATGGTTAGGGACATATCTACATTAAGATGACCAAAGGCAAAAACAAAAAGAAGTGTAGTGTTAATGTAGAAAAGAAGGATGACACCTGAGGTATAACCTCGTCATTTAACTGTGATTAAAAATTATGAGATGCTATACAATAGGCAAGTAAACCAAATAAGTTAACCTTTAAGTACAGTTTGAAGCTCGTGTACACAGCTACATATGTATCTAAATACCACATTGGTTAAAATACCACAATATTTTTTTCAGAAATGATGGTAATACATTTTGAATATCAATAAAGGAATACAATTACATTAATTCTACAATCATCACCATTCCATTGAAATGATAAAAAATGTGATTAAATACAAAGTACAAAAAGGATGTTTCCTGGATATTAAATTTTATGCCCATGAAACAGTATGAGACATTTATAATTTAAAAGTTAAAATCTTTAAAGTCAAAATGTAACACCTGTTGTGCCAGAGATATGTTATCAAACTCTTATCAATGTAACATGTGTTGTGTAATGTAACATGTGTTGTGCCAGATGATATGTTATCAAACTCTTATCCTTGTCATGGTAGTGAAGGCTTCCTAATGATGAAAAAGATTGTATATACATTTAGAAATAATAGAAGGGAATGTGGTGTGAATTGATTGATATGTGAGTATTCACGTGAATTTCCTTCTTAATTTATAGTTTCTTCCTATAAAGTTTTGTTTCATATGTATGTGACTGCTATTATTTATATACAATGTATTTATGGCTATGCTTTTGTCAGTAGATTTGCAAAAATAAATGTTAAAATCTGGCTAACTTAGTGAATTTGGAATTAAACTTTGAAGAGACTGTGTTTTGACATGATTAATTTTTTTGGTTTTGAAACCTACAGTGTCTAGAACAAGCTGTAGTCATTTGCCAATGCAGAGCAAGATATCACATTAACTTTCTTTCAGCCAAAGTATAATAAAATTTACAATACAATAATATTTATATGCAAGAAAAATTTCATCATTTTAGGAATCATTTGCATAAAGAATTCTTACACATGGAAAATTTTCCCCCCAGATAATAAGTAACTAATGATAACAATGTATTAAGTATAATAGTGAAATATGCCATAAATTGAAAAACATTTTTAAATTTAAAACAATGCAATAAATAAATGTCAATTACAATAAATAAAATATATTATTTGAATGGTCTACAATATTACTTAAAAAATTTTAATTAAATTATCTCCTTTCTGGTAAAGATAATTTTTAAACTGCACACTGTTTACATTTTTTCTTTTGTACCAAAAAATGCTTCGTTTTTTATCTTTAGTACAATTTTATTAAAATGTTTGTCGCCATTTTTTTTTTCCATTTGCACTCCCTAAAACTTTTTAAAATCTGCTGCATAACTCATGTTTTTGTTTCCAAATGACTATATACAAGTTTGAACATAAGATTTTATTTTATAATTTTTTTATTTATAAAATATTTTGTTATCCAACAGTAGAAAAATATCACAAATAAATATAAATTCAAAGAGAAAATTAATTATTTTTTATTAATAAAAATAATATCAGATAACATAACAAGCTCATAACTTTGTTTAATGATTGTTTTTAAATAAAGATTTGCTTCAAAGTTATGAAGAGAAATATATTACCCTTAATTATTTGCAATCTATTTTGTGACTTAATGGTACAATTTATTCAAAATTTATTGTAATTCAAATTCTTATCTTACTTTAATAAATAGTTTTATTTAATTAAATATTTTTACATAATTTGTATTATAACATTAAACATGTTCAGTGCTATTAAGGAAACTGTGCATATGATCTTTTCTTCTAATAATATACTAGGCCAAAAATATTTTAACAAATAAGTTACATTAATAGTATTTCCTTAATTTCTTAATGATAAATTTTATATTATAACAATAATTTCAAAGTAAAAAGTAACATTTAACTAAATTAAAAAATAAAAATATTAAAAAATACCTGAATCAGATGATGAATTGAGATCGTCAACAGAATAGTGACACCTAAAATGTGAAAAAAGTAACTCAAGAAAATTTTTTTTCGTTATTTTTCGACTATAAAAATACGAATGTTTCTTTTTTCAGACAAATATTTTTAAAATACTTCACATGTTTAAGAATTGGACATTTTTGTTTTTTCCTTAATTTTTTTCTAATCTAATGGAATTTTTGTTATTTAATATATTATTTTACACAATGAAGTAAAGTAAATAATATTTTTTTCCCTAGGTCAGGTAATTTTTACATAAATTCTTGAACGCTATATGTGCAACCAGCAATATCAACAAGAAGTTCTAAACACGAAATATAAGAAATTGATGCAAATTATCTTTCTGGTAGACAATAGATAAAGGATATAAAATTCATTTTTTCCAATAAAGAAGGAAAAACTTACATATCTTTCATTTTTAATAACTTTTAAACTGAGGTTAGACATATTTTAAAAATAAAATATATTTGTTTTACTAGTAATTGAAGGAAAAGGATCATTTTTGGAACTGCACATTGGAAACCTTTCTTCTTTTGTGCCAAAAATGTTTTGTTTTTAATTTTTAAAACAAAAGAATTTTATTAATATGTTTATTGCCATTTTTTCATTTGCCTTCCCAAAAAACTTTTTAAAATCTGCTTTGTAACTCCTATTTTTGCTTCCAAATGATGATACACAAATTTGAATATTTTCAGAAGCAAACAGCAAGACAAAAGGAGAAATAACAAAGCCAATTGCAACTGTAATTTCTTTCTATGGAACCAAATTGCTTTTTGAGCGTAACTGAACAAAGCTAGTTGTAGCTGAAATATATTAACTGAATTGTGGTGCCACCTGTTATTTATTTTATGAGCATAAACGGCATTTATTTCAAAACTTTGTGAGATTTCTAGATAGAGAATGTTTTTTTATGAACGAATAATACGCATAACGATATTCGAAACTTTTTACACATATCTTGCAGATTGTATACAGGAAAAAAGTAATAGTTTTACTTTTACTATCAAACATTTACGGAAATTACTCATTATGAATTATAGCAAATAAATTACTTAACTTTTTACTTATGAGGCTTGATTTAATTATACAGTGGGAAGTTTCATATTAAAATATTAACTACATAAATGCATTAGGTGGCTAATTAAAAAATTTGTACAATTTTTCTGAACTATTGTAATTTTTTAAAACAACATAGGGGTTCTAAATTAACAGAAAAATTGGGACTGAAGAAATATTTCAAAGTTAAATTCATTATTTTTATGTTTGAAGATTCATTTGACATGGGAAAATGATAAAAAGAATTACATTGTCATAATTACACATTGTAACATTATTTTCTCTATTTTTTTCAGGAATCAGGTTGTTTCTCTAGGTATTAAAGACATGGAACTAAAATTTGCATTAAATTAAGGAACTGACAGATGTAATTATATTTTCAAAGCAGCATATTTTAAATGGCCAAAAATAACATTCCCAGATGATGGCTAGCAACTATAATATTAATTTAAGTTATAATATTTTTAATTAAACATTTATTACATATTATGTTCCTTAAACATTTGGCAAGAAATTAATTCTCTTAGTAGCATTTTGATTAAATATATTTACACACAGGAATGGAACGAATATAAATAACTATGACATAGGAGGAATAACTGTACAACTCAAACATAATTATAAGGCTGTAATTAATTCATGTTTTTTACAATGTTGAAAAAGAAACTTTTTCATAAATAAATAGAAATTTTAACCATTTAACATATTATGCAATAATTAAAAACTGTTTTTTTATAAAATATCAATAAAACATTTTATAAAACAATAAATTTAATATTGAAGAATTCTCAGACAATATCATACCTTTTTTTGTACATTTCAAGTAAACATTTCTTCTCTTTCAATGTCAAATTTAACAACTCTTGATAAGCTTGATTTACATTCACCATTTCCTTCATAAGCCTAAAGCAGAATACAGTTATAGATCAAATATTAAAAGCAAGTTGCAAGCGCACACACACAAATACATGTATATCACTTATTAGGAGCCATTCTAAGTGTCTACATTTTTTACACCTATTTTTTATAAAATGCAAATAATTAACTGCCCTATCATAATTATGCAAAATTTTTGCTTCTCCTTTACACTTTTTCTTAATAGCATCAATGAATTATTAAAATTTACTTCTAAGCCATTCAAAATTTTAAATTAAAAACACATACAACAGAGAATTTACTTTCATAAAATTACATTAAAATATAATTTTTAAATAAAAAACTAAAATTTTTCTCTGAAATATTGTCCAAATTGAAAAATAGCCCTTATTACTTTGCATCTATATTTATTCTTAATAATCAGAATAAAAGGTATTTTCAATTATGAATACAATTAATTAGCAAAATAAAATTGCTATTATAAATTTATTACATGCCGATGATTCTTAAACGTAAAGAAAATTAAAAAGACTGAATAAAAATTTATTTTAAACGTCATAAATCTTAGAAAAATTAATCCTTTTTATAATTTATATAAAATAAAAATGGTTAAACAGATGAAGAAAGTCCCATTCGATAAAAATTTAATTGTTACTCAACAGCCATTTTGAAAATATTTCATGATAGTGGAAGGATCAACATTATTTTCTGGCAGAAAATTGGATTTTACAAACACTTCATATTGAAAAGCAACAAAAGTCTAAAATCCAAAAGCTTAATCCAGATAATTTAAGGAGGGGTAAAATGAGAGTTTGTATCCTATTACTGCTTTTTACCTATGATCATTACTGATGATGATTTGTGCTTATCATTATTTCTGATTCTTTTAATGTATTAATATGACTTTTTGTTCAATAAAAGATAAAGATAAGAATTCCTAGAGAAAAAAATCTTGTAGGCAGAACATTTTTTTTTTTCATATAGATTTTACTTAAAAAATTGAAATTCAGTAAGTAGAGTAGAAAACTTGAATTGTTTAATGTTTTATAATAATAGTAATAATAACATGCATGCATATATATATATATATATATATATATACTGAATACTTTAAACACTATATTAAAGTAAGTGTCTCATGATAAATCTATTAATTTCAACAACTGTAAAATACAATAATGCACAAATATACATGTAATATCTCTTTTCAATAAATCAATAAAGTTATCTAATTTGAAGTGCACAATTATAATGCAAAGAGTATACAGTTAAACTTGAAACATAAGAAATCATGTGAATGAATCCTTATTTATAATACACATTTTCTATTTATGTTATAAATTAATTAAAGTATGCTTACATTTCATTGAAAAATTCTGTAAAAAAATGGTCAGATAAATTTCTGAGAGTTTGGTTTGGGTGATGCTTTACAGTCACTTTTTACACACAAGAATTTATCAAATTGATTTATCTGTCATTTGACAGCTACTTTTAACGCATGAAGACTAATTAGATTGGCCTATACAATTTATACTGGATTATAAGCCACCACAAATATCCATGTCTACAGTAAGAATCAAAATCAAACTTTTGAACCAAAAGCCAGAGCACTAAATGTTTGGCAGCTATCTTGTCTTTAAATGAATTAGATTCATTCTTTGTTGCATATAATCTGTTATCATCATATTATTGATTACTTTTATAGAATTCCATACTTTTAGTTTAAAGAATACATAACTTATATTAGATTGACATATCAACAATATATGAAACAACAATAATAAAAATAAATTTTGTATTTCAATGCTTTTTGCAGATGTAATTCTACATTAGTTCCAGAACTATTACTAAAATGACACTGGCTTAAATTTACTTACTTAATGTTTTCTGCCACAATCTCTTCATTTTTAATTTTCAGTTGTAAAATTTCTGAATTATTAGTATATGAGGTGTAATGAGGCCCAAGAGACTTAATAGAACTGATTGTAGAAATACCTAAAGTAGAATCTTCAATTTCTATTTCTTCATGCCTACCTTCTAAATTATCTCCCAGTTCTAATTAAAAATGAATTTCAAAAACAAAATTATACATCATTATACAGCAAAAATAATGTTCAGATGACAATATATAATATAATGAAATATTTTATGGAGATATATTTTTAAATATACATAATTAAGTAAATTTTAAAAATAAAAAATATATTCATTTGAAAAAATTGGAAGATAAATTATGATACATTTTAATACAAATAATTTTATAGATATCACGCAATTATAATTATAGAACAACTTGAATTTTTTTTTTTCCAGAAAAAGAAAGTTTTTTTTTTTATGTTAAAGCAAATTGAAAAATAACAATGAATTTATCATTTAAAAAAAGATAAAAACCCATTAAACACTAAAACTTTTTGATTAAATCAGAGAAATTACAAATAAAAAATGGTATAAATACACATTTCTTTAAAAAAATATTAAATTCATAAATATAAACTGAGTTAAATTTTTTAGCAATTAAATAATTTGAAATTGTTAAAAAAATTCAATACCAACTTTTTATTTGACTGCTATATAGTTACACTTATATTAATTCAAATTAAAGCTTAATATTCAAAATAAATTAATCATGACTTCTATTTTTTTTTAAAATAACCTTGTGACAAAGATGCCTAAATTCATATTAAAATCTAAAACAATTTAATAGCAAATCTAAAAATTGGAAAGTATATAAATAACTAAAAAACTATAAAAACACCATTATTTTAAGCAAATATTTTAGTTTTGAAAAAGCAATTTTACTATAGCATCTAATCTGAAAATATTTTTATGTATTTCATATTACAAGTTTATTTTTTCAATTTTATTTTGCTTTATAAGTAACTTAGCTTGATACAAAAGTTATTTTAGGTATTTTGATTTGTATAACCAATTTAACCAAAATGACTTACAATTCAAAATATTTATGCTTGACTCATCCTAGAAGTTACATTTTTATTCAGTTTAAGGAATGTTTTCTCATTTTTGCATTAGATTAGTTTATTAAACTACAAGAAAATAATACATAAATAAAATTATTTAATTTAGAAAAAAATTTAGATATGGGGGGGGGGATGAATAAGTTTGATTGTTTTCAAAATAATAAGAATTATTTATAGCAAAAAATTATATTGTTACTATATTAACTAGGAAAGAAAAATTGAAGAAATTAAAATTTTCTCAGATATAATTTTAAAGAAGACTAAATGTATGTAATTAATAATAATCTGAATAACTATTAAACAACTATACATACATTGTAAAAAAAATTAGGGAAGTACATAAATGTTCATACTGATATCAAATTACATACACTGTTAAAACAAATTTAAGTACAATAATAATAAAAAAAAAAAAAAAAAAAAAAAAAAAAAAAACTTGTTTAAAAAGTTTTCATGGCATCAAAAACTAAATGAGATATATGTCAAAATTTTGATTTTATAAAAGTCTTTTCTCCAACATTACTTATTCAATCTTTGCTTTGAAGTAAAGAAACTAAAAAAAATATAGCATCATGATTCACTGGAATCCATTGCTTGTCGAATTAGTGGGAGACTTAAGTTTAGAGCAAGCACAGAGAAGTCAATGAGGTCTGTTAAAGTGACATCAATTTTAAGTTCAGTGAATTAATTCCATAAATAGAGAATTTTACAGACATGACTAAGACAAACTCTTCTAAGAATTACAACTGCAAACAATTTTTGAAATATGTTGCAAGCGATTTGCTGAGATAAAATAGATTGTTGAACACCAAGATTGTATATAAAGTTATTGGAGCAATATTTTTTGATTATGTTTGATGCATGATATTCAATGTGCTTTATGAGAAAAAAGAATTAGAAGTAATCCCACATTGATAAAGGAAATATCCTGTTACAGTCAAAGTGAATTGATGGTGTGATTTGAAATAAAAAATATAACAATTTTCCTTAAATTTTGATGATCATCAATATAGGTAAATCAAAAGTAAAATAAATGTTGATGTATTTTAAAATTTTATGGTCTTTCTCCTATAATTTCGGATGGAAGGAAAATTTTCATTCTGTATTTTAGCAGGAGGGGGCAGAGAATTATTTTTTTTACTTTCTCTTAACAAAGATTTGATTATAATTTGTATTACAAACAGGATATTTTTTATAGTTTTCTATGCATTATATAAAGAAAGCATTCTATTTATTGCAAAACGCTGACAAAGTTTGCATTAAAAGACAGAAAAGTTATAAATGAGAAATGAATACGATGAAAATAATTAAAACAATTAAATTATGTTATCATCTAAAGCTCAGCATAAATTTTAACAACTATTTTATTTATGTAATACTTATTTTATTTATTTATACAATTTTATATTATTAATACTGTTTTATTTATGTAATACTTTTTATATACTTCACTAAACCAAAACATATTTCCTCACTTTAAAAGAAATTCAAGCTGCATATAAATGCATTGCAAAGTTTTATATATTTTTGATAATTTGTATATAGGAGTATTAAATGAAACTATTATAATCATGTAATTGGATGACATTAAAACAATTATATTTATTTAAAAAAAATAAAATAAAAAGTCATTCTATTGATGACGTTACTTTTATAAGGAAACCAAATTAAACTTATTCAATAGAATTAATGATACCATAGTAATAAGATAATTTTTATAATTGGAAATAAATTTTTTTAAGATGCACATACCATATGAATAATTCCGATAGTTATGTACACTCTAGTCAAAGTAAAATATGACCACTATCTATCTACAACATCAAAATGAATCAACTATTCACAAAAGACAGATAGTAGTCGATGCAATAAAAAATATCAGAGAGAAGTGAAATATTGAAATCTATTTTCGAGTTAAATGATTTATATGATTACCTAATTAAATTTGTTGATTCAGATTTTTTAATCAATTTACTTAAGTTTTTCAGACAAGCGAATATTATCAAAGATAAAACTGTCCTGAAGTTTCAAACTCTAAATACTGTTCTCAATGAAATTGCAAGTGTAATACAAAAATAGCAATTTATCTAATATTAAAAAGAACACACTTAATTGTTTTTAGGAAAAGGGCTCACATATCATGGTAAAAGTATATTGACCATGTCATAAGAATCTATGCACCAATCTGGAAAATGTAGTGTGAAATGGTCTAGAGATGACTGAGAAAATTAGAGCTATGGAGATTAATTCAGATGATTGGATATGCCACCACTGAGCAACTAATTACCATGATAAAAAAGTATACAAAATGTCACCTGAATGATATATCTGTGAATTGTTGTATACACGAATCTCTCTTTATCTTAGAACTTTGATTGGAGAAACAAAAATATACATTAATGACTCTATAAATAACTACATTAATGACTTTTTTTTTAAAAAAAATGTTAATTATCTTACAAAAAATTCATCTGAACAACAATATATTTTATAAAACTATCAATCTTATTTGTTTTATAAGGCCTTTTCAATATTAATACTTTTCTTAAAAAAAAAGAAATTTTTTTTTACTGCCTAGTTAAAACTTAAGTTGAGTCTAATTCAGCAATTCCAATTATTTTATGCTGAGATTATTTTATTTTTTAAATACATATAAGTCTGTTTATTGTAATAACATTATTTTACACCAAAGCATTATTATTATTTAAAATTTTGAGTATTCCTTGAGAAAAGGACTTGAAACTATGTCTCTTTAATAAATTAATGTGAAAGATTTCTTCAGAACTTCAAAGTAAAATTTCTGGTAACTTAAGATAATTCATATTTATGTATAATATGTGTGTATACTCATACATTATACATATCAAAGAATACAAATGTATGATTAATTTTCTAGATTTAATTAATAACAACTGATATAAAAATAAAAATTTTTAGAATGAATTTAGAGTCTTGCTAGCATTCTAAAAATATCAATTATAAAAAGGTTTACATATGGTATTTTTTTTAAAAGTGGTAGTTATTATATAATATATACATTATAATATATATATATATATATATATATATATATATATATATATATATATAACTAATTTCCAAATGAATAAAATCTCATGAAATATATTAGAAAAAATGATTAGTAACAGAGTTAGAAAGGAGCGTAAATTATTTGAAGTAAATTTATAAATACAGTAAGAATATTTGTCAAAAACTTTGGAAACTACTTTCTAATAGATTTTTCTTAAAATATTTAGAAAAATGACAAAAATTGTAATTAATAAAATTACCTGGTGATAATATATTAATTGCAACTTCCACAGCATTTCTCACTAAATTATCTAAAGCAAAGACCCAATGTGGCATAATGTTTTGTTGTCTTAACACTGCTTTCACCTAAAAATAAAGAAATTTATGTTATATAAAATGAAAATAATTGTTTTATCAAATTAATTCCCTATAATGAATATATATATATATATATATATATATATATATATATATATATATATATATATATAACCATTATTTAATTTTCATGTTTTGTAAAAAATTGTTTTAAATATTATTACAAGTTATTAATTAAGTAATTTATTAGTATTTTAAATACCGTAATTTAAATTTATAATGTCTTTTTAATTATCTTAGTAAAACCCATGGTCCTTTATACCTAACTCAAAGACTAGGAATTTAAGAAAAACATGCAACAGATATATCCAAATGTTTCAATATATAACAAAAATATATTCTTATGCTTAAATAACTAGGCAATTTTTTTACTACACTAAATGATTATATTAAATTATTTCCAGTATTTTTTTCATAGAAATTTTTATTTTTAAAAGAAACAATTAAAATATTTTACTAAAATTTTCTTTTTAAAAATAAAATTTTAATACCAAAAAATAAAAAGTTTGAGCTCTCATTTTTTTTAAAATATTAATTTGCTTAATTTCAACACTTTTAACTTTTTAAATGTTTATAAAATGTGAATTTTAAGTAAAAAATTTTCATATTTACTTTTGCTTTTAAAATTTAAAGCATAGTAAAGAAATTCAAGTAAACACTGGAAAATACAAAAAAGCTTTTTGATTTGATTCATGCGTAGAAAAATTAACTAATGAAAGTTTAATTTTTACGTGATTATAGAGGTATCAACATGCCTATCACTTATAAAAGTACATCAGTTTGTCTATCATAAGGGGATTCCAAGGACATTCCTAGGTACTGAAATATAATACACAGCATTTCACAAGTACTTCTGATAACTATCTATGACTAGAGAGAATTTCCAACTTAAAGCTACTACTAAAATATGATCAATTTTATAGCTCAAATTGAGATATTTCAGAAAAACTGGTTTCAAAGATATTCTTTAAAATTAACAAAAATTAAACATATCATCAGGTTTTGGTAATTTTGGATTTTCCAAAAACATGTAAAATAATAAATGTTCCCGATAATAAATGCTTAGTCACCATAAGAAAATACAACAGATTTTTAATTGAGTTGGTTATAAAACTCGCTACTTTCTGTTGATGAAAATGATGCCTAACCAGGTAACTTGGACTTTTAATGTTTATTATTTGTAACATGAAATTGAATATTACAAAATAAAATTGATTTAAAACATAAACTTTTTGATTTTATATATCATAATTACTTTATCATATAAAAAATTTTAATACATAGAGATATTGCAACTTACAGCATCTTGAAATACATATAATGCTAGATGCATTTGATTTACAGCAATTTCATCAAATTCAACTTCTTCTTTGAGACTACCTAGTTAAAAAATTTTATTGATAATTTTTATCATAATTGTTTCTCACTACATTATACCTAAATGATTATATTGATAAATATTTGTGTATCATATAGGTTTTAATAAAAATGTATTAATATTTATCAAATATCTTAAATATTTACACATTTTAAAAACAAAATAATAAAAAAATACAATTAAATGATTTGAAATATAATAAATCACTTTAAATGAACTATATATTACAAATTTAAATTTTCTGGTGACTTGAAAAGGAAACATAATAACCCAAAACAAATCAATTAATGAAATGAATAAATTAAGTTTTATATAGGAAAATTAGTGTCCCAAAATGAGTATATTTTCTGACTGTTAGAAATATACATAATTATTATTATTATTACTTAAAACATACATTAGAAAATAAAAATTCTCTACTATAAGGAGGAGGATTCTACTGTATGCATGAGCATTTAACAAAATATTTAGTAATATTGGTTACATATAGTTTTAAAAACAATGTAAATATTAAAAATGTGAAACAAAAAATGCAATACTGACACTTTTAGGGATCAAAAATTATTACAAAATTAACAATTTATAATAGTATTTGTTTTACAATACATAGTTTATCATATTGCTTTAAATGTATGTAAATCTATCTAGTACTTACTAATAGCTTCCTGCACAGGAATTTTATTTTGTTCAGGAATATATTCTCTTAATCCATTAAGTAAAATATTCAAATGTGTCTGAAAAAATTGGAATATGAAAATTTTGTTTACAAATTAATTAAAGTACACAAAGAGGAAATATTAAAATGTATTAGAAAATGAAAATTTGAACAAGGTCATTATTTTAAGGGAAAAAAATATTTAAAAATTTTTTATTCTATTTTACAATCTGTAGAACATTTTAATTAATAATTTTAATCCATAAAACTTGAAACAATACTTCTAGAAAAAGTTTCATACAAACAAAATTGCAAAAAATTTATTCTTTAATCAATACATTACATTTTTAAAATATAATAAAAAATTATATTTCCATTTAAATCAAAATGAATACATTAATGTAAAAAAGGATACATTTTCCATTTTAATCATTGGATTATATTTGTTTATGGAATTTTATATTGCACTCTGCATAAAACAGTCAACTGAACAAAACAAAAAATTGATGGCATCATGCATTCCAGCATTAAGTGATATAAAAATGAGTAATGTTTAAGCTGTCTTTAATAATTTGTCATAAAATATATATTACCACAATTTGATTTCTCAAAAATTTTATGTATAATGAAACTTAATCTGATCAGTCAGTACAGATTTCTCAGTTATTCAATTAATATCTTAAAATAAATTCAATTTAAAATTACATATATTAATTAAATCTGAGGTATATGAGTTATTATTTCCTTAACATATTGATTTTTCCCCTAAATTCTTAATTAGTATATGTTTATTGCAAAATTATAGAAAGTCATTTATATTCCACTAAAATATTATTTTTATGCAACAATTGCTGATTGGTTTAGGGTGAAAAGTGGCTTTATTTAAATAAACTATTTCACAATGATTTTCAAAATTTATTTTGGTTTGTTTCGAGTAATTTAAGTGTGAATACAATTATTTTACAAATTTATAATGATTTTTATCCTTATTGTAATCTTTATAAAATTTATATATTATTATATTGAATACTTTTTAGAAATTATTTAAAATGAACTAATTACCATTAGATAGTACTTTGTTGAAGCAAAATTTTATAATTAAAATGATTTCATTTAAAAAAAAAAAAAAAAAAAAAAAAAAAAAAAAAAAAAAAAAAAAATTGTTTTTCTTTTTAAAATAAGGAATATAAATGAATTTTTTAAAATTCATTTAGATTCCTCATTTTATTTTTGATATTATAATCTGGTATCTTTCACTATTTTGCTTTGCTTAGTTTGTGGTTTAATATTGTGTTCATATTGTAATGTCTTTAGGCATTGTACCGTTGAAACATGAAATATATTGGTAATGAATAAATATTGAAAAAGATTACTTTTTATGATCATGTAATTTTTTCAATTGAATATTAATTTTTGAAATTAACAAGTGCTTCTATGCTTGTATACAGATTCATTCCTTAGGAGGTAACTAAAAGCAAAAATTAATCATTTTATACAATAGTACACAGGGGCCCTTCAAAGAATTTAAAAAATAATCTCACCTTTAAGTTTAATGAATAGAATGCATGGTAAAAGAGAGATATATTATAGAATGATTAAAAACGGGAATACATGTATTGAAATATTACTTATAATCAATTAGAAAACATACAAATTTGAACAATTTAATACGTAATCTACAAATTTTATGAACTAATTTATAAGTAAATTTTGATGTATATATGTAAATATCAATTTATGTTTATTATAATCTATAAATGATAAACACATAAATTGTTTTAAATTAATATGTAGTTAAATATTTGTTGATATAAATGTATTTACCATTTTTAGAACTAAATCAGGAGTTTTTTGACTGAGGTCTTTCATCCAAATATCACAGACCTAAGAATTAAAATCAAACAAAAAGCAACTTATCATCAAAAGTAGATAAAAAAATTTAAAGTTGCTGCTATAGACATAATAATGCAAAAACATTGTACGACATACATGCATTTATAATTAAGTTTTGAGCACAAAATTTTTGACAAAAATCAAATAATGATCAGGCATTGTAATTAAATAATAGTTTTATATTTTCAAATGTATACAGAATTGCTGTGGAATTTTTCAAATTTTATACAGTATCAATATGACTGTTTATTTTCACAGAAGTTAGTTATCTTTTTATTAATATTAATGATATAATTTCAAATGAATTTTCAAAATAAGTTTTAGTAAAAAATAATTCTTACAATTAAAAAAAAATTCGGAAAAAAAGATAATTTACCAATTAATATATTATATACATTTTTGACAAAGTTTAATATTTTTATAAAAAAGAAAAAATATACAAAATCAACTTTTTACCTTTAAAACAAAAATTTTAAAATGAAAAGTAAATTTTTGAAAAAGCAAATTATTGAAATATTAATTTCTTAACAGAAATGATTGAAATCCAAATAACACAATTTTCAGGAAAAAAGAAATGATTCCTTAAGCCTATAAATAGTTTTCAAAACATTAAATTAAAAATACATAACAAGACTTACTGTCTCTGCATTTTCAACAAGTACTTTATAAATAGTCGCTCGCCTTTGAGAGTCTTTCTTCAACAAATAAAAATGTCCTTGTTCCTGTTCTATTTGAGGACTATCTATAGGAGGACTCAACAAACCAGTACTAGATCGTCTAGTTTCAGAAGAATCCGAACTACTAAATAAAAGAGATGTTCACTTTCAGAAACATTTAAAAAAAACATACATTAGTCTAAAACAATATAGACTGACTCAATATTAAAATAGTGTTACATACAAAATTATTCAAACTTCAATTTTATAAAGGCCATAAAGATTCAGTTACATCAATAATAGTGATAAACACTGTGATAAGAAAATTAAAATAGTTTTTTTTACTATTAGTGACTTACCTGTGTTCAACAATAATTATTAACTGCTTCATACTTTATTATTGTAACTAATAGATACACAAATGAATTTAGTATATTTTTCCAATTATTGTTTAATTACAAAAGTTAGATGATGCTTTTATTATTAATGCAATAACTTTCAAGAATCAAACCTTTAAATCATTTCCTAAAAATACTTGTAGCAGCTTTAATAATAAATATTATAATAATTTTTAAATAAGTTTTTTTTTTAAATTGCATCAATTATGAAACAATTTCCTATATATATATATATATATATATATATATTGTGTATGTATCTGTAAATATGTAGCTATGTATGGATACACATATATATAAGTGTATACATACATGTAATTCAGAGTCATCATTGATCTAGTCTACCCAGAGTTTAAATAATTATTACTTAATCAAAATTATGTCTAGTAGAATATAATAATGAATGATAAAATTATAACATTTTTATACTAAAATATGAAACAACTATGATTAAAACTACAAGCTTACATACAATATATTAGGTTGGGGAAAAAGTAATCCATTATTTTTTTGGTAGACGTTTGTAGTGATCGATATCTTGTGAGGCATCTATCAAACAATTTCAGATTTATGCTTGTTGGAAAGGTGACATTTGACACTAAAACATCCTCTTGCGGTTTTTTGTTTGATTAATTCAGTTACGAGTACAAGATTTTTAAAATGGAAGACAACAAACAGAAAATTCAATACATTTTCGTTTTTCTCTTGTAACGACGAAAAAGATAGCCGGGAGGCTAAAATTGTGAAAGGTGTTTATCGTCCTATATAAGACTGTAACAACCAGTTACGTACAATTTTTGTTTCGTCGATTCCGTTTGGGTATTTTTGATGTTAGAGATGCACCTCGCATGTGGATGCAGCATCGTCGAAAATGTCTATAAAATATCAAAAATGATCGAAGTTAACCGTATGTCAGCAGTCGTAACGCGCAAGACCTAAAAATCTACATGAAAGCTGTTTTAAACCTTTTTACAAAGTGAATCCAAAAGAAGTTGCATAAAGTTCACGTAAAAATAATGGATTTCATTTTCCCCAACCTAATATATATATATATATATTAAATAAAGTAATGGACTTAAAAAGTAAAATAAAAAGAGAAGATAACATATATTCAACTGAGAAATCATAAAATGACATGTTCATTGTTGTATGTGACTCGTAATTGATAATATTGTTTAAAATATTTTTTGTAAACTTAAATATTTTTACTAATAGCAAATTTCATGCCCTAGAAAATTTCGTTTAGAAAATTTGAGATTAGTTAACTCGCATTAAAAATGTTATCATAACCAGGGAAAACTTAACAATAAATGTTGTATTAAAACAAGTTTAATATATTTAAATGATGTCTTGGAAAATATATTTATAAAGCAAAAGTACATTTTTTTACATATATATATACAAAAATTTAACTTTCTCGTAAATTTGTGTGCAAATACAAAACAAGAGATACGTATTCAATAAGTTCAAAGATTAGAAATAAGAAATTATAAGTTTTCAAAAAAGAATAAATAAGATTCTATACAAACAACAATTAATCATATTAACAAATTCCTGCAGTTTAAAATTATTTTTCAATGAAACATTATTGAATAGAAAATGGGATTAATTAAATTTTCAATTAATTTACAGTACAACATACATACTTTACAAAAAAATTGTTAAACAATGAATTTTATAAATTAACCATTTTATTAGCTATTGTTATTTTTATATGGCAATAGAAGGCAATTCAGCAATTTTTGCTACTTATTTTAAAATTAATATGAATTACCTATGATTAATATAATTATAATCAACTAAATTTTTGATGAAAAAAATAGTATTGAAGAGATTTCTTAATTTAAAGGTGACAATAACTTAAAGGGAAATTTTTTGAAGCTATCCAGAGCTACGAATATGGTTTTTTACAGTTGAATACAAAATTTAAATGTATGCATAGTATTTTAGTCCTGAAAGAAACGATTCCGTAGTAGAATGATTTTCTCACAATTAAACAATTTCCATACAAGAAAATATTTTAATGCTTATAACTAAAATAATACAAGTAACACAAAACACTTAAAGAAATATGAAAATATCCAGATATTCTAAATAAGGGAATAGAGATATAAAAGCATATTTGATAATCTTATCTTCAAAAAAAAATTGTATTCACTTTATACACAAACATTTTTTGATTTTTTATGTTATACACACAACTGCACCTTTAAAATGTTCATAAAATAGTTAAAAAATTTCATTTTTTATATGCTGATCCATCAGATAATTCAATCAACAAATTACCCAAATTTATGAAATTAACTATACATTAAATTGAAACAACCAAAAACTGATTGGAAATAAAGAATAAGAATATATAAAATTTAGTGGTTTTCTTAATTTTTAAATTCAATTAAAAATTAGGGAAAAAGAAACACACAAAAATATGATGTCAAAATTATTAAACGCTGACAAAATGTTATAAAATAATGAAGTCAGCTAAGCTAAATAAATAATAAATTAATTGAAAATATAGTACATATTTCAAAATCGCTACATTTTTGAAAAAAAAAAAAGAGAAGAAAATAACTTTGATATTTCTGTTTAACATATCGATAAAATTCAGTATTGATATTTTAGTAATTCATAATAAATGTAACATATTTATTTATTTCCTTTTTCTCTGATAAATATTTTAGCTCATGAGAAATAAAATTTCTGCATTAATTATCAAATTATTTACAATGTATGTGATGTATTAAGTTTTTTTAAGGAAAATAAAATTTTATTTTACAATAATTAAAATTTGTTAAATGTCTACATGTTAATTTTAAATTAACATGTAGACAACTTAGATATAAATAATTAAAGATATTTTTTATAAATGATGAGAATAAAAACAAAAAATAGTTAAAAAACGACCATTAATATAAATTTAAAAAATAGAATAAATTGAAATCATACAAGAGTAAATATGCATTTATACTTAACATACCTAAATGAAAAATTTTGCGTTGGGATTCTAAGTGAATTGCACGGACTCTTTCGCACAATATTAGATGATCTATAAAAAATTCCAATTAGAAAAAGGATTATAAATGTCTTAAGGTTTTAAAACAATTTTAAATCAAATTATTTACCCTTCTTCCCCAGTGCTAGCAAATCTCTCAACTCTATCTGGTTTACTTTCTACTTTTGAAACTCTTTCTGGAACTGAATCATAAAAAAGTAAACATAAAAACAAAAATATAAAAAGAATATTAACATTATCAGTATCAAAAATTAAAGTACCCGATATACTTCTATTTAGTTCAGGTGGAGGTGGTCGATGTGTCTTTTTCTTTCTACTACTGGGCCTATAAAATAGCACATTATAAGTTGGTATAATTTCATTTGATCAGAGCTATTAAAAATTTATCAAAATAATATGTATACTCTAATATAAAAGGCTCTTCTAACAAATCTGCTGCTGTGGCTCTTAAATCTGGATCAGCGACAAAACAACTAGTAAAAAAAATTATTTAAAATGTTGATTAAAAAAAATTTTTAAAAATAGTTGAGAATATAATGAATAATCTAATTTAGAATTAAATTTACATACTGAAATTAACTATAAATATACATATATATTAAAAACAAGTATTAAAGATTAGAAATTATAATTAAATTAACATTTTTAAATCTATAAATAAAATCTATTAATATAAATTTCACAGAAAAAGTATAAATATATTTAACTTTAGACTGACTTTCATTCAAAAGAAATTCTTAACTTGTCAAGTAAATCATTATATAATTTTAAGAAATGTATAAATTATAAGCATTTTACAGCTTCCTACAAAAATTAGAAAAACAATAATAACTGCTACAAAATAAGAACATATTTACTGAATAAGAAAGTTGCTTTTGTGTCCTATAAAAAATCAGTGATTAAGAGAATCTTATTCATAAGAAATTATTTAGATTTTCAATGGAAATAAAAGGATTATAACACATTATAAAATGTATTCAAAACATTTCACTTCTTTTAATTAAAGCAGTCATATTTTAATAATAATAAAGTTAATATTAAAATATGACTTTAGAATTTTGATTTCAGATATTCCCGACATATCTATTTTACGACATAAATTACATTACACATTTTTTGTTATTTACAGAATAGGAAATTATTGCTATATTATTCATAATTATTGTTATTCAAATTCATTGACCAATTATTGGATACAAAATTAAATTACAAACTATTAAGCTTTTTAGAATAAACAACATTAATCTATTATAATTTCAGAAACGTATTTTTCTTCAACTAAATGTATGCAAAATATACATCTATAGATAACAATATAGAAACTTAATATAAAGAAAAGTAAGTAAACATTTACCGCAAGATAAAATTCTTTGCTCGTTCAGACATTCCAGCAGGAATTTCAGGATGCATTTTATAAAATCCCACTTTAAACATAGCAGCATGAGGTGAACCTAACTGAAAGGTAATATTTATACTATGATAATAATAAACATTAAATGTAAAAATTTTTTATTAAATGAATTGTATCTTTATTAAAAATAAAAATACAAAACAGAATATTAAGCAAATAATATTCTTTTATAACACAAAATATAAAACAAATAAGAAGTCAATTAGTAAAATGTACTGAAAGAAAAAATATCTGTAAGTCACTCTTAAAATGACAATTACAAAGAAAAAAAGAGATACAAATGTTAAATGGATATTTTTAAATTCAATTACTAGGTTATGGTTTCATATAACAAAAAAAAAAAAAAAAAAAAAAACTCAATTTTTTCAATTAACAAAAATTAAAAAAAAATATAAACATCAATATAATTTTGAAATAAATTTAAATAGGTAATTTAACTTTCATGAGTATATTAAACTTACTTGATAATTTTAGTGGGAAAGAAAAATTTTAAACATTTTGTAATCAAGTTTTATCATAATAACAAAATTAAATGCCAAAGTATGTGTTGCAATTATAAATCGATAGACGGCACACAATATGAATGTATGTGCTTACATCAGAATATAAGATTCTGCACTGAGTGATGTAGATGTTTTTATGGTTTCATAACTTGTCCTGTATTTAATAAAAAATTAAAAAACCTGCTCAAAGTAAGCTTATTTAGAATTTGATTTGTTTATTATTTAAAATGATTTGATAAACATGATTAAAAATAATAGGTTTATTAGAAATTTTGTTTTATGGTTCCAAAAACGCGGGAATCCGATTTAGATTATGAATTTATTTTGTATTTAATGTAAATAAATAGCAGAATACAGTATTTCATTTCATTATTTGTTTTTGGGTTGCAAAAGAATATATTTACTTGTTTTATTTTTGCACAATATAGTTGAAATCAAAGTGCTCAACAATTAGAGATTTATTAACAAGAATATCAAATAAGGTTAATAAACAATTGAAATCAGAAATTATTGATAAAGCGACTCTCTAAGCAAACTTTTACAACAGTTTTCTGAAAAATCAGAGCTAATTTATGAATTAGATCTGCAAATTGAAAATTCTATCAATGACTTAGATCAATTAGAAGCAGAAATAATTTCGAGTCAGGAAATTAGAGATAAAATAACTGCTGCTAAATCAAAAATAAATTACTTGAAATTGGAACCAAAATTATTAGAAGTAACATCAAAAAATGAATTAATGTAAGACTACCAAAATTAACTATAGAACCATTTTATGGTAAATACGAAAATTGGCAAGAATTTTGGACTCATTACCAAAGGATCGATACACAAAAATAAGAATTTATATGAATAAATTGAGCTACTTAAAATGATTTTTAAAAGGCAATGTTTGGTTTCAATTCAAGGTTTAACTTTAACAAATTATTATTATACTGTTTAATTTTAAATATAATTATTATACTGTTGTAGAGTTACTAAAGAAAAGATATGGGCAAAAAGATATCATTGTTAGACCTCATGTAATTGTATTATTAAATATGCACTATGCACCCTGTAAAATCATGGGGCCAATTAAAAGAATTGTGCCAACTATGCAACACTCATCATGTTCAAGTTTGCTCAATTGCAGCTGCTGGAAAACAATTAATTATGGTAGATTTTTATTTTCTATCTTATTAAAGGTATTGGCAGAAAATAGTTTTAGAATTAAAAATGATGATTGAGATTTCTTTAAACTTTTACAAATTTTAAGAAATGAAATAGAAAATGGAGAAAAAAATATTTTATTTCATGATACAAATGAACTGAAAGACAAGCTGCACTTAAAGGTATACTCAAAATATTTCGTAGTGAAAGATCATAAATCCTTTCACCCCAACCAAAAACACAAACAAAATCCAATTGCGCTGATGTGAAATGTCGGAACTCTAGAAAGGGAGGAGGAATGCGAGTTCTAGTGGGTCCCCGAATAAACATAGTAGTAAAAAATGTATTAAGTCTATTCACGAGAGAAAAAGTGCCTTAAAACAGAAGGGAAAATGATTTTTAAGTTTTAAAAGAAAACACACTGCATATAACTATTTTCCAAAAATCCGGTCCGATAGTTGTGAAGGGAAACACTATTACATGAAAATATTAATAAAATTGAAATGAAATCGGATACTGCTGTCACTTCTGTTTCAGAAAAAGACCAAATCAATGATATTTATTTGCAAACCGCAACTGTAAAGATTGCAGGAAATAATAGAAATAAGAGATTTCAGTGTTTGTTAGATAATGGGAGTAGCCAATCTTTTACCCTTGAGTGGAGGTTCATAAAGAATTAAATTTAAAACTAGTAGGGCAAGAAGAATTGAAAATTTATGCATTTAGTTCTACTGAACCAATTATTGAAAAAAGAAATAAAGTGAAAATTAAAATAAATTGCCCTTTTATGCAAAAGCATTTAGTAACCGAAGTGTTAGAAACACTGAATATTAGCAATGCCCATGTAAGTGTACCTGCAAAGGATATAAATATACAGCATAAGAAAAACAGAATACAAATAGCAGGTCAAAGCTACAATGAATGGCTCTTATAGTGTTCACTGTTAATTGGTAATGGTTATTATTGAAAAATTGTGATTGATAAAATCCATTGATTATCAGGAATTTTAGTTGCGCATGAAACAATGTTTGGTTGGACAATTAATGGTTTAATCACTACATTAAATCAGATGATCATACAGCAGTCTGCGAATGTTATGAAGGTCATTGTTCATACAATAAAAAGAAATCCAGATTTCGAATCTAACATGATATTGCACAATTTTGGGGAGATTGAATCAATTGGAATTAAAAACGAAAGTAATAATACTGATAAAGAAAACGAAATTTTAAATTAATTAAAAAAAATCCATTAGTCTAAATATAATCCTTAATGTTAAACTTCCCTTTAACAAAAAGGTGGAAGAGTTAAAAGATAATTATAAATAGCCTTTAACAGACTAAATAGTTTAGCTAGAAAATTTAAGAAAAAACCAAAATTTTTTAAAAGATATCAAAGAATTATCAATTACCATCAAAGAGGAACAGGAGAAGATGTGTTTCTGATAATCCTAGTAAAATATCATCTTAGCTTCTACATCAAGGAGTACATAGAGAAGAGAAGATTACAACAAACCTACATGTGGTATTTGATGCCTTCACTCATGGCACAAATTTTTTTTCATTAAATGAATGTTTAGCTGCTGGACCTAATCTTAATCCAGATTTACTAGGAATATTAATTAACTTCAGGCAACATAGAAATGCATTTATAGTGGACATCAAAAAAGCATTTCTACAGATATTACTTTCACCTGAGGCTTGAGATGCAGTTACATTTCTTTAGTTAAATGGGAAATTAGAAGAAGAATATAAAGTTCTTAGAATGAGTTATTTTTTGAACAATTTGTAGCCTACTTTTGTTAGCAGCTACACTTAAGCATCATGCTTGATTATCCAGTCGTTAGTGATTTAATTAAAAATTGCAAGTATATTGATGATTTAATAAGCAGTACAGACAGTAAAAAAGAAGCCATAAAAACACAAGACACGAAAAAAGTTTTGAAAAAGGAAAAAATATGTGAATTAATTTATTATTACTTTTGAATAAACTCTTGATGAAATTTTTGAAGTTTATTGTGGAACGGGGGAGGGCGTTGCAATTAGAAATCGATAAATGGCGCACCATATCAATGTATGTGTTTACATCAGAATAAGATTCTGAACGAGCGATGTTTTTATTTTTATATATTGTTTTATGTATAATAAAAAATTAAAAGACCTACTCAAGCTTATTTAAAATTTGATTTGTTTATTATTTAAGATGATATGATAAAGACGATTAGTAATAATATATTTATTAGGAATTTGTAATAGTATATATTTAAATCACAAAATATAAAGAATTTATACTTGAAATAATCAATTATAAATTCTGTAGATACTATTTATCACATGTATATTAATGCTCAAAATGTATTAAATTAATAAAATTTTTAAAATATAACTGCACATAGGCTCAGTTTCAAATAAAAGAAAATCTACATAAATACAATTTTAATGTTTACAGGTAAAAAATTACATACTTCACCAAATGGAGGTTTTCCGGTAGCCATTTCTACAACTGTACAGCCAAGAGACCAAATATCTGCCTAAAATAATATATACATATGTATATAATTCTTAAACTGCAAAAAATCTTATAATATCAGAGAAATAATAAAATTAAGCCTGAAACCGAAATTGCATTTTTATCAATAAATCAATAAAAAAGAATCATTACCAGATAATAAATGAGGCAATAGCTATTAAAATACCTTATTTTTGCTACTATTCCTTCGTCAATTATATTATTTTGATCATATAATAAAATATATTATTTGCAGAATAATTTTACTTAACTACATTTACTTTTTCAATTTTACTAAATGGTGCAAAATTTAGAAGATGCTTTCAGTATGAAATAATATTTTTACTAATTTGTAATGAGAGTTTTATAATTGTTCATTTTCTTTACAAAATATTAAACTAAAATCTTAATTTTTAGGATAAATAACAAGTTAATGGAGAAATATATAGTGCTTTGATATGATGTGTTTAAATAGAGCTTAGGCAAATTTCAATATCAGTAGGGTAAATTTAATTCAAATTAATATATTGATAGTTTAATTCAAATCCAAATATTAAATTATTTAAGTTACACCATGATTAACAATTTTTACACAAAATGAAGACTTATTTATTTATTTTATTTTTTTTTACAAAAAAGTTAATATTAAGTCATGAATTAATAATAAAAACAATTTTGATTTTTATGATCAAATCTAAACAAATTCATGATATTTTGTTTATTTTTAAAACTTGAATGATTAAAGCAAATTAATTATTTTTCCTCAAATAAGTTATGCATATGAATCAGTAAAACATATGTGTAAAAGGGTATCTTCAGTAATTTCATGGTTATAATTCAGATTAATTTGATATCAAAATAAGAAAAAAATTTTTTAACCTAAATATTACACACATATGTGATTTTCTTTCTATTACTTTAAATAGAAAAAGAAAAAACTTATGAAGTTTTTAATTCATATCGTTATTATTATTTTTTTTAAAGAAACTATTTTTACTACTATAGTAAATTTTATATACATAATAAATAAGTTTAATTAATTCATGTAAAATTAGTGAATTTCAGATATTCTTTTACAGAAATATAAAACATTATGATGAAGATTATACAGTTAAATTTATTTCAGGAATAAAAAATATTATAGCACCAATAGTAATAAGATTAATTATAAAATAATTTCTTTCTTAAAGTACTTTTAAAGTATGAAATCTGAGTCATCAAATTTAAAATCATTTCTTTTTTTGTTTACTACATATATTATTTTTCCTCAATTCCAATTTGAGACTTCCTTTCAAATAACTGTAATAATTTTGAAATTATTTATAAAGAAATGTATTATTTTAATATTAATTTTTTACTCATAGTTTTTATTAGATATCAATTATGGAAGCCATTGTAAATACATAATAATAAACAATTAATACATATGCTGATTAAAGTCTATATAAAAATGCTGATTAAAGTCTATATAAAAATAAAAAAGTAAATAATATAATAAATATTCTTTTACTCATAGTCATCATGAAGTTAAGTTATGATTCTAGTATCTTAACATAAACAATAGATTTGTACTTTTAGGGTCTTTTCTATTGTTACCACAAAATAGATTTAATGAACTGATATAATATAAATAAGGAAAAAACAATTTTTGTAATATCTTTGCAGTGTTTATCATTCTAAATACAAAATGAATTTCTATGACTGGTTGAACAGACATTAATATTACTAGCATTTTCATTTATAAGGAAAACATTTATAAGAGAAAATAATATTGTAACTAACTCTAAAATAATATGTAAACATTTTTTAATTCTACATGTGGATACATAAATACACTGATTTACATAAAATATTATCAAGGCAATATTTCCATAATAACCCAAAGTCTATTGTATAAGTACTCTTTTACAAAATCACATACATAACTTGAAAAATGTATAAGGAAATTTTCACAAATAATTAATGTATCTAGATCACATGTGTTTAAGAGATTAAATTTAAATTCAATTATTTCCAATCTTTCATAAAAAATTTTCTTACAGGAGCACCATAACCACGTTGTCCTTTATCAATGACTTCTGGTGCCATATACTGTAAAGTACCTGAAAGATTTTATTAAAGCTAAATAAATATTACAAAAATAAATAAATAATGTAATTAAAAAATATAAATATACAATGTAAGAATTCTATATTAAATTATAAAAAAAATTGTAACAAATACACATTTAAATACTTTATTTTAAAATATTACAAGTAAATCATGGAATTCTTAAAATAGATATTATTTTGCAAAATTTTTCAGATACACTATCATGCAGAAAAATTTAGAAGTGCATGTTATTCTTAGTTGAAAGGAAGAAAGTATTAAAAATTTATTAATTGGTTAATTCTAACTTAACTGTATTTTGCATATTATTGAACAGATAAGTTAGAAAGATAGTCAAAAGCACCAATGTTAGCACAATATGCTAAAATAAATCATGTTATTCAAAAAATAAAAAAACAAATACATTCAATGTGATTTTTGTTATGTATAAAATGTAATAAACAAAATATTTAACATTACAAATAAAAATATTTAAACTATTAACTAGAAAATATAAGCTGATATACCTGCAAATGTCTGAGTTGCTGGATTAATTCCAGCTAAACGTTTTGAGGTACCAAAATCTGATATTTTTACAACACCATTATATGTATTGACTAAAACATTGTCTCCTTTGATATCACGATGCACAATTTTTTGATCATGCTACAAAAAACAAATATCAATAATTTATTTGTTGAATTAAAAGAATCTATTCATAAATTATCAATGATTACCATTTTGGTATAAAGTAAAATTAACATTACTTATAAGCTTAACTATAAGAAAGAACCATAAAATTATTTGCATTTATTATTGACTGGCAGAAAAACTATTTCCAATAGAAGTGATTTTCATTTAAAGAAAAAATGCCTTATTTAATAAATAATAAGTAATTTAAATAGTAGTTAATAATAAGTAGTACTTAAGATTTTTAGAAAATGTATTGGTAAGAAATTACAGAAAAAATTTCTTACCAAGGTTATATTTATTACTGCTTCTCAAAATACTTACTTGCACCATTGATTCAATTTTTCCATGCAGATAAATCAGTATTATGCTACTCTAAAAAGCAGCATAGCAGAAACATAAAATTTATTAATTTCATAAACATGTAATTTAACATTTCCTTATTTGTTCATCAAACATTGCCAAATTAATTAAAAATACATGATTCTGAAGTCTCTTTAACATAACTCTATGATTACTTTATATTTCACAATTTCACAGCTTACAAAATTACATAGCTGCAGACGAAACAATTACATAAAGATTGGATTTCAATAAAAATAAAACAAATAGCAGCTGTTTTTACATTCCCACATTCTAAGAACTTTAATACTGGCTTTCATGCAATATAATCTAAAAGTTTTCTGATAACAAAACATTATAATTAAAAGAATGCTTATAATAATAAAAGAATTCATTAATATAAATTCTTTCTTTTCTAATCAAAAGATCACAACATAAATTGGGGAAAAAGTAATTTGATTATTTGCTTTAAATAAACTCTACCATAAAAAGATAATTGTTAATGAAAAAATTTTGCTTTTTTTCCAATTAAAAAGTATTTTATATAATACATAAAACAATTTAATAAAATAATAGAAAACAGCATAGGATACCTAAACTTTTTCATGAAGGTAAAATATTTAAAATCAGATTTTTAAACAGCCAATTAATTTCCAATCTAAGAAAAATAGATAATAAAACTAACATTCAAAATTATAACTTTTTACAAAAATTTAGAAAAATATCGTAAGTGATTATTCCATAATATAATTGCGTTAGAATACTAAAATAAAATATTTATTTTTAAAATAATACATTTATTTAGTGAACGAAAATAAAAAATTACCAAATATTTAAGTCCTTCTAAAATCTGCTTTGTATAATATGAAATTGTAACTTCATTTTCTTTCAAGGGACCCCATATTGATTGCAGTAATTGAGATAAACTTCCTATATTGAATATTACAGAAAATTAAATGACTGTAAGCAGTATTTATTGCAATTAATGACACATATAATACAATAAATAATTATAGAATAAAATTTAAAAACATTATTTAGAGCAGTAAAACTCAATAAGAAATTCATAGAATTTTCAATTAAGTGAACGCATAATTTATTTTTATTTATTTTTTTTTTAAAGGGTAAATTGACATAATGTGAATTATGCAGAAATAAAGAAATTAAATTATAATAAAAACTTTATTATAATTCAGTAAGTGCTTTATTTCAAAACAAATAAGCCTTTATTTTTAAACATTAAAATTTTATTTAGTTTAAAATCAGATTAACAATATAAAAATTATAAAATTTTAAGCCATTTTAATAAATTTTGAATTAGTTAAAATGATATCTTGGGAGTTTCATTAACGATTTAATAACCAATGATTAATTAACCAAATTTCATGTGTGGCAATTTTCAAAATAAAAATTTTTTAATTTGATTTTTAATGGAATATTTAAAAATAATTTTTATTTAAAGCTCCACAATAATAAAATATAAAGTCAAATAACAAGAAATTAATCTAAATAAATTATATATCATTCGTTAAAATATTAACATAAATTGAAAAAAAAAAAAACTTAGATTTGATATATTTTAATAAGACTATATGAATATAAATTTGAAAAAATTAGGTTAACAACCAAAGAAAAGATGAAAATTAATGATCCAATAATTAAATAATGTATTTTTATAATTTTAGGATTGAATATCATTAGATTATTGAGTTTTCAGAGGAATTAAAATTACATTAGAATATTTATTAAAAATAAGTTCAAATTTTTTTTCTTTAATGAATTATTTTATTCAAAATAAATGAAATTTTTTCAAAAAATTCCTTATTTCTCTCAGTTGTCAACAATTGTTGATTCAGTTGTCAGATTCTCAGTCTTAATCCTTCAAAATTTTTTACATCGTTTTTATCTTATTTAATATTTGATAATAAAGAAATGATAATTTTTAATCAATTTTCATTGTCATATAAAAAAGCTTTTTTCCTTCTTTATCTTTTAAAGAAAAATAAATTATGCTTCCCTCTACTAAATTCTCTAGTGACAAAACAATATCCATATAAGCATTAAATGAATTTATATCAACTTCATAAACTGAAGAACTTAATAATTATTTCTTTATTAATTAAATACAATTAAATACTGATAGATAAATCTCAAGCTGAAATATATATCTCATATGTTTTTTTTAAATCATATTAACAGATTTTAAATATTTTAATTAATTCCTTTTAATATTTCCATATCTTGATTAAATTAAAAAATATTTTAAATATTTGGATTAAAATATTTTAGAATTCTAACAAAAAATGAAAAAAACAACAGAGTACTATCAAATAATTGAAATTAGATATGAACAAATTAGTAAATCTAATTTTAAAAATTTAAATTAACCTCTTAACTTTCGAAGCTTAATCTTCATAAAAAACATATTTCTTAAACAATAAAGCAGATAAATATTTATTAGAAATTTTTATGTTAAAGAAATAATGAAAATAAATTACAATCTTATAATTTCTAGCCTAAAAACTTAATTGTAATTAAAATTCTTATCATTTTGTAGCTCAAAACATTTAATTTTTTTAAATCAATTAATGATGAAAAATTAAAATAATAATTGACATTACATTTTTTTAGTTACAATTTTTTTAGTTACATTAAACATTTTTTTTTTAGTTACAATTCATAGTATATGTGAAAAACATAAATCATCAAAAAATTTATCTATAAATTAAGTTTGGAAATAAAAAATTTGTCTTCCCAAATTATTAAAATCACAATTTAATTTTAAATAGGAAAATGTTAGTATTCATGAGTTTTTGCATACAGTAGTTGCCCAAAATAATGGGAAATTATTTTGAATCATTGTTGATTCAAAATCATTGTTGAATCCCAAACTCATTACCCAAAATCATTGTTGAAAACAGTGACTTCCTTGTATGATAGTAAAGAACTATATTAAATACACAATTAACAAATTTTTGTACAACATTGATGCTTATATTTTTAACAGGAGACACGAGTGTACTGTATATTACTGTTTCCTTAATTTCCTTTCATTAAAAGATAAATATGATAACTGTCAAAATTTTAAAAAAGTAACTATTAAGAACCCATCAGGTTGGTCACTACAATGCCATATGATATTGATGATACCAATGGGCACTGGCCATGACCACATATGATGATTATGGCATATTGTCTGTGAGACAGAACTGTGGGAAGAAAACAAACTCACTGTGAGGAATATTGTGATTATCAGAAGGAAGAATATTGTGAGATATTAGAACTCAGGAAAAGTGACTGTGATAAGGTACATAAACATTTATAGAATTCAGTATCGGCCCATACAGTTTGAAGGGAATTCCAAAACAAAAGAATAGGAACAGTTACAATTACAAAATTCCTTGTGGCAGATATGAATCAGAAATAGTGTGCACATGTCTTGTTTTCCGATGTGAATCTAGTTTCTCCAATGTTTAGATGATACAGGATAATAAGACACTATTAGCCAATTACCCTTCTCATACAGGAGATAAGCTACAAAGTATGCATAACTAAATCCTTCTTGTGCAAAATATGAATATCTAAGGAGAAATGAATGATGCAATTTTTGTTTATTTCAAGAATAACGTTTTTCTGTTTATTCTAGTAGTAGAGATATTTTAATCTGCAATTAACAACACAAGAAATGAATTTTGATTTTTGCAAGAAAGTGTCACATTTGGCAGTGGGAACTGACTGTTGGTACTGGGATCTTCATTAATGAGTTCATAGAAAATACACCATTTGAAAACGAATACTGACCAGTCAGCAATATGAGATGATACCATCAGATTTATTGTTGTTTCTTACACTGCAGCAATTGGAGAGGATTTCACAATGGTTAACAACAATTTCAGATCAAGTATAACTTTCTTCTTATAAAAACTACCATCGCTGTTAATCAAATATTAATAATCTAAGCAATCTCCAAACCATAAGATGTATTATCAACCTCAACATCCTTTAAATGTTTTGAGCAATAAATATACTTATATTATTAAATTAAATAATCTTATAATTTTTTCATTTCTAATATGTGTATCATCCCATTTTGTATACTGGAATAATAAAACATAACTGAATTATTCCTAAATTCCTATCTATGTTTACTTTTGTAAAAACTATGTTTAGATATTACATATCACGAGTAATTTATGTTTCAAAATTTATATTTACCTCCAGGTACTCTTTCCATAAATATTTTGAAGTATCCATCTTCACTAACTGAACCAAGATATTGAACAATATTTCTATGCCTTAATTCTGAGTGCAATTTTATTTCTTCATGTAAAGGTTGAACAACACTGCAATATTAAGAATTATTCATTTCATATTCACCTTTTGTATTTAAAGAAATAATAAAACTTTGACAACAAGAGCATAAAAGAAAAGGGAAATTATCTACCAATTGAATCAAATTAAAATAAATTTATAGCTAAAGATAAGTTACTAAGAGACAGAAAAATACAATCAATGCTTGGATTAAAATAACATACCAGTCTTTGGTAACCAAGATAATGTCTGATTATACATTACAGAAATATTGTTTAAAAAATAAAATTAATTTGTAGCATTAAAAAAATGTATTGCAATATATTACTATTGATTGTCACAATACATAATTATTAAAAAAAAAAAAAAAAAAAACCATGAAGCAGATTTATTGTAAAATTGTCTTGAAATTTAAGCTTTTGGCCTTACTTGAAAGAAACCCAATGACTAATTATACTGCAATGAAAAATATCAGGTATTTTTTTCTTATTCTTTTTATAATTTTTTTAAAAATATTTTTGACTAATTCCTTTTAAAAGTTAAAGCACATTCTCAATAATGTGCCATGTTCTTGTCAAAAATATTTTTTTGTTATCTTTAAGTTTGTAAACATACCCAATATCTCTTTCTGGTATTTCTTTAATAGCGATTTGTACTTGAGTTGTAAGGTCCCTTGCAGCATAAACAACACCATATGTTCCTTTGCCTAGTATAATTTTCTTCCTTTGATTATCTAATTCATATTCATACTAAAAATATATATATATTATATATAAGAAAACTTTATAAAAATACACTGATGATATTTTCCACAATAGGATAATTCTAACTGATAACTTACTTTCAACACGCCAGTATTTATATCTGTATCTAAATCTGTTATAATACCGTCTTGATCAGCTGTCATTTCTAGAAGCAAATCATAAAAACGTTTTCGCATATTTTCAGAAGGAAAAAACATCTGAAAATCATCTGAGTTTTGGTGCACGTAAAGAAACAAACATCTTTCATCTCGCTTATATAAGCTAAAAATATAAATAAATTTATTGTAGCATTAAAATAAATAAATAGATATTAATATAAGTAAATAGTTTAAGTCCTGGTAAAACAAAATTTTTAACCTCAAGTATCAGAATATTTCTTATTTTTATAAATAATTTCATCCTCCATTAAGTTTTCCCATTTTACAATTTGGCAAAACATATGAAGATAACTTTTAAATTTCTTTTTGAAGCAAATTAAATCATGTATAAATTTTTCTAATATGTTTTCTCAAAAATCTAACACTAAAATATATTTTCAACAATTTTTTCAAAATGCTTAATCAAAAATAATAATATAAAGATAACATTCACTAAATGGAAATACTCTTGATTGAAATGTAATTAAAAGCTAAAAAATATAGCTTTTGAAAGCATTAAATGCAAATTAAAGCAAATTTGAAAGCATTAATGTAAATTTAAGCATCTTAGATTTAAGATACATGCAAAATTTACAATCACATTTAAATACATATACAAACTACTATCAAATACAGTTATTTATTTATACCAAAATAAATTACACAAATATTTTAATTTTAAACCAGATTTTTTTTATTCATTTAATGCTAGAAGAATTGAGAAAAAGTTAAGATTTTGTTAAAAATCTTAGAGAAAATGTGTAAATCTATTACAGCAAGAACTTTGTTATTTCTTTAAAAATTATCCTTAAAACCTAATCAGTGAATCTACTTAATATTTGTTTTATAATTATTCAATAAGAAACAATATTTTAAATAGGATTTATACCAAGCTTCTGTGTCTAATATACAGTAACAAATGATAGAGAAAAAAATCAAAAATACTTCTTTTTATTGAGTTTTTTCGATACCTCTTTTTATTGAAATTATAAGTCATGTTACAAACTATTTGAAGTCCCACTTCATGTTGGTGGGAGACTAGTAAAATATTTTTCAAGGAAGTAATACAAATTCTCTGAATATAATTTTCATTTTGAGCTATCAAAAATTACCTATTCTTAAAAAGACATTTAATAATTCTAAAATTTGAAACAAAAACACAAACACACATACAGAGAAAGATTTTAATCGAGTAAGAATAAAAAAATAAGCTGCCTATTTACATAAAATGTGCTAATATGTTGGTACTGACAATAATTAGATTACAAAAAAAAAAAAAAAAAAAAAAAACATGGACGCACGCACACACACACATATACATATAAGAATTTTTAAACTTTAAAATAAACTTTGGAAATATAGTTTATGTGACTGTCCACATGTAATGGAAAAAATAATAATAAAAAAAGTACAAAACGGAAAAGACAATAACATAAAATCAAGTACCTGACACTCTTCAATGATGTAGCCGGGAATTCCCATTCATGTAATTTTCGGCACTTTCCTTGCAAAGCTTCAAGACACAAATTAACAATATGTACAGATTTCTCATCAGCTCCCATATTTACAGTAACATAACTTGGCATATATACATTTCCAGGATCTAATATTAATATCTAAGAAAATAAAAAAACACTAAGTTACAAAAATGCATCACAAAATTATTAATATTATAAATTAAACTAGAAAACTCTTAACAACAGGATATGGAAGTTCAAAAGATATTATAAGGTGACTTTTAAGATTAAATTGTAGCTGATTGATCCATATTTAATATAGCCCTTAGCTAAACATTTCTTTTACTTTGAAAAAGAAAATAATTAAGCATTAGAACTCTAAAATAGCAGTAAAATCAGATTTTTCTTAAATTTTAAGCATTCAAAGTAAAAACATTATTTATTTCTTGTTAGTAATATCATACCATAAACAAAATCTTTTAAATATTTCTTTTAAAATTTTGTTATGTAAATATATATAAATAACTTATCATAAGCCACAAAAATGACAGAATGGCTCAGTTCTTTAACCTCATTATATAATATTTTCAAATACAAAAATAGACAAAATAGTTCCCCCCCCCCTCAAAAGGTAATATTTTTAAAATTCTAAGCTGAACATAAAAGAAATTCAAGCTTAAAGAAATTAATAAAATTCCAGCTTACTACACATGCAATATTAATTTTTTTAATTAAACATTGGCCAATTGTGTAAATAAATTTAAGAAATAAAAAGTACTAAGAGGCTACACTTTAAAGAAAGACATTAAACTAATAGCTTGAATGAAAATACAATATAAAGTGAGTTCACTGTGCCTTAGTGTTAGAACATCATTTTTCTGAGGAAAAGGATATTGTTATAGCACCAACATACTTCCCAGCACATAACCTAGTCTTGGATTCTGGCAGTTAGATGGAAGCAGCCAGATGGTGTCTTCATAATTTAGAAACAGGGATCAAACAAAAGATCTCCCAATACTTGACCTACTCCCTCAGACTTTCACTTAATGACATTGATCATGACTCATTTAATGTGGCCTAGAAGTCTTTAATGATCATAACAGATTTTCAGCTAAGTCAGGATTGATACTTACTACGTACTGATATGATGACCAAAATAACCAGGCGAGTGCAGCTACCAGATAGAAAAATATCAGATTCAATATAAGTCACTGTTAAGCAATGAAAGATAGATATTTTCCTTCTACTTTTTATATGCATGCCTAAGAGTCTAGTGGCTCAATAGCTTTCTGCCACTTCATATTTAGATCAGCAAAAGTGTAGCATCATTTGCTGTGTGCAATAATTGGAAGGGTGACTATATTTTCCTTCACTGGGTTGTTAGAGCTCAGTGGCTTGAGGATGTGTCCATGTTAATCTGTGACATCATAAGTCCTTCTGCTGTGTGTGGATGATAAATGTATGTGAAGAGGAGGGTGTCAGCTCAGGTGTACCCTTTCAGCTGACTATAGTTCAAATTTGCAAGGTGCTTGGTGATTTGAAACCCCCTTAACTTTACCCTTAAGTACGGATCTCACCTGACTGGTAGGTATATGTATATGCATACCTAGTTAGTGGTGAGTTTAGGTCATGTCTACGTTAATTTGTAACATACAAAGTTCTAATGATGGTGTGGCATAGATGTAGAGAGGAAGTGCCACCTCAGGTGTGACCTTGTCACCTGACTTTAGTTCAAAATCACAAAATCCTCGGTGATAGAGGAGTATTTCAAATCTGTTAATCTTAAGATACAGTCCAGGTTTTACCTGCTGTATATATATGCATGCCTAATGAGGTGGTTGCTTGGGAGATTTCTTAGTTAATTTTCTTGTGGCAAACTGATACAATTATTGGGTGCCATTATCTATAAAAATGCTTCTTAGAAGACAATTTATAATGTGGATATTAAAATACCTTACAGGTCTTATGCTGACAAATATGGGGTGTTAAAATACTACATAAACTTAGAAGAAGCAATGGGAGTTAAAAATAAGATTACTATTAAAGGTATCATAAGAATAAATAAAACAATTATGATTGTATAAACACAAATAAAATAAGATTGAATACGCAAATATAAAATAACATTATTTTTGTACTCATTATAAATTTTTTTATTTTTAAAAATCTGTTTTGATGTTTCTAAAAGGAGCTTTTTCAAAATTAATTGTAGACCATAGAAAAACATAACCAAGCAAATTTTAGAATAAATTAAATCCTTTAAAATATAAGTAAATTTAACATTATGTACTCTTCCTTAAAAGGAAAAAAAAGGTATTTTACAATCAGATTATTTAATAATAACCTAAGTGTTAGAGCCAAGCATAATAATGAAAATGGTATTTCCAATAAATGAACATTATTGTTTAAATAAAATATTAGTTTATTAATTAATATATTATATAATTTAAATAAAATATATACCAATAAATATATACTAATTATGCACTATTTCAAATATTTAGTTAATTTTTTTACAACATTTTATTTTGATTTCATTTAAAAATCTAAATATAAATTTAGTGTTTTCATATCCAATAAGCAATATCTTAAGAGAACTTCAGAATATTCATAACTTATTTTAAATTATTTGTTCATATATTAAATATGACAATTTAAATATATTTATAAACATGTGGTATAAATTATTTAACAGATAAATAGGAAGAATATAAGTAATATAACATTAAGCAGATATTCCTAAATTTTAATTTTTTCAAAATATTGACAAAAAATTTACTATAGATGCAAGCAACATAACAGATTATTACCATATACCAATATTACAGTAAGAATTTCATATTCAGAAAATATTATTGCATATTATTATAAATAATAAAATTGGATAAAAATATAATATATTAAAACTGTAACAAAAATGTATTGAATATAAAAATAATTATACTTACTGGAAATCTAATAACATCATTTATTTCAGTTGATGAGGCTGCAACAAAATACTCTAACCAAAAGTTAAAGATCTATAAAAATGTAAACTCAAATTAAAAATAGATCTGAGCAATTACATTATTTGAAGTTATAAATTACTTATTACATACATAATTTATAAAAGATAAAAGAGGGTATTCCAGTATGTAAATTATGGCTAATAATTTTACAAATAAGTGAGGAATATAATTTTAATAAATGATTTTTGGTGACATTTGCTGAAATTAAGAATTTTATTTATTAACTTTTTATTATTACGGACACAATTTTTAGCTTATTCATTTATAGAGTTGGAAGATAAGTTTTAGAGTAAAAGTTTCTTTATCACCATCATCTTTTCACAGTAACCCAAAGTTTGGCAAGGCCTTTTGAATCAGATGCTTCCAACCACCTCTACAAGCAGCTAAACTTTGTCAAATTCTTTGTTCTGAGAACCAAACAGTTCTCTTTTATTACATCTGGCCATCAAAGTTTAGGTCTCCTTTTTTTCTGTATTACATGTTCTAGGTGAAAAGATATATATCCTAAAGGTGTTAATTTTAGGATATGTTGCTAAAGCAGATGACATGTCTAACCTATTTTAGTAAGCGTATTTTAGTACAGTGAACATCTACTCTTTGAACATCGGATACAGTTCAGTGTTGCATTTTCTGCACCAGATATCATTTTATATAGGATTTATACTCCAGATATCATACATTTTCTACATCAGATATCAATTCTTTAATCCATAAAAAACTTCATTTGTTGCAACTATGGATCTCTTAATCTTTGGAAAGATCTCATTGGTTTTGTTAAAAAAATATCCAAGACAAATAAATTATTCAATTATTTTAAATTTAAAAGCTACAATTGAAAAGTGAGTTGGGGTGAAAGCATTTTTTGTTACAGGCATATATTTAATTTTATGCCAATTGATAACAAAGTTAAATGGTTTTGCTTCCTTTTCAATTGCTTCAAATGATTATTAAATATTGTTTGCTTTTAATCATTAGAGTCATGTTATATACAAGTGCCATCATTTGCACAGTTTTTCTAAAGATGCTGTCCTTTGTGTTTACACCAGAAGACCCTTTCCAATGCTTAAATAAATGATATGAAAGGGCCTCTCCTTGCCTTACTCCCATTTTCACAAGAAAACCTTTAGAAAGATGTCCCTCTTTGAATTGAGAATCACTTTTGTCAATTTTACTAGTTTTCTAATAATATCAAAGTCATACAAAACTCTTAACTATTTCTTTGCAGCTGATGAAATCATACGCCAGTTTGTAGTCAATAAACAAGAGTATAAATCAGTATTAGACTCATGAGACTTCATGATTTGTTTAAGTCCAAAAATATGATCTACAGTGATAATGATATGACTTGCTTCAACAAAATCCACATTGCTAATAACCAACAATGTTATTTGCATAAAGAACAAGTCTCTAACAAAGTAATTTAGAGAAAACCTTCTGACATTTTTTTGGTAGTCCAAGCATTTTAGATAGTTTTATCAAAAAAATACCATTGTTTGAGATTGATTCCAAGCACTTTACAACTAAGCTCTTTGATAACAAATTCTTTCCTGCAAATGTGGAGGTGCCAATTCCATGTGATTGCCAAGTCCTTCTTGTTTAAAATAATAAGAATTAGTATGACTTTATCACATTTTAATTATATATCTCTTTTTAATGTTATATCACTTTTTAATAATTCTTTAATGTGCTCTGCCCATTTTTCTAAAATTGAAAGTTTTCTCTGAGGATATCACCTGTTTTATTTCTGCAAAAATTGATTTTAGGGTTAAAGTTTTTTAAAACAGCTGACTATCTGATAAAATGCTTGGCACTCATTGGTCCTCCTTAAATGTACAACAACTTTAAAGCTATCCATATAACAAAATATATAAAAAACAGAAAAGAAAACTGACAATTAGTTTTCTTTTCAGTTTTTTATTTTTTATAAACTGATATTTCAATTTCATTTGATTTCTTTTTACATAATGCCTGAGAATTTGATTCATTATTGAACAATGAAGTAATACATGCAGGCATTCAATGACATAATGAGACCAGGTTGGTTGGTTGGGTTCTGTGGCGCAAGGTCAAAAAGGACAAGCTGCACCTTATAAAATCAGACATTTGATAGGGGGAAAAAATGTGGTGTTGTATTCAGTTTGATGTATTAAATAATCTTTCACATGGGCGTTTAAATCTAAAGACCAAATTAGTCATAGAAAGCTCTTATTACAAACAGTCTTGAGATATCTTTGTTGAATGCAGTTAAGTATTAAATAGTTGTAAAATAACTTTTAAAGATTATGCCATTGACAGGGAAAATGATAAGGCCATTATATTGTAGAGCTGTACTTTCAATTATAAGACACAAAACAATACACACATTACACGAAAACATTGAAATGTTAATGAAGAAATTTTTCAATGTAAACAATATTACTGTTAAAAAAACAATATTTCAACTAAACACGATTGCTATAAGGATAACTCAAGATTCTGTTTTAACTCTGATGATGGTTGCATTCTTATTTGATGACTTCACCACTAGAGCTTCATTCTTATTTTCCATAAGATGCAACATACTTCCTCAATAGTCTTTATGTGCAGTGGACTATTTTTTTTAAATCATTCATAGTGATTGCGAGGAATTAAAGCTTAATAATATAAATATAGGATTATATGATCCTTTATATTAATTCTTATGGTATATCTCCCTGAAGCTACTTTCAAGTAAGAATATCATTAGCTTCTTTCAGTGCAGACATTACAGGAACACTTAACAAGTTGGAGATCTCCAAAAGCAGTATGATCCAGAAATTTTACTTCAATCAAGATTCTTGGGATTATTTGAGACATTTTTAATTCTATACATTTGACAAATCTAAAAAACCATATACTTTTTTTATGATCAGGAAGGTTTCAAAAACTGTCTTTAGAGTACATATTGCATTTTGATTTTGCATTAAAGATAATATAAAAGTCTTCCAAAACTATCCTTATATTTTTAAGTTTAAATTACTTTTTCTCTTGCTTTGCAATTATAATTTAAATATTTCATTTTAATGATTTAAATTTAATTAATTTTATTTTGCTGCTTTAATCTGATCTTTTAATCATTTACTTACAATGATGAGTAACACACTCATGGATTTTCATATATTTGATTTTTATCATAACTCCTTTTTAAAGATAAAATTTTATTGTTGAGTAGTGATAAAATTATGAATAGAAATACCTTCTCTTCAGCTGATAATTCTATATTCTCTGGTTTCTTACGAAACCTATTTATAAGCTCTATGTTTCCTATAGTAGACTTCAAATACCTAAAAATTTGGACATCAAAACAATTGTTATAATAGATGACATTAGAAAAATTTTGAGAGTAATTAGAAAAAGTATTAGAAACTAATAATTCAAAAAGTAGTCAAAGGGATTATTTTATTTTAAATAATAAAAATTTAACTATAATAAATTATTTTAAGTAACTTATGAATAAATACTAATAAGATTATATAAAAATATATTCCATATCAATAAACTGCGATAAGCCATTAACTAGATGATTTCCATATGAACTATTTTTCATATTAATTTTTAAGAATTTTAAAAATATACATTATCTATGAAAATAAGCAATTTTTGTTTTTTAAAAAAAAAAAATTTAATTTCTTTAGGAAATTTTCCATATATGAGCTTAAACTATGTAATACATGTACTTTAACTTAAAAATAGTATGGGAATTGATAACATTGAATAAAAATATATTATCAAATATATGATATTCTTTTTGCATCAATTCGTTCATTACATTTTATATAGATTGTATAGTAATAAACTAGTTTTAGCATGACATAATTATAAGAATAATATTTAAATCAAACATAAATAAGTAAATAATCCTACCAATTTGGAGGTTTCAATTCAAACATGCATTTAGAAGCTTGAATAGCTTTAGAATAGTCTTCAGCCAGAACACTAATTTCAAAAAACGTAGCAACATCCCAATAATCTCGAAGAGAATTTAGACTGCCTTTACGTCCTATTAAATTATTTAAAACACGTCCAATATCTTGCAATTCCGTACACTTTGCAAAATCATTTCCAGCTATCACTAATAATGTAGCTAAATTGATTCCAGCATATTCATTAGGTTGAACCTCAAATCCTTTTCGATACCTAAAAATAATAAAATATAATACTTAAATTTCTATATAATTTCACGCAGAAGCAAATAAAAGTCTCTTATGAAATAGCAAAAAGAAAATTTTGTCACAATTTTAATTAAAAAAGAATTTGTTTATAAATAAAAAAAAAGGATGAATTATATTCCTTGGACAATGGGGGACAAAGGAAACATATATTTTTCCATTTATCTTACATAATGCTGCATACAAATGCTTTAAATTTTTTAAACATATTAAAAAATTAAAATTTCATAAGAAAATTATTAAATCATTTATAAATAATTCAACTGAACAAGTAGCTTAAGAAATTAATCATATTTCTTACTTAACAAAATTTGTTTTGAATATTTTGAAATATTAAAATTTCCTTCATGTTTACAGCTTTTATAATCCTCAAATTACTTTTTTCTTGTTTTACAATTTTAGATTATTTAATGATCAACATTACTCACATTAAAAAAAAAATTTTTTTTTTTTTTACAGTTCTACGCTATATTTTTTATCCAAATCCGTATTTACTATGCTGAATAAGAAGCCTAATTAATATGTTGGTTTCTTGGAGCATCAATAATAAGAAGTTCCCTTTCCAAGAACACAGGTCTGTGTACACAGTTAAATTGTAGGCAATTTACTTCCCAAATAAAGTTAATAGAAACAGTATCTCAGGGAGAGCCCTCAATGTTTTATATGTCAAACACCCCCCTCCAAAAAAAAAAAAAAAAAAAAAAAAAAAAAAGCAGAAGGGAAGAAAAGAAAGAATAAAAAGAAAAGATCACTGGAGTACTTTGGGATTGTGACACCTGTGTTTACATGGGGGGAAAAAAACTACCTACAAAATTTGTGAAACTGATTTAAACTTAGAAATTTGTTGAATTGAGAACGAGTAATGATTTTTGTTTTGATTTAAGAGAATATGAAAATTAAATTTCCAAATAATACAATTTTATAAATAGCATCTTCTTTTCTTCACCTACTAAATTTACAATTAGCACAGTATTTAACTCAAGAATTTCTTAAAAAATAAGAATAATATTTTAGGCATTGACACCTAATACTCAAGTTCTTTTTATTGCATTACTTGCAAATTTTCCTAAAGAAGAGTTTTATATTTTTATATTAGAATTTTTGGCTGAAATATTTGTACCATTGTATCTTTAAATCTACTTTTAAGGATGACATTTTCTATTTTTAAGATGATTACATTTAAATTTACTAGACCAATTAATAAAATGAATTATATTATATAAATACTGGAAATAAAGTATTGTTTTTGCGTTTTTAATAAGATTAACAATAAAAAATTGCAAAACACTAATGAATCAAAATTGCTTAATATAACAAAGCAATTTTGATTCATTAGTTTAACAAAAGTACAAAAAAGGATGATTAAACACAAATTTAACGTGATTTATTATGACTTACTACAACTTTATTTTACAAACTGAAATTACCAAATATAATATTTTTATTTTGCATAACTAATTTTGCATTTTAAGAACATAATTTAATTGTATTCTAAAAATGATCGAAATCTAAAGAGTAAGACAAATGATTCAGAGTTTTATAGCTTAACATGTTATGTTTCTCTGAATTCCATTTAAATTATATTACGTCTAAATCAATAAATTTTAGTCGTCAAATTACTCTTACAAGTTAACTTAGTTTAAATTTTACCAGGGAAAAAAATATATCCAGATTGCAAAGATCCCACTCATTTGGAGTATTTTTTACTCTTCTTCTTTCTTGATTTAGAGTAAAATAAGTTGCATTAGATTTTATGTATACAGCATACTGAAATGAACAAAAATTCCCCGAATTAAAAAATTAAGTGCTTAATTAGAATTCCTGATTGAAAAACAAAATTAATCACGAATTTCTCCCCTTTAAATCCCTTTACTTTTAATAATTAAATACCTTTATTTTAAATACATTTAACACATAAAGATATTCAGATAACAAAATAAATTAATCAACAATGTTTCTTGCCACAGTTTCGTATCATGTAATGAAGTCTCACATATAGAATATAAAGCCAATGAAATGTGAATCTTTGAATATTCTTTCTTGTTACTAAGTTATTAAATATTGAATTTGGAGCTTTTTCATCCACATTATAACATATGTCCATAGATTCAGATTAGTTAAATATTAAGAAAGACAAAAATACATTGAATGCAGAAAACAAAAACAATTCATTTTCAAAAATTGAAACTATAGTAAATATTACTATTATCTTTAAAAAATTAACTGTGGATTTGCAAAAAGAAGAGGGGGTTCAATGTTATAATTATCTTTTTAATCTCAGGGTATTTATGCATAGCTAATTAGTTTTAAAAGGAGAAAATGAATCAAATGCATTTTTAAATTGAAAGTTTTTATTACAGCTTTAGTTACAATTACAGCTTTAGATACAAATTAATGAACAGTAATGATTTGTAGTACAATTTTGAAGTATCTTTAATGATACAAGCAAGAATGAAATATGAATTAATTTGAATGTAATGACATTTAAAATGCTATTTGATAATGTTATTAATTTAAAAGATATTTAATAATAGATAAAAGTACTTTTGTCAGGTCAAAAAGCTATTCTTTATAGCTCAAGTGAAAATAATTGTTATAAATTTATTAAAAAAAACAAATACTGCACAAAAATTATTTTCTTTTTTTTTAATATAGGAATGGATCATTTGAAATATGAAAATATTTCAAATGCTATGAAAATTCATGAATAGAATTTTAAATAAGCATTCACCAATTAAGAAGCAATTGGAAAACAACTACACTATAAAATTATCTAAATATACTTGCATCTTGATGAAATTGAATCATAAATACCACCAAAAAGATTGATCAAGTTCTAATTTACTATACACTTTATTTAATGGAGAATATAAATATTTTAATGGTAGCCATTGATTTTAACAATAAGTTTATTATTAATCTTACAAATCTCTACTTTAAACTTGTATTAATTTATAAAAATATTAAATTAGCATTATAACTATTTTTCATAAATTATTTAATGTTTGTAATTCTTTAAAACTGTTATAATTATTAAAGTAACTTAAAATGAATACATTTCATCATATAATTAAATGTATGTATGAATTATATGAAGTAACATAAATATCATATAATTAATTTAAAAATGTATAAGATTTTTGATTTTTTTTTTTTTAAGATGAATTTTAACAGATCTTTGCTAAAAGCTCTGTCAGTCTTGGAAAGAGATATTTCATACATTTTATAATTTTATTTTATTATTTTTTTATACTATACTCCCAACTAAAGGTACTGAGAATTTTACAATTTGTAAGAATATGATAATAACAACTAATCTCTTGAATCCATTCCCTAACATAGATATAAAATATTGATATTCTGAATCTCAAAATGTGCATGATTTCCTTTCGGTTTAGGTTTACAGCTAATTTGATCTCATCAAATAAATTATTAATTGCTTCATTCTTTGCTGAATTTTTTTTAGAAAACTTAAATGATGTCAACATTTCCAAAGGAATGAACTCACTCTATCAGAACTTTTATATGTGAATGAATGATTTTCCCTCTAACAAGATCATCCATAAAGTATGTATGGAAATATGCACATTACATTAAAATTAATGGACAGCATACATTTTGTGAAAATATTACACATGAAAGAATATTATTTTAAATTTGCTTTGATTTTTATAAGCTTATAAAATAACCATTTTTTCATATGCTTTTCAAATTATTAGGGATATTGAATTATTTATGACACAGAAATCATGGTCTTTAATAACTAATAATAGAATCAGTTTTAAATATTGCTCATAATACACACTTTTCTAACAAGAACTCATACAGATGCAAAATCTATAAAATAAAGCTCTTATTCTATTGGCTTATAGAATTTCTATCCAGGGTTAACTTGAGAATGTTACAATTGAAATACCGAGAAAATAATTTAGTAAAGTGATAAATTGGTTGGTTGGGTTTTATGGCGCAAGGTCCAATATTGGACAAGCTGCGCCAAGTAAAGTTATAAGAGTTTACCAAACAAAGTTGTTACAGCATGTATTTTGATAAAACAATTGAAACCAAAATTAAAACTGGATTTAGCTTTATCAATCTAAGAAATTTCAGAAATGTACAGTAAAACCTTATTAACTGATATTCAAAAATAATGAAAAACTCACTGTTTTTTTTTAAAATTATGTATTATTACTTTCTATTTTTATTCTTATATCTAGTAGAATAAATGTGCACAATAACCCATTATTTCTGCCCTACTAATTTATATCAACAAAGTATCATAGTGTTTTATTCTGTATTAAATTCTAAAAATTATATATTAGTTCTTTTTTTCCCCTATACTTAAGAAAAATCTATGGACCATAAATTTTTTCTCACAACCTAGTACAGTTATAAACAGCTGAAATAAATGCCCACAGAAAAGTGTTTGACCTGAAAAGCGGAACAAGTCAGTAAATAGTCAAAATTTATAAAACTCAACTCTGAAAAGAGGGCAGTCAGGTGAAAGTGAAATACTAATGAAGTGCAGGTGAGCTTATAAAGTTATGTAAAGTTCGAATTTTGGAAGTTGACAGAAGTCACATGTCTAGGAAGGCTAGCCAGGTAAAGGTGAATCAAAAATTTGCTCAAGACACTTCTATAGCCTAAATCATACAATAGTGAATCATAGATAATTGGATGCTTCACTTAGCATATCAATTAACTACAGTTTTTAAAATTTTAATTACAAACCACTTGATTGGCACTAAGCTGTATATATTCAAAACAAATCTTAAATAATAAGTTTTAGCACAACCAAATGACAACATTTTTTGTTAGCCACTGAATAATAAGTAATTTATTTCAAAAGCCACCTAATTAATTCTAAACTATAATGTATTTATAATTGTAGCAATGTTTTCATTGCTACCATCACATGTCAAATCTAAATAAACACAAAATAGTTTTTTTGAACCAAGCTCTGTCAATAATATTCATTGTTGACAGAGCTTTATTGTTATAATTTGTATTGAAAAAATATTTAGTTCCTTATTCTCCATATTTAAATAATACTTATTAACATTTTTAATCTAAATATTATAACAGTTTAAAACATTTTTTTAAAAAACTCACACTAAAATTGAAATTTATAAGTATTTGCTCTTGGAGCATCTTGAACATAATTGATTTATAATTTATTTGTCATGTACTTGGCTCATTGTAAGCAACGAAATAGTTGAAATTGGCTCAAAGTATAGAAATAGAAGTTAAATTGATTGAAATGAAGTTTTTGATAAGTGGACAGTAACTTGCCTATTAATTCACAATTTGTTATAATAGAATGTTAAGCAAAGATAAATTTTTGCAAAATATAAATGGTTCCACTGACACAAGATTTTTCTTTAAAAGTACTTTAGAAAATTCTATCAATAACAGAAAGTTAACGATTATAGGAATATCAATAAATTGACTCAAAATGCACTGGATAAGATTAGATAAGTTGAAATTCCATCTCTTATAATTGAATGACTTTAATGAAGATACCAAATTATATGATTAACTACATATTATTTTTAAACTTATTATTTAAAAATAATTTTAAAAAACAAATATTATTTTAAAAAACAAATATTATTTAATAATTTTTCTAAACTTCTTGTTTTATAGAGTTAATTGATTGGGCAAATGAAGCATTCAATGACAGTGCTGAACCTTTTATTATTTTTATTGTAAACATAAGAATAAGAGAAGGATAAAAGTGGTTGAGGTAAAGAATTGAGCCGATCTTAGCAAGCATTTTGCATATTTATTACCAGGAATATCATTATGGTTGGGGGCCCATTGAAGGGTTAAAAGATTGTTTAGAATTATGCAAGTACTTTTCACCCTAGTAGTACCGTTTTACAAAAACATCCCTGAGCTTGAACAGTTTAGGAATTAATAAGGAAAACAGCTTTAGAGTGAGTAAAAATAGTTACAAGTCTAAAAGCAGCTTAATCTATCGCTTTGTTTTCAGCACCAAAATTAGTTACTGGGGAACCAACAGCAACACAACTTTCAAATTAGTCTGGAATAAAAACCAGAACCACAATCATCATTATCAGATTATGAACTGTAAATGTAAATATGAAACTAGTTTTCAATAGGACATAGAGTGTGAGCAGTCTCTAGAGAACAAGTCAATGAAGCAACAGGAGCATTTTCTGATATGTTCATATCAATTGTAAGGTTACCCTCAAGAGTATGAATATTCAAGGCTAAGGATAAATATTAGTTTAAATATTTCTTTTATTTACACTATACTATCAAATCATTCAAAATTTAAGAGAATTAATTTAGCTAATTAAAATACCTTAAATTATTAATATTTTTTATAAATATTAACTAAATTATACTCTATGTTAATAAAATTAATTTTACAAAGATATTATGTAAAATTTAAATAAATTCTAGGAAACACTTTAGTCAGTATTCTAAATGAAGAGGCCCATAAAATTTTTATAGTATAGATATCCATTCAAACATGTTTAGAAATAGCATCATTTATTGGTATCTAAAAACAGATTTCAACTATTAATTTAAATTTCTTTATTACTATTTAATTAAATTTTCTTCATTGAGAAAAAAAATATTTAAAATTTATAAGATAATTAAATTGAATAAAAGAAAAACATAAATTGTCACTGTAATTTATATAATTATATTTTTCTTATAACATATTCATCAAATGAAAGTTCAATTTAAGAATTTTTTATAGATAAATCCTTTACTTAATATACTTTGCAATTAATGAAGTACAAATCACAACTGAAAGAATTAAGCCATTTGAAGTTTATATTAAGTTTTGCTACTTTATTCAATTTCTTTAAACATCCTTATAATATATTTGTATGAGGGTTTAAGATGTTTTATAATATAGAATAGTGTTTATTTAATTCATAAAATATGCACTAAATTATTACAGGTATAAAATCTTACTTTCAGATATAATATTTTTTGAAATCAAACTATCTATTATAAATGGATTATAGTATTACATATAGAAATAGAAATCATTTTTAAAATTTTTTTAATATTCAAACTTAAATTTAAAGATTGATATGACAATTAATCTTTGATTTATTTTGAAAGATAAATATTAAGTAAATAAAATATATTATTTAAGTGTGGAAAAATACTTACACATTTTTGATGCCTAATAAAAGCAGCATGTGTTAGAATAAACATATATCATTGAAAAAATAAAAGCAATAGTTTCAAAAATTATTTTGAATTAAATTATGAAGAAAATAGCATAATTTATTTATATTAAATATATATATATATAGTTTGTCTTAAAAACGATAATAAAATACAATTCTAAATGAGCATAAATTATATTCATAGTCGCAATATATTTCATAATAAACTGACTGATCAGATGCCAAAATTAAAGAAGTTGAGAAGCAAAACGTATATACAGTACTTGAAAATAACCGATAAAGATAGTAGTTTTAGTGTATTAAAATAATGAATTTTGAAAAAGAAAAGATCTTTTTTTTCTAAATTCACAGAAGCAGTTTCTATCAGAAATAAACTTTAATAAAATGTTTGCACAATTGTTTTAATAGTTACTAAAAATGTAAATCTTTTTAAGCAATTCATGATATAAATATTTACGACAGTAATTGTGATTTTTTTCTTTTCTATTACGAGGATTATCATACTGGGGTATAATGGAATTGTACTTATTTTGGCTATATATAGAAATATACACAGATTGCTTGATATTCAATTATTTATTAACATAAAATTTTTAACAAATTTAAACATCAAACATCCAAAAGGATAACAAATTAACATTCCAATTTCAGGGTGTAAAGCTAGAAAGGGATGATGCTAAATTAATGTGCCTTCTTATCATACACACAAATCCTCGGTGTGAAACATGTGATGAACCACTTGCTATATATATATTTCATTATTTTAATCTTTTGTTCATTTTAACAGTGATATCTTAAGTATGATTTGTTGGGGCAAGTCTCTCCATAGAAGCCTTTTTGCCTTCTTAATTGCATTAAGTTTTACAAATTTATATTATTTATACTATAAAATTTCTGCAACTATGTCTAAAATTTTATTAGTATTATTTCTGTATTTTATGTAATATTGAGAAATTTTCTAGCTACATAAAATACTTATATTTTGATAAAAATTTTAACCTCTTCTTGAGTTTTTTAAAAAGAAAATTAAACATTACTTCTTTATGAGGCGAAGCTTGTCCTTTTTTGGACTTGGTGGCAGAAAACTCAACCAATCAGATTTAGGTAGTTCAGTATCAAAAGTGTTAATTGACTTCCGATTAAAATTAATTGATATATTTTTAACAAAATATATTACATTAACATTTATAATGTTAATGTAATATATTTAAATGTAAATAAATTAAAATATTTAAAACCTTTTTTAGCTTACAACTTTTGTTCAAATCAGAAATATATCACATAAAGTATGACAAAAGAACTTCAAAGGAAAGAAGGAATCCTTTATTGAAAAAAAAAAAAAAATTAAATACTTTACTTTAAAATTAATAATGTACTTAAAGTAAATTTTGTCTTCTTTTAAAAACTTTTTCATCAAAACACAATACTAAGTTAGCTACATTGCCAAAATAACTTTATCTAAAAGGATTTTGAAGCTTAAGTGATTAGTTTGTTAAGAGCACTATTAAGAGCACATTAAGAGCACTATTTCCATATTTTGCACATGAGGGATAAGTGAACCAGGGTCTCAGAATTGAAATGTATTCTAAACTACTTCAAATATTAACACCTATGGCATGGATTAAGCTCATGGATGTTGAACTGAAAGCCAGAGTGCAAACAATTCAATTTTCACCTCAGAGATTCCCTTTAAAAAAATAAATAATAAAAATAATAATAAAAAAAAATTAAAAAAAAAAGTTACTTGAAAAGGCCAAGCACTTTCATGTACTCCTTAAAAATAAATTAAATTTCAGGTATCCCACCATTAATATTAAGAAAAGTATGTAAATAATTTTAACATTTTTTCATTAGTGAAAATTTACACACTAAATAAATAACTCAGAGAATCTAATCCAATCGGCTTCACTAAATAAATCACTCGGCAAAATATATTTCTAGCAAAAGTTTTTAGCATAAGTAGCTATCAGATTGTATATTTAAATGCCCCAGAAAGATATGTTTATTTATATACAGTAATTAATAAATTTATTAACTACTATATATAATTTATAGGTAATTCATAACAAAATAAGGGCATAATAATACTTAATGTTTAAAGTAAAAAATGAATTTGCATGATATGATGGCATAATGTGGATTTCCAATTTTTTAAAGAATTCAATTTAATGACAAGTCATTAATTTATGAAAATCTTATTTCTTGAAGTCTTATACAATAGAGTAGACATTTTTCAAAACAAATTATTCCAGCATCGAAGGGAAAATGATAAAAATTTAAATCTTAATGAAGTTAATATAATTCTTAATCTAGTCAACTTTAAAACAATTATAATAGAAAATATTGTATCTTTTTAATTCCCATAATTTAAAATAAAAAGAAAATAATTAAAATAAAACACAAGCTTAGTTAAAACTTTAAATTCATTCATCATATTAAAAACAAATAAACAAAAAGAAAACAAATTGTTGGTTTAAATTGGATGCATAATAATGGTAAATTGACATTTAGTAGAATATTTGAACTGTTTATAATTATTATATAAACAGTTCCATTAATATATGCAAGAAATGTTATAAGAGGGCACATATAACTTTTATAAATGTATCAAATTAACTTTCTATAATGAAGCATTTCATAAAAAAAAAAAAAAAAATTAGAATCTCTATATTTCTTTACATTTCTTTTTTACAAAATTTTTAATATCAGTATAATCAAATTTAATAATCTATTTAAAAGAAAACTAACACTATTGCTCACTCAAACATGTGGATTTGTTCCTTCAGTTAACTAATTTTAATAGCAAATTTCAGAATAAAATTATGTTTTCTCACAAAGATTACAATAATAAAAAATATTCAAATAAAGCAATAAGTTACTAATCTTATAGAAGTGAACAATACTTAACATGATAAATGTGTAACATATTTGGATGCATAAAATAACAGTTTAGTTTTGAAATGTGTAGAATCAGAAATATTAATTGTATCTATTGTTAATTATCAGTTTCTATATTCTATTAAAGTTTCTTCTATTATTTGTGATTTTTTTTATTCGATGGCAAATAAAAAAATCCAAAGAAAAATAAGTTCTTTCATACTTACACTAAATTAATTATTATTATTATCATTATTTTTATTTATTTTTTTGCAAAAAGCAATTCTAATAATATGGATATTCAAATCTAATAATTTAGAATCATAAATTTTGCAGTTTTTTTAAAGACTTTTAAAAAAGTGCTTATTATTTGGAATTATTCACATAATATTTTTATAATTTATATACAAATTACAAAGACAAGAAAAATGAATTTTTAATGAGACTAGAACAATAAAATTTTAACAAGTTAATTTTTTTTCAAAAATTAAAATAAATTAAGAATCAGTATAAATTATTTTTTCAACATACCATTCTATTGCATGGTTTAAGCTTTCCATATCTGTATGTTGAGATTCCACAAATTTATCTTTATAAATTCTGCCACAAAGACATAGAATGTCAGGAACTTCATTTTCTTTTTTGAGCAAAGACTTGGAAATTACATCCAAAGCCTTCTCTCGATCACCTTCTTTATTACGACTAAAATAAAATGAGAAAATGGGTTAATCAAATAATACTTAGCATTGCATTTTCTTAATGAAAAATTCTTTACGAAAATGCAATAATTAGTTATATTATAAATATTTTGTCATAATTATGATTGAAAAAATTCCAGCTTAGGTAACTTAAGCTTGAAAAACAAATTTAAATAAATATTAAACATAGATACTTCATTTACTGTAAATGAAATGTTATGAAATTATTTTGATCATATAAAATAGAATTCAACCTTTTTTATTTTTGTTATGTCAATGATGAAAAATTAAAAAAAAATTATAATAGCATTTATGATATATAACATTATATATATAACATAACTAACTCAAAATTTTATTCAAAAATACATACTTATCATAACATAATAAATATTGACCATGTATTAAATAGCTTAAAATAATATTAAGTATGCTGGAAAATAAGAGAATTTAAAATATTCACTAAGATGGTATGAAATGCAAAAATTCATTGTATATAAATCTTTTTCACTATACTAACTTAATAATTAAATGTTATTAAAATGTAATTTCAATATATAATGTATTGATAAGTGTAGTAAATTTGAAAACTATGTTTTCATTTAGCAGCATACATAACAAAAATTAGTCAGATAAAAACAAAAACTCACATTTTTGTGTATATTAAATATTACCAGTTTAATAATATAAATTTTTTAATCAATCGAAATAATTGAGCTTTCAAGTTCATAATTTTAGCCTTCTTAAAGAAATCTATAAAATTTTTAAATAAATTTATGAAATTTTCAAAATATCTTTTAGAAATACCTAACTCTAATTTTTAAATAATTTAAGATTCCATATATTGATATAATACACAATTCATATTTTATAAGATTCATATTTCATTTTTTTCTATTCATATTTTCAATCAAATTATAAAAATGCTTTAATTGCGAATAATTTTCAGTTAAAAACTAAAAAAAAATAAAAAATAATCTTATACTGCCATGGAGATTAAATAGTCATTAAAAAGTTTTTGATACTTATTTAAAGGGCACATTCTCAATTATATGTTAATAGGTGTTTAGAGATAATCAATTCTTCTTACACAAACAATATTATAATGAAATACTTACTCAAATACAAGTTATTAATTTGTGTTGCAAGTATGTTGAATGTAAATTAGTAGCCGCTTAAATAAAAATTTATTTGAATAATAAAAAGAAATCAATTAATTACACAGAGCTAAGCTTATTCAGTTAATCATTAAAATAATTTAAAAAAAATTATTGACCCAGCATTTAAAAATTATTTTGTGTAAATTTTGAGGATCAAAACTTCCAATACTTTTTGCTAAATTTAATTATTTACATAGTGAATGAAATTTAAAAATAAAATTGTAACATGCTACATAAATTTTGATAAGTAATAATGAAATTAATGAGTGAAACAAAAGTAGAACAAAAAATTAATAGATTTTATGAAACATTATTTAGTTTACTTTATTATCTCAATATTTTGTCCTTATTATTTCTGAATAATCTTATAATATTCTAGACAAAATAATTTCGACTATGTTTAACAAAATCAAAGGATTCAATGAAAATTTTCATAAATAAATACTAAAACCAAAGAGCTTTTAAATGAATTTCTTTAATGAAAAATAAACATAAAAAATATTTATTAAACCTAAAAAATTTATGAGCAAAAATTTTCACAATAGAAAATAATTAATAATATTTTTCAAGATGAAAAATTAATTTCTAATATAATAATAATTGAATGAATTTTAATCCTTATTACATTGTAATAAGATACTTTTAGTATATATTTTTGACAGTGATATATAACTTCCTAAACAGAAAACACTATCACACTAAACACTAACAGAAAATTTAAGATCATTTTTATTTAGTATTCTTTTATCATAAGATAGTAATTCATTAATTAAAAATTTGTATCTATTGTGTATAAAAATTTAGTAACAGAATTAATTCAGGAATATTAAATATTTCAGTATTTAAATTTTAATAATTTTTTCATAATAATGCATTTAAAAAGAGATACATAAATTACATTAAGTAGCTAATGACACATGATAAAAATAACGTTTTATATGTGCAATGAAAATACTTATGTTTATTTAAGCACATAAGCATCTAAAGAACAAAAAAAAAAAAAAAACCTTAGCAAATTTATATTTTTGTCCAATTTTAATACATTAGTTAATGAAAACATTAAGTATACCGATTTAAGGCAAAGGCATGTAAATGTTGTATAGCAGGTGTGAAGGTAAATTTTAAATTTGGAATAGTAAGCAAATCATCAATAAGTTGGACCATAGCATCATAATCCTAAATAAAAAAGAAATAAATGTAAAAATACAAATTATTTATACAAAAAATCAGCCAGTATGAAATTTAGAAAATAATGAACATAAGCCTAAAATGAATTTATTTGAGCAAAAACATAGGTAAAATATAAAAATTTTGATTGTATTTCTCAGAATTTTACATACACACATAAATAGCGGTGCAGGTGAGCCCCAGACTGTACCTACAGGTTTACGAATTAGGAATATTCGGCAATCACCAATTGCCTCATATTTTGAACAATTTTCAGGTGATGAGGTCATACCTGAGTTGTCGCCCTCCGCTTTACATCCATGCCATACCATCCGAAGTACTTTGGATGTCACAAATTAACATAGACATGTTCCCAACATACAAAATTTAGCAACAACCCAGTGAAGGAAAATATAATCTCCTTACCAATCACTGTCAGCAGGAAATAATGTTTCACTTTGCTGATTTTAACAAGAAGCAGCATGAAGCTGAGCCAGTGGAGTTCAGAACAATAAATATGAGTTTTTATTATTGTAACTCAAACATGATTGAGATATAAATTTAAAATGTACTCTTCATATATAAATGTTTTTAATATCACAATTGAAAGTGAGGACATTTATTTTCTGAATTCATTTTAGATTTAATAATCCAGGTTATTTTTCTGATTCATATTATATCAAAGCAGAAATCCTTGCAAGATGTCTTTTTTTTAATAAAATATTTTTATCCCATGTCAGTCAATATTATACTTTTAATACATTTACACAGATATTTAATAGTAAAAATTTTCATCATTGATTTTAATAATAAAAGATTTTCTAAAAATCATTTAAATGTTATTTTTTAAAATTCAGTAAGTTAACAATATAAATTATAAATTTCACTCTGAACATGCACATTAAAAAATTTCATTCTGAAAATGATAAGGAACTGTCTTTCATTGATTTGTATTACATTAAAAAAATGTTTGGAAAAATACAAAGTAGAAAAAATATTTTGCTGCAATCATTATGCAGTAAATCATATCAATTTAATTAATTTCTAAAATTTTTAAACAGTGTGTTTTTTAAGTAATATTGAATTTAAAAAATATATAGAATTACTATAAAAAAAGGATTATCATATTAAAGTAACAAGAAGAACATATGTTTCTTATAACTATGTATAAACTATTTTATCTACACCCAAAAATTACGCATTGTAAACTTCACATTTTTAAAAATTGTTAAATATAGCAACTTTTATTGGCACAATTTAGAAAGCTCATCAATAAATTACAAATGTAAAAATAATTATAGGTAATTATGAGAAATTATTTTTATATACAAAGCACATATTTTTTTTAGCTATATTATAAAATATATTTACTTGTACTTCTCTAAAAGATATTAACATGTTAAGTACAACATCTCCGGATATGATGTTAGGATCATCAAGGCGCTTGCGCATATTTCTCAAAGCCTAAAATAATGAAATATCATAAAAGTAACTTAAAGTTCAGAATGAAAATTAAATTATTTATTTTGAATAGCATAGTTAGGAATTTTAAATCATGCAGAATTAAACGATTACTTAACATACAAACAAGATATATTTTTTTAAACATGACAAACTCCTAATATCAAATTATTCATTTATTATAGAAATAATGAAGTTATTAACAAGTTATCAAATATGAAGTAAAAGTAGTAATAAAAGAGTTTTCATTAAAACATACATCAATTATGTTTCAATTTAATTTATAATAATACAATCAATTATTCACATGTGTGTATGCATGCATGCATATATATATATATATATATATATATATATATATACATATATATACATATACATACATATACATATATATACATATATATATATATATACATATATATATATACATATACATATATATACATATA
>JAPDSC010060352.1:190911-202473 GCA_026290005.1 Latrodectus geometricus
ATATATATATATATATATATATATATATATATGCAGCTCATGTACAAATAGAATGATACCTTTAATATATCATAAAAACATCAGTTTACAGTTTCAATACTTTAAGCGAATAAAAAATTTATAAAAGGATAATATATCTGTTAATGGTAAATATTTTCACAATTTTTAAGGATATAGAACTACAATGATATTAAGGAAATAGATTGTGGAACTTCAAAGTAACTACTGTTTTTAGAAGTTGTCCAATTCACTGAAGAATATCTAATAATCAATTTTAATTGCTTGGCCAAAAGTCTCAGGAAAGGTCTGCTCATATGTAGTTCGCATTTTTTTGGTTTTTTTCAGTCAGAATTTTAATATGTCACTTGCATGAAGTTCAGTAGCATTTTATAAAAAGGTCTGAAAAGTTTAAATATTAATATATTTTCATGAAAGCTTTTACCTGATTTTTGTACATTGGTTTTATAAAGTTAATGAAGCATTTTGCTAAGATTTTGATTGTGAAGAGATATTTAAATTAAAAATTGATTTTAAAAAATAAATTCATAGTATACAATAAATTAAATAGAGATCTGGGAATTTCAAATAAGATACTTCTAAATAAGAATTTTAAAGAATAATAAATTTTACCTGAACAGAAATGTGTTAAGAATAATGAAATGTCTGAGAAATTGTTTATATTAATTACTCTATTTTGTGGTTAGTAACAAAAGATGGATAATATACTGAAAATATACTAACAGCTGCAAGTTCTTCACCAGTATAACATTCTCTAGCTTTACGTAAGTCAGAAAGAAATTTCTCTTTCATGTGTGCTCTAAAATAAAATAAAATAAAATGTGCAATATTTTTTTTTCATCCTATACAAGTAAATCCTTAAAATGAGGAAAATACTGAGAAAAGATTAACACTAAATTTTTCTAGAAAATACTTAATAAACAATTACATTCACTATGTACATTTTTAAAATAGAAAATATGCCTTATTATATATTATCTAATATTTATGTAATTCAAATCCTATAAGTTCACTTGTATAAGCATAATTTAACCCTTAAAATAATTTGAAAAATAATATTAATAACAAATTTGAGATATTTATTTGCAATTTCATATTAAATTCATAGTTTTGGTCTTTTTAGGCATTTGAGACAAAAATATAACAAAATTATAGTGTGCATTTCATTTCAAGAAAAAGTTACACATTTTTGTATAATTAAGGTACTGGGATTTCCAGAAAATATTAAATTTTTGGTATTTTCAAATAATTATTCATGACCACACTTAACAAAAAAATTGTTAAAAATATATATATGGTAAATTTTATTCTTTATTTTTAACATTAAAAGGATTACACTCTAAAAGTTTTATTTCATGATAACAGAATTTAATAACTTTTAACTTAAAAAAAAATGTAATATTTTAAAGAATAATATTCACATAATATATAAATATGGCACAGCAATGCCAAAATTCAAAACAAAAAGTATATCAATTAAAATCAAACAAAACAGCATTTTCGTATTGGGCATAAATGAAAAATTACTGTATTGCAAAGTCTCAACTCTTACTCACAGAATGAGTAAGAGTTAAGACTAAAAAAGAAAAAAAAAAAAAAAAAAAAAAAAAAAAAAAAAAAAAAAAAAAAAAAAGTAAACACATTATTTATATTTTCTTTAAAAAAAAATAATAACACACTAAGCTAATAATGCAGCTAAGGATATTTTAACCAGTGAATTTATCTGTAAAGTTATATTATGAAAATGAAAGAAAATTTAAAAATTAGAAAACTATCCACTATTGAATGATTAACCCTTCTTTGATAATGGTGGAAATTTCCATCATAACCTATAATGCCCAAAAATTATATAAAAGAACAAGTTCACTTTAAGTTGATCGTGTTTGGATACCTTTTTAATGTCCATTGCATAAAAAAAAAAAAAAAAACATAGCTGTCAAAAATAAACAAGTGTCATTATCAGTGAAACGTGCTTAAAGTTGTCTCATTCCACTGTTTGTTGTAGTTGCAATAAACGTATGATTTCGTTTATAATTTTGTTTTATTATATTAGAGTTTCTATTGCTAAAAAATTGAAAATGAGTGGAAGAAAGGTTTGTAACACATTTTTCTGTTATTTTCCTCTTTTATTTCTATTTAGTACTAAGCTAATGATCTAACTTTGGATGATGATGGAAATTTTTAGCATATTGTTTATTGCTAAATTTATACTATAAATATATACTAAGATTTTTTTAACCATTTTTCCTTTAATTTTGAACATGATTTATATCAAATTGATTTATTTCACCAATAAAGAAAAAATCATGCAAAGAAGGGTTAACATGCTTTAATTTTAGATAATATTAAATAGTTTGTCATGATAATTTTTTCTGAACTTTCATGGCAAAATAATAAATTTGTACTGATTAATATAAAAATATTTGTCTTAATTAAGTAATTTTTAATCTCTTTAAAATCAAAGTTTAAGACAATAACATCTTTCATGCATCATTAATGTGAAAATACAGTTTGAATTTTCTTGAATTTTAAATTTTATTCTTTAAATTTCAATACATTTTATGACTCAAAATAGATCATTTCTGATAATTTGGAAACTTTTTTTAAGTTTGTTTTTATTTTGAATTTAAACAATGAAGTATTTAAATACTGCACAAAACTTCTTTAGTTTCCATTTATAATCTTTTTAACTCCTTTTTAAAATGATACAATTTTTTTCTTGCTGTTCAGTATGTATATATATACTTGTCCTTTCTCTAGCTATACATTTAACTAAATATTATTCCTAAGGTTAAATTTTTGTTTTGTATTTCAATGGAACAACAAAAATTAAAAATTTGAAAATAATAAATTTAATCAAAACAACATAATAGTACAAAAACATTGATAACAGTTCAATAAAAATAGAAAAAATTACAAAAAAAATTTACTTAACACAATTAGTAGATACTTGAATACTTTAAGCATGTGAGTGAAACACTTATTAATATAATCATTAACAGATTATGACACAATCTAAACGTTGAGTTGTTTAATAATATTACAATTGTTCACGAATACCATTTTTCTGCTACTTTGGCAATGAAATATTATTGAATCTTAACAAATTCAAAAATGCTTTCTGACTTAAACTTGTAACACAAACTCTACATTTTTACAAAAACAGGAATAAATATATATTCTTAAGCAATCAATAGAAATATTAAGAAATTACACAAATCTGATTTTTAAATTCTCAATAGCAAAAATGGTTAAAGTTGTTAATATAAATGAAATAACACATTTTGCTTAGCATTATCCAATTGGAATTCCAAATTTCAGTATATTGTGTCCATAATATCATAATTTGTTATTTGTTTTGTATGATAACTATATATATTGTACAAGAATGGGCATTCAAAACTAATAAATTAAATCAAACAAAAACTATTTTTCAAACCAAGTCTGTAAAAAAAAAGTTAAAACTTTTAAAAATATATGGTATTTAATCCTTGGCAAATGTTTGGAAAAATTTCTACTTCAAAAAATTTTCCATTAATGTAGATTTTCTCAGGTTATATTTTTATATTAACTTAAAAGTAGAAAAAACCCCATTTAAAATATAACAACAATTTTAAATTTAAAAGCATTATCAATTTCATTGAAGTATGAAAAGCATGTTACACACTTATGATGTATGATTTATAATAATTAATATACTTACAATATTTATGCAATAATGTACTATATATAGTGTATGAAATGTACATTACTCATTAGTTCGAAAATCAGAAAAATAACTAATAATATAATCAAAATTTCCTGATAGTTTACAGAGAATAATGATCAAATATCTTCAACATAAAACAATTACTTTGATTGCACTTCCACTTCCTGCAAAAGTTTTTTCAATCGGCAGCTGAGCAACATTTTAGATTCTGATGTATCATCGGGATGATGTCTAACACCAGTTGAATCTGTTGTGATGCATTGACCAGCATCATTTAATTTGTACAAAAGAAGAGTGTAACTGGTACAAGATAGCTGAAATAATTAGATTTTATATAAATTTGAAACCAAATTATTAAAATACAAACTACTGAAGTGAAATAATATCAGCTCAATAATTATTTCTGCTCCAAATGAGTAAAAAACTTTTTTTAATTCAATTTTTATTTTAAAGAAGCCATTGAATTTTTTACTTAAATATTTGCAGTTTAAATCAATCTCTGAATATTTTAAAATATCACCATGAAGTTTATTTGTAAACTTTAAAATTGGGGGAGGCATAGTTCTTAGAGGTAGATAAAATGATAATTGAAATTTACAAAGTAATATTCAATTCCAAAACATCAATGTGTCCTCATATATCCGTGATTTTTAAATAATAACAATAATAATAAAAACAGAAATCCAAAAATATAAAGCAGCTTTAAGTATTTGTTGAAATAAAATGCATAATTATACATTAAAACCTAAATTTATACATTTGTTTTTTAAATAAAATTTTAAGTATTATAAACTTTGTTTTGTAAAAAAAATGAACTAATTAGCAATTGTATTGTGTAAGTAACTGCAAATTATATTGTGTTGCCCAAGTAAATGAAATTTCAATCACAACAAATGAGTAAGGTTGAAAAGTACACACTGAATTACTGCTAAATTCATTTAAAGAAATAGCTGTAATGGGACTTTAAAAATAGTCTATGATATCTAATAGAGATAAACATTAGATGTAATGTAATGAGAAGGGTGAAATTTCAACTTATGGAGTTTGAATGGTGACCATTGATCTTTGTGTAAGAGAACTTGCTTATTGAGTAACAGCAACTTATGTGAAATGTAACAGCAGAAAAGCAATAAGAGTTTGGAAGCAATAGATAGATGCAAAATGGATAGCTCAGAAATCAAGGAGTGGAGAGTCAAAAGTGATGGCAATAAACAAATGGTTTATATGGAACTGATGAACAGTAATTTCATACAAATGATAAACTGCACATCAACATATTCTTATAGGTGCATTTGATACAATAATTTGTTGACATCAATTACATCATGGATTATGGAAAAAATTCTTTTATTATTGGAGCAAACTAAGCAGATAGATTTAACATCATATTATTACATGCATCATAATCACAATTTTCAAAGGATATAAACAGCATTGACAAGAAAATGTTACTGAAAAGAATTTTTCATAAATATGTCAGGTACTTATTAATAAATTCCATGTATCTGATAAACCATCACTTACACAAACTAAATAAAAGATTAAAAATATGTGAAATAACACTTCACAAATATTATAGATTTAAGAATTATTTATTTATCCATTATTTCTTTCTCAACAGAAAATTAAACTTAACCACCAAAATGATGGAAAAAAATCCAGTACAACCATTTACACCATAGATGTTAAGGACAGAATAAATAAACAATAAAAAATGTTTTAAATCATTTCAAGAATCAGATTATTAGGCGTGTCACTTTAAACAATTGACAAGACAGAAAATTTTTAATTATTATATTTATTTATTGTTTTACATAGTTCAGCAATATAACTAGTTTGTATTATAAATTAGTATTTTTATAAAATATTGAATTTTTGTTAAGAAAAATTAGTTTCCTTTGCATAGCTATATAGCTCAAAATTTGATGTTTTTTACTCTTATGTCTTATTGTTCACAAGCAATTTACATGGAATTAGAGTTTGTGATAAGAGTTACTTCAGAAAAAATTATTTCATTGTTTTTAGCGACCATAAAATTCTAATTACCTTTCTTTTAAAGAAACCTGATAATTTTTTAATTTAATATGGTGTGCTTTTAAAGTTTTGACTTCTCAAACAACATTGAATAGTACTAATACACTCTTTAATAGTTTTCGACATTTAACATTGTCTTTAGTAATAACATCCACAAAAATGAAAGAGACTATCAACCTAAAGTCTTGCTAAAGTAATCATAACAGCTTTTACTAAGAGTTTAAAATTTTCATTTTGAAGATCCCCCTAGAATTAATTTAAAGGTATGACAATACCAATTTAAATTAATTCTGACTATTGCATTTTCCTATTATAATTTAACATTATTCATTTCATTTATCATTTCTGTACAGATTAACTTTTGATTTTTCAAATATCTTGATTCTTCTTTAAAGACCACAGAAAACTCAAGCCAAATTTTAAAAAAAACTGAAAAAGCATGTATAATCTTTTGTGCATTTTAAATCTAATGCAATAATAAATCAAACACTTATCATACCAAAGCAAATTTTTTACTTAGTTTGCAATTGTTTTTTCATAAGCAATTTGGAGAGATTCATACAGTAATTTTATCTAATCAAATTCTTTTTGTCACATTAATATTTCACGCTGAATATTTATTTATGGAAACAAAAAAATTTTGATTACCTCATAAATATCATGTAGGAAAAATTTTTGATGAAATAAACTCTTAACATTTCTGAAATTATAAAATCATTGAGAAATGTGAGGTGTTATTAAGTTTTTAAAACCGTTAATAATCTCAAAAGTCAATTATATAATATATATTTTAAAAGCAATATAGAGTGATTGGAAAGATTTTTAAATTTCCTTACACGATTCATTCATTACCTGAGCATATATAAACCCTACCAACATACTTAAATAATTATGAGGAGAAATGCAAAATAAATCTAAGATAAAAAATATTACTTTTAAAGGAATAGTAGATGCTGGATCACAGTCATTATAGAGAAGTATATTTTGTTTCATCTCAAAGCTCTCTCTAACACCCAATCGGTAAAACAATGGGCTATGTTGATCCTAGAAAAAAAAAAGAGAAGAATTAATTTAAATTTGTTATCTAAAGTTGACATAAACACATGATGTATAATTAAAATTAAAAATATAATCCCCAATGTGTAGAGTGGTATCTAAAATATAATTAGAAAGTGACAAGACAATTTTAAAAATGTAATTAAAACATAAAATACTGTTATTTTGGTGAAAACTTAAAAATTCCAAACAAATAAAATATTTTACTAACATATATTAACAATAAACATAAAATGTATGAAACCTATTAAATGCACATTTACCAGCATAAATATTCACAGAAATAAAAGATAAAAAAAAATAATACACATATCAATAAAATAATAAAATAGTACATTAAAAGAAAGTCACAGAACATCCTTCTCAGGCAGTACACATAGTATGAAATAAGTACATCATTCAAGAAATATGAGGCTAAGCATCTTACAGAACAAATTCTAATTTTGAAAACTGCAAAATACAAAAAATGTTTGTACAGTTGAGAACCTTAAAAATATTGACAACACATCCACCACAAGATTTCAGAAATTAACTGGAATGTTGAACTTTGTTATGATATTTACTAAAGATAAGTTTTATATCTTACAACATTTACAAAAGTATTATAGTTTCTTAATTCATATTTTCCTTAGAAAGCTTGAATTAAGAAAAAAAGGACAAAAACAATACAATCTAGCAGGCTACTGTATGATGTTATTTTTTCTAAGTATAAAAATAAAAATATCCAGTCCTTCATAAATAAAAAAGAGAGTTTTCTTAATATTTTACATTATAATCAAAATACCATTTATAGTAGTTAAAATTGCCTTAAATGGATAATACAAAAAACAGTAGGAAATTCTTAAAATTATAAAATCTATTATGTATCAATATGCTTAGCTTTAAGTAAACAACAAATTTAACCTATGTTGTTAAAATGAATTGTTATTAAAATTAATCTAATGTTAGAACAATCAAACATTTTTCTTTTTATCAAATAGTGAAATCAGTACAAAATAATTTGAAATTATCAGAAAAAAATCTTCAAAATATAATTGAAAATAAGCATTTTTAATAACACATAATAACAAAAAAATTCATTGTACAGTCAAGTAAAGAAATAAATTAAGTAGCTAAAAGATTTGAGTTTACTTTAGCAAGATCCTCACATCCTGTGCCGAAAACCAAACAATCTTTGATAAAACTAAATGCTTGCCTGAATCTTTGGATAAAAACTAATTGAGAATGTTGAGATGAATGACTCAGAAGCGTTAATAAATTTATAAAAGTTAGAAAAATGAGACAGCGAAATATTATTAAAAACTCCAATATCTGTCTGAGAACCACAAAAGTTCCAGCAAAACAAGGGCAGGTTTTATTTTATTGTTTTTTTTACGTTTTTCTTTTCCAACTTTTAAAATGGATCAAGAACTAGAGAAGAGTCCATTTCCATATCTGTTTCAGAAGAAAATTAATTGTTCTTTTCAAACTTTTTTCACCAGATTTTGGTTTTTTAAATCATCAGCTTCAGACTTATTAGAAGTTGATGTAGATTTCTTTGTACTATTGATAGTTGAAGGTATAATGGATTTAGGTGACAACGTTGAAAGTGGATACTGGTAAATTACTTTTCTTTGCATGATTAATGTTTATAATAGTTTTCTTTTTGAAGTAGAAGATGCCAAATCTTGAACTTCTGTTTTTCACTTTTTGTCTCGCTTCCAAGAAAGTAATATTCTGTTTTATCTTTACTGTAATTACTTCTTTTTCTAAAATCCATATAGGGCAAGATTTAGAAAAAGCCGCATACACAATCAGAACAATTGTAATACTGAAAATTTCTAAAAAACAAGCATTTTCATGACCAGATTCTGCAAATTTTCAGTATACAGAATCATTATTTCAACAACCCTGTTGAGAATGACCATATATCTAACATTTAAAACATTTAAGAGGGTTAGGACGAAGTTTGCAACTTATATAACCTGCTTTTATGGATTTTGATAATGCTGGTGTCTAAAAAGTTAATACAATATGTTAAATGGAAATAATTCTATTGTTATGTCAAACATTTAAATGATAAGCAGTACAAACTCCTTGATCACAAATTTCTTCCTAAAGCTCTGCTTCTGCAACCTGGATTTATGAAATCCAGGTTAGAAAAATACAACATAGTTCATTTAAGGTGTCATAAAAATGTTTAGACTGGAAATAAAGCAAAATTTTTAAAATTACGGACTACCAAAACTTGTTTCGAGTCAGCCTGAAAAAGAAGATGCCCAGATACTCATTTTTTGATGATGAGAGCAGATATTGTACTAGAAAAAGTGATATGATGATAAGTGTTAGCAGTGCTAATAAACATGTAATGATTAAATGAATTAACTCTAACAATAAAAGAATTAGAACCCATGAGACATTTATAAAGGTTCAGGCTCAGCAGCACCACCCACCACAAAGCCTTACAAGTGATAACAGCCTCAGCCCTTACCATGATGCTAGAAGATACCTATAGGGTGGGATCACTCTTGTAGGCAGTGATCACCCTTAATGCTAAGCTCAAAGATGTTTTGCCTTCACTTGATCTCTAGCAGATTAGCTATGAGTGTAGCTAGGTACCAGCCCTTGGGGAATACAGTGTACCGCCCATCCAAAGGGTTGCTACACACTGCTAACGTATATGAATTTTGCCTGTTCATGAAAACCAAAAAGAGTAGCTACAGTTACTCATGGATATGCCATCGAGGGATAGAAGGAATAAAAAATGTGAAAATAAAGATCCCTGGATAGCTTGGAATTGGGATACTTGTACTCACTTATAGGATGTTAGCCCATGCAAGGAAAGAACTAAAAGAATTATTGCAAATGCAATAACTTCTGTTGCAAAGTTTTATCAATTATAGTTTAACTCAGACAAAATGATAAAAATAGAAAAACAGAAATTCACTTGTTTCCATTCCTTGATGGTACATATAACTATTGCACTATTTAAATAGTGTCCTTTGTAACTTAGCAACCATTTCACAATACCACAAAATAAATGTAGTTTTTCTTCCGATCATTATAATAATATAATATGGATAGGTGGTGATCTTACCATGATTGAAAGATCCACAATAGCAACATCAGCATTATAAAACATATCAAGGACATTCATTTCACCAAAATCCAGTTTCTGAAATTGTATGTGGTGACATTTGCCACCCACAGCATTGCAAGCTTTTTTAATTTCTTCATAAGCTTTTTGACGTTGAACACACTGTTCAGGAGTAGACTGAAAAAAAAAAAAAAAACACATAATAAGTAAAGTTTAAAAAATAATGAATGATAAGCATAGCGTATATTATACTACATATAAATTGTTTTTCTTTTAAATGTAATATTTTAAAAATTAAGTTTTAAAATTACATCAGACTTTTAAACCAAATTACTAAAGATAATATTTACAGTTATTACAGTTAGATAATAATTTAAATGTATAGGAAAAACAGCAGTTTTCTTTATTAACGAAAGTGTAGAAATGATAACATTTTATAGTTACGAAAGTTTATATAAATAAAATTAAAAATTAAATTTTTAAAATAATTTTTATTTATATCAATGTGATATTAAAACAGAATAAAATGTAAGACTTTTAAATTTGAAAAATTATGATCATAAAAAAATGAAGTTGCATGTATTATATTATTTATATAAAAGCTTGTTATAAGATCAATTGATTTATCTCTTTAAATACTTCTAATATCTTTTAATATCTTCTTTTGTTACATAAATATATCACACATATTTATATGTCAATATGAATTATAACACGTTAAACTATAAATTACAATTTGGAAATAATGAATACAGAACCATAAGTCAGAAATTATTTCCCCAGTCTTAACATGATTTAATCATAAAAGCAAACTTTATAATAATAGTGTAAAAATATTTTAAAAAACTCAAATTTATTTATATAAATGTTTTATAATATTAATACAAATTAATACTACTATGATATAACCAATAGTATTATTTTCCTAATTTAACTTAAGGTTAAAAACTAAGCAATTGAAAAGTGAAATTTTTTCTTTAAAATTAATCACTTATCTTTCATTATCAATTGTTAATACCGATAATATTTAATATAAAATATAATAAAACTTAAAATGTGAATGTAGATAGAATGAAATCAAGAAGTTCTTAAATTCTATATGCTTTTAATAATATTAAAATTTCATCGATATTTCATTAATAAAGTTTTATTGAATGCAATTATTAATATTTATTTAATGCAATTTATTTCCATTATATAACAATTTTCAATGGTTCTTATGTACCATATTTACCTGTATAATCTGCGGGTTATGTATTAAAATTTTGAATTTCATTGTGTGTATAATATGCCACCACAGATAATTTGATAAAAAGCACTCTCCATCAGAGACAGCTTACAATTATTCCACATAGAGAAGCTTACAATAAAATTTTGAGGGCAATAACACATGGTGCCATGACTCTGCTGACTTATTTCAGCTACAACCAGCTTTGTTCAATCATGTTGAAGAACGAATTTTGTTCCTCGGAAAGATATTACAGTTCCAATTGGCTACTAGTGCCTCAAGCTGGAGTCCCAAAAGTTGACTCTAGATGAAAATTCTAATGCATGCGAACTGGATAACAGATTTTAGTTAAGATTCAGTGATTTGGTTATGTAAATAATGCGATTAACTTTTATGGTTAGCTTATCTTGTTAAACACGGCAGATTTATTTAATACTTTAT
>JAPDSC010060352.1:202483-219779 GCA_026290005.1 Latrodectus geometricus
AACAACATATAATAGTTTCAATGAATATAATCTTTACAGTAAACATAAATATTTAGTTGCAACTTTTATAAAGAATTTAATGACAAAAAATACAAATTTTTCTTTAATTCAAAAAGCTAAAAAATGCAGATAATACAATCATAAATTGATAGTAAAATATAATCTTTCTAGATTTTATATCAGAGTTAACAACTGTATGAAGTATCTAATTTTATATATCAAATTAAGTTTTACAGAATTATTATGAAAATATATTTCAGTACTCAATAAAATAAACACAATTATTTTGTTAAACATTCTTTATAAGTAGAAAGAAAAATTTGTTAATTAATATTAGTCAGTTCTTTTTGTATAACTTTGTATTAGGATTTATCTAGCTATATGTATTAAAAACCATATTACATAAAAAGTAAAAATATAGAATGAATTTGTAAAATATGGTTAGGAATTTTCAATATTGAAACATTTTACACCTAAACAAAGATGCAGCGAATAAATTCTATTTGTGGTGTTTTGTATTATTAAATTTTATATAAATAAAAATTCTTTTCAGATAAAAAAAATTATAAAAAATATGCCCTTAATATGTTTAACACAAAACTATATTTTAAAATATTAACCAGTGATTTAATTCACAGGTAAATAATATTAACCTGTTAATTTAATCTTCAATGCTGCTCATCAAAAGATTACATAATTTGATAACTTTTTGGAGTCTTTTTTAGTTGTCACCTTTGCTACATTTCAATTTTTTTTATGGCTTAGTACACTTCCACATTTTTTTCAAGATATTGATAGTTTTTTTGTAAGCTATTATTGGCCTATTTAAAAGATAATTAGTTTTGATTTTAAATTTTTACTCTCTTAAAGAAAAATTTCAATTCTTCACCAGATGTTGGTATAGTTAAAAGTTCTTGGAAAATACTACAATCTAAATTTTGGCTCAAAGCATGAACCCAGAACTTACCTACGTTCAATTCAATATTTTTTTTTCTTTCAAATTTACAGTAGTGTCACATCATTTTGTATTAAGAATAATTCATGTGTTTATTTATAATGTCCCATAAAAAGTAAACAATTTTCTATCAACAGTATTTAAAACAATTGCCAAGGATTTATATATATATAATAATCTTTTCATCACCCTTCCTCAAATGTCTTCATATTTTATATCATGGTGCCATCATTCAAGTTTCATGTTAGAGTTTATTTTTAACCCTTTCGAGCCTAACGGGACACATACGTCCCAAGCAAATTTCAAAAAATTCTTTTGGGACAGAAACGCTTCTCTATCAGGACTGATGGGACACATATATCCCGGTCCTAAATCAGTGCTTAAAATTTTCCTAAAAATATAACATCTTAGTTTTAGCATTCTAGTGTTCCCTACTCATAGTTTCTGCAACCAAAATTGTTTTGTTGGAAAAAAAAATCGTTGCGAAAGGGTTAAATCTAAACGACAACAGTATGTCCATTGCAGAGTCTTGTTCATATAAAAAGAAGTTTTGGAAATATTTATCAAATGATTTAGTTTGGTAAATATATCCAAAACCTTTTTTTAGCAACAGTTTTTCAAAAAAATAATTTAGAAATTTTCAGAGAGGTGTTGGTATTTGGTTTTTGCTATAAGGTAATTAATTATTTTGATAGTCATGAAATTCTATTTTCAATTTTATTCTTCAAACTAACACTCAATTTATATGCCATGTGAATAATAAATGAATTTTAACCTTTCCAAAAAAATTTCTAAATTCATTATAAAAGGCATTATCAGATAATCATACCCTTGGCTTTAAAAGAAGCACATTAATCTCTGGAAAAGAAATTCAGGGAACATTAGAAGCAGTTCTCATTGAAAAAACCACAGCAGCCGAAAAACCTACATGGTTTGAGTCATTTATCATTAATGTTAATGAAAACCTGTATTGGTTAGTCCCATTGGTAGCAACTATCATTATAAAGTTATTTCTATATAATGCTAAAAGCTTCAGCTGTGCTGAGTTCATTAAGACCAATAAAAAAAATGATTTTTGGAAAGATTTTGATAATTAGGTAAAAGTTCATCCAAGGGTTTATATATAAATATTTGGTCATCCGTTCATTTCATTTTTATATCTATAGGCAGTTCATCAATTTATAAAGACAGTTCCCTTCACTTTTAAAGTCCCTGCAGATGTTGCACCAACATGCTTCTCTGTACCTAGCTCCGAGTTAGGCTCTACCAGTTAGGTGGTTAAATATTTAGTTAAAATACTAAAATCATAACATATTTTGCATAAACCAATCGTCTTTGGTGAACATGATGGATCTTTGGATAAGCTGGAATTCAAAACCACTACCTTTTGATAATGAAAATGATACCTTAACCAATTAGGTTACTGCAGATATTGCCTAAATCTTTCTTTGTAGTGAAGCTTATTTGCTTTATGATGTTTTTCATAAAATTGTAAGAACATTGAATTTTAGAGCACTAATTGCTTAGTGTTCAGCAAAACTAACTTTTTCTTCGATAGCTATACTTTTTTCACAATTTTCACTTAACAGTTTACATGAATTTCCAAATCATCTCCTAAGGAGATCTTCATAGAAATATAAGTCAGACAATTTGTATTGATTTTATAAGATGCAATGTATTTTAATATGTTTACTTTCTGGCTTAATATTGTATAAACCATTCTATGGCAGAAAAGATGAATAGAACTTCATCTTCAAATAGTATTTCCTTTTTTTTAATATAAAATAGCTTATCAGTTCTTATTCAACTAACCATATGAAAAAAGATTTTTTATTGTAAAATAGTTTTTCTTTGAAATTTATTTTAATGTCTTGACTTGCTCATAAATGAGTAAATAAATGTTCCATAAATCTGTATTTTCCATCATATAAACAAATCAATTTTTTAAGCAATTTTCCTTTGCAATTCTGTGTTACAATTTCCTCATTATCATCTATAATTTAGTAATGTCAGTAAGTTTTGAACTACTGTTTGTAAAAATTTCCGATGCTGATGTTGAAGTAAAATTGATTTTGAACAATTTGATTAATGTAAAACTTCCCTGCTTTAATAACACAAAATTTTTATCAACATAAAATATTTCCAAAAAAAGCTTATTATTAATATTATTATTCTTTTTGTTTTAGTTGTATAAGTTGCAACACAAAAAACATGATATTTTGCTACAGAGACATTTTATCATCTTTATCTTAACAATTTAAAAAAAAAAAAAAAAAAAAAAAAAAAAAAAAAAAAAAAAAAAAAAAATGCCATTAAATAAAATGTTCTTTATGGAAAGACTTAAAATCTTCAAACTTTTTATTGAAAATTAAGTCTCAAGTAAGAACTTTCTAAGTTTATTTATAAGTGTGCAAGACACTTGCTTGGCAACCATCACTATGGCCAAATGACTCTAAATTTGACTCTAATTTGCTTGATGATTGGCTGAATGACACTAACTATGCTGATTCTAAGAGTTACCTTACCGCAGATATATCTGATCCCACACAAGTAACAATTTTTTGCACTAACAAACAGTAATTTTGTTCCTATGAAGATTACTATTGATAGCCAAAATAATAAAATGTTAATTGCTCAAAGCATTTTGCCTAAAAATAAATGATTTATAATTTTTACATGTAGTTAAATAATATAATCTTAATTGAAAACAAGTACTTTAAAAATACAGATAATTCGCAGAAAAGCATGATATAAAAAATTCATGAATGTTCTCATAAAATCATAACTCTAAAAAGTCTAAGATTTTTCTAACATAATATTTACTCATTTTCTAAACTTACCCTTTTAAAATTTGGGAGATGTTTTTTGTATACAATACTTAGTGTCTTCTAAAATCTTTTATACATATAACTGAGGAAATTTATAAAGTTTTTTCATTAAATTATTTATAAATTTCTTCATTTATAGAAACTTAATAACTTTTCAAAGTTATACTCATGAATGAAACTAGTTATTTAATAGTTGCTGCTTGTCATTTATCTCACATAGAATTTTTACTTTAAAAAATAGACATTGTATACACAAAGTAACAAAGTGGCTTCGAAGTAACCTTTTGCCCTTCCCACGCACAGGTCCGAATTACTTTCCCCAGGCTGGGCAAGATTGATTTATCCTTTCACTCCTTCAGTGGGTCAATAAAACTGAGCACCAAGCATGCTTGGGAACTAAACACTGGGGGATTTTTGTTAGGCTGACCACCTAACCTGGACATATGTTTCACACCTCAGAGCCCTTAGTCAAGAAAACAGTAATGGGTACCATGTCAAGTAAACAGTTATGAGCTTAAGCCTGCCATTGGGCTGTTGTGCCGCAGAGTTTAGTTTTTTAATTGAAATTTGTAATATGTCCATTAAAACAATTCATGTATGCAAAAAAAATCTCAATTGACAAAAATTTTACTTTTTCGTTTGTTTTTGAAAATAAAAACTACTTCAGATAACGAATTCATAACTAAACCATAATAAAATGACACATAATTTATAAATATTTTGGTATATTTAGTGAAAAAATCTATTTAATTTCACCATGACGTTTTTTTTTTTTTTTTTATACATAGTATTTTAGTCCCCTTTATATTTATATCTTTATTAAAATACAAAAATCAGAAGGAAATATGAGATTTCTAACAATCATTCTTTCTTCTAAATTGCTTTTAGCTAGTACACAAAAAATAGCAAATGTAAATGATAAATCCACTAATAACTTCACTTCAAATTCGACAGATCTAAGAAATGATAAGGTTGCTAAAACTAAATGTAAAAAATATTTAAATTGCATACTGCCAAATCATTGCAATCATTTTCTTCAAGTGCACACTTATTAGAATTTCCATCTGGAGCCAAGTTTTGAGGCTCTATCTTGAGAAACTAGTCAATTGGCTAATGTCATTTCGCACTGTCTTGACCTGAGCTGTTTCGTTTTGAAAGTATTCAAATTTGTATATCGTCATGTGGAAGCAAAAATGTTTAAATTACACAGCAGATTTTTAACTAATAACTATTCTGAAGGCAAATAAAAAATGGTGACAAACGTGTTATGTAAGGTATAAAACAAAGAATGTTCGGTATAAAAGAAAAAATGTATCCAATGTGCATTTTGTAAACAATCCATTTCTTTCATCTAAATATTAACGAAACAACTATATTTTATTTTTGAAATATTTCTAACAACATTTTAAAAGTTGTTAAAAACTAAAAATTAATAAGGTTACTAGAATTTTCTCAGAATTATCGCTTTTGATAGATTTGGTGCTTTCATCTTAGATTATCGGATTTCGCGATGAGGTGGATCCAAATAGATATTTTTCTGAAGTTTTTTTTATGTACAATTTATTATATTTTTAAACATACTATTTTTATCTTATGTGACACAATATTATCAATATATATTTTTGACAATTTGTCGAAAATATTACAATAGATTAAACCCCCTGCAGATTATGTGGTGCTTTTTTACTCAAAAAAGGTCTTGTGGATAATACACTGTTGAGCATTATATACAGGAAAATACAGTAATAAGATAAGAGGAAAATGAATAAAATGTAAATAAAAATAATTATAAAAATCAAGAAAGATTTGTTGAAAATGAAATATACAGGAGAATAATGAAAAAAATAGGAGCTTTTGCAACCCTGTATTCTTAAATGCTATGACTAAGCGGTGGCAATATGCAAAAAAATTTCACTAAATTTACTCTTGACTAGGCAAACAGTTGAAAAATTAACAGCAATAACCAATTAATAGCTAGTTCCACTTATGTAAAAGTCCAGAATATAATATCTCATATGCTACCCAATAACATAATTATAAATTGAATATTATTATCTTACCAACACTTACAAATTATGTCAAAATAAATAGTCATTTTACAATCTAAAACATTAGTAATACAATATTAAATGGACATTTATAATTTTTATGGCACTTCAAAGTTTTACCAAGGAAAAAATTACCAGAATTATGAGAGAATTTTCTCCTATTTTACTTGCGAAAATTCATTTAATATATATTACCTTTAAATAATATATAACCTTTAAAAATAAATGTTTTATTTACATTAAAATACTTACTAAATCAATAACACAGGCTACATTGATTTTAGCTTTCGATGGAAAAGTATTGTCAGCAGAAGATTGGGCATCTGCTTTCTCCATTATGAAGAACTTATAATGAATTAGAAACCAATTTTGAATTTATCTAAAATTGAGACAAAATTATGAAATATTCAAATGCAAAACAAACAGTAAGACCGAAAAATAATAAAATTGGAAAAGCCTTTAATATTTAACAAAATAAAATTTAAAGATAAAAATAAAAAAGAATATTTAAAAATAAAAATATTTTTAAAAATAAAACTCATATCCATTAAGAGTAAAATTATAGCATGGCATTAGAAACAGCAGTAATATTTTTCAAGCAAGTTAAACTAATTTAAAATAGATGCATATAAATTTAAAATGAATGTAACTTCATACATAAATATAATGAACATATACAACTAGAGAGATTTAAAAAAACAAGCAAATCAGGAAACAGGTAGATATCAGAGTCATATTTAATACATTATGAGTAAATATTAAATAAGATATGTAACTTTTGTCATATACCTGATCTCAGTTTTTATAAAATCTTTATGTTTGAATTAATTTTGATGTGAAATATACACCAAATTCAATATCATGAAGACAAATCTATATCCATGATTCCATCCAACAATTTCAATATAACAGTCATTAAAATTCAAGCTAAGCAGTACCGAAAATTTTTAAAATTATTTTAATGAGCAGTTTTTTTAATTTTAATTATATTCACCTTAAATATAGAGAGAATTTCATTTTTACTGTATAGTTAGAAAATGATGTCATGTTGGCTTTTACATGAATCATTAGAAAAATCATTCAAGACAGATTTTTAACTAAAACTTTTTAAACCAACCAAAATTAAAATAATTAAAAATTGAATAATAATTATTTTTTTAAATGATGTCAAACACATTATAAGCATAAAATCTTGTAACTAGATGATTTGATTTGATTTTACTAGCACAAAAGCCTCAAATGGGATAAGTTGTGCAAAAACTCAAGTAATCATTGTAGAAATAAAGTGTTTGAGTACATCACTGGATAGAATCTAATTGAAAATATTAAGATGAATGACTCAGGAGAATAAAGATATTAAAACAACAAACGTATGAAAACCAGAAGGATGAGACAGCTAAATATCATTAAAAACTCCAATGTCTTTCACATATATAGATAGATTTGAATGGGGAATTTTGCTAAGTGAAAATTCCAAATTAATGTTACTTGAACTAACTAAACCATTTAATTTGAAATTGATTAAAAGCAATACAGTCAGTTAAAATGTGTTTCAGTTTCTCACAAGAATGTTTTAATTCTGGGGAAGATTTAGCAAAGAGCAAATATTTATGTGTCAGGAATATACATCCAATTTGAAGCCTTGTTAATAAAACATTCCAAAGTCTGTTAAATTTGCCTTTAATAGCTAGAGAATTGGTTTTATGTTATATTACATATTATTGGTTTTCCGATTCCATTTTTCCTGCCAAGTGACAATAACACAAATGATTGACAGCAGATTCTATGTCAACATAAATAATTGGTCAAGTTAGGATTCTGAAACTGATTTTGCAACATTGTATACCAATACATTTCCAATACTGACATGAAGTGGAATTCATGAAAATAAAATCTGGGGTACTTTTGAGTAAAATTCTCTATGAATACTTTTAATTTCTTTAATAAATAGTTGGATTTAGTAAAGATACTAAAAGACTCATAGAATTTATGTATAAAATGAATCCTTAAATTCCATGTATATCAATATATTTGAGTGCTAAATAAACATCTGCAACTTCAGAAGAGAAAAACAGAGATAAAAGGTAGTTTAAAGTTGAATATTTGGTCTCTAATAATCTGAAAGGATTAGGAGATTTCAAACTATAAAAACTGGTTCATATAATTCGGAAAATCACCGATGCTTGTTAAAAAAACATTTTAAAATTGAGTTATAAAAGCCTGAAATTCCGAAAAGGAGTTTAAACGATTCCCAAAAGGGGTTTTGTTAAAATTCCTGAAAGGTTGTGTCTAATATACACGGGAAATAATAATAAAAAAATATTTCTGTAGACTTGAAATACCAAAAACATCTAGAAGTTTGCTTAAAATTTGCATTCCAAAATGAGGACTACTTGATGGATGAGCTTTGAAGAGGCAATTATTATTGCTTAATAATTTCTCACATAATGTATGTTTGTTGTTGGATAAAATCCAAAAGAAATAAGACAGAGGCAATTCCTCCCTTTTACATGATAGTGGTAGCTCAAAGGCCTCTGGATATAGACTAAAAATACAGATAAACAAAACACTCCTAAAAACAACATGAAGACCCAAAGTTGAATATAATTAAGGCGTTTTAAATAAGCAGAGCCACATATTGCACTTCCATAATTTATCATAGATCAGGTGATGCTCCTATAGACATGAAGCAAAAATGAATGGTCTGTTCTTCTGTTGGATAGAGTTTTCAAAACATTTAAAGATCAAAGATACTTTTTCCTTAAGTTGACAATGTATGGAAGGAAAGTCAAATGTTTATCAAATATTATACCAAGAAATTTATATTCAACTTGAAAACGAATAGGAATACTATTCGGAATCAATTCTGGGTCACGATGAAGAGATCATTTGCAGAAGTTTATATCATGTATATCAACTGTTTTTTTTTTTTTTTTTTTCCTTCTTTTTTTTAAAATCAGAAATGGTAAATTATATGTATTTGACCATTTTACAATATTGTTAATAGCTATCTGCAGTTGTTTCTCAATGAGATTCAGATTTCTAGTATAACATGAAATTTGTAAATTCTCAATATGAAGATTCTGTTTGTGGGATTAGTGATAAAATGGGGTTCATAGCTAAAACGAAATGTCACACTTAAAACAAATCCCTGAGGAACTCCTCTTTTCTGAAAAAAGATATTCAGATAAGTGTTTTCCAGCTGTATTCAAAAGTCTTTGTTTTAAAAATTGGTAAAAAATTGATAAAAGCCAAGAGTGTTGAGAATTTTTACGATACCATTTCTCCAGATACAGTCACAAGCTTTATAAATATTGGAGAAAAATGAACACAAGATGGTTTCTTTATAGAAAAGCAACAGGAATATTTGTTTCTAGTAACATTAAATTATGAATTGCGGTTAGTGACTTCCTAAAGTCACTTCGCAAAGCAAAGATATAGTCATTCCTTTCCAGGAGTATACCAATCATATATTATTAATTCTTTTGAAAAATTTGCACAGGTAGCAAGAACTAGTTTATAATTCTGCAGTAATTGGTTTATGATTCTGTGGATCTTTACTTGGCTTTGGTATTGGATTTACAATTACATGTTTCCAACCATCTGGAAATATATGTTTTTTCCAAATATGATTGAACACGTAAAAATATTCTGAATAGAAATTTTTGGAAGATATTGTAGCATAGAGTTGGTTATTCTATCAGATCCAGGAGATGTACATTCAACAATGGATAATACAGTACATAATTCAAAAATTGTTAGATTCAGTGATGTAAGACAGATGTTTTGTTGCCTAAAATCGTAAGTTAAAGCCTTCAATACAATTTTTATGTTTAAGAAAAGGTTCAGTGTAATTATTTGCTGAGCAAGTAGACGAAAAAGCTTCAGAAAGATTATTTTCCATTTCTGAAGTATTATAGAATTTGTGACCATTTTTTCGCAAACACAAAAGATTTTTTTCAGGACATACACCATGCACACTTATGTTATCACACATATCTCTTGGTGAAACAGAAACATTTTTACAGGATACAAATTTAATTCAATACTCTGGCTCATTCTTTTACCTTGCCTAATGTGCAATGCCCTTAGCTCTTTGAAAAGCTGCTTGATTTTTCAAAGTGGGAGATCACTGAAAAACACTCCAGTGTTTTTTCTGGTTACAATAAATATCAGTGAAGTGTTTATTCCACCTTGGTTTACTATTTTTAGGAAAGGTTAATCCTGATTTGGGAATACTGGCATCTGCAACTACAATGATAGTTTTAATAACCAAGTTTACTACTTCATTAAGATTTTCATGTTCCACAATATGAATAGCAACAATTGCTCATGATAACAAATTTGTCCAATTAGCTTTGTGAAACAAGTAATGTGATGGATATTGAATATTATTATAATATTCACAGGATCCAGAAAAAGTTAAAAATGGTTGATATCATATAAGTCAACTCCTACTCTAAAATTAAGGTAAGGAGCAAGAGGTGGTGAGCATAATGTAAGGAGTGGAAATTTCTATTTCGTTGACGAAAGTAGATTTCTTCTCCATTTTTAAATAGACAAAGATTGTGAGAAAGAAAGAATTAATAAATTTATTGTTCGATGATTTACATTCTATGACTACTAATTGAATAATGAAGAACTATGACTATTAAAATTTCCAGTTATGAAAAAGGAGCAGGTAGTTCTTGTAAAAATTTAACAAGGTCTCAATCATTTATACTGGTATTTGGGGGCAAATATAGCATACAAATAGTTATTAAATTGTATGAAGCTAATGTTATGCACAGCGGGTGTTATTTTCCTTCGCTTTTGAAATGGTCCAAAAAGTAAAAGAGTTTATTTCCCTATCTGTTTCAGAAGAGAATATATCAATTATTCTTTTGCAGCTTTTTTTAAGAGATTTTGGTTTTTTAATTTTTTCATTATCAGTCGGATTTATTAGAAGCTGATAAAGATTTCTTTTTGCTATTAGTAATTGAAGGTATAGTAATGGATTTTCATAACAAATTTGAAAGTAGAGTGGATACTGGTAAATTACTTTTCATTGCGCAATTGATGTTTATTTTAGTTCCCTTTGTAAAATAGAAAAATATAATATGCTTCTTTTGGTGTCCTGTTTATTATTTGTCTTTCCAAGAAAGTAATATTCTATTTAACTTTAATGTAATTCTTTTTTCCTAAAATCAATATAGAATAAGATTTAGAAAAAGCCGCATGTGAATCTGATCAATTAAATAACTGAAATTCTAAGTACAAGAATTAGTTTCATGACTAGATTCTGCACATTTTCCACATACAGAATCATTATTCTGACATCCTTTTTGAGAATGACCATATCTCTGACATTTAAAACACCTAAGAGAGTTATGACCAAGTTCTTAACTTATATAATCAGCTTTTACGGATTTTGGTAATGCTGGTGTCTGAAAAGTTAAGACAATATGTTAGATGGAAATAAGTCTATTGTTACGTCAAACGTTTAAATGACATGCAGTACAAACTTCTTGATCACAAATTTCTTCCAAAAACTCTGCTTCTGTAACCTAGATTTCATAAATCCAAGTTAGAAAAATATCATATTATTCATTTAAAATGTTACAAAAATGATGTTTAGACTGGAAATGAACCCAATTTTTTAAAATTATGGACTGTCAAAGCTTGTTTCAAGTCATCCTGAACAAGATGTCCAGAAACTCATTTTTTGACATTTTGTATGTTACTAATAGATGAGAGCAGGTATTGTACAAGAAAAACTGATATGATGATAAGTGTTAGGAGTGACAATGAGCATGTAATGGTTAAATAAATTAGCTCCAACAACTAAAGAATTAGAGCTTATAAGACATTTATAAAGGTCAGGCTCAGCAGCACCACCCACCACAGAGCCTACACCTCAGCACTTACCATGATGCTAGCAGGCACCTATAGGGTAGAATCACTCTTGGAGGCACTGATCACCTTTATAGTTAAGCTCAAAGATGTTTTGCCTTCACTTGATCTCTAGCAGATTAGCTATAAATGTAGGTAAGTACCAGCCGATTGATACCCTAGGAAATACAGCGTACCACCCATCCAAAGGGTTACATACACTGCTAACACATATGAATCTTGACTGTCGATAAAAATCTAAAAGAGTAGCTACAAGTACTCATGACAGCTTGCCATTGAGGAATAGAAAGTATAAGAAAAAGAATAGAAATAGAAAAGAGAAAATATAGAAACAATAAAGAGCCTAGGGTACCTCAGGATAGGACCTGTAATCACACTTAAAGAAGGTGAGCCCATGTAATTGGACGGAAATTCATAAGCATTCTAAACAGTTTTCATCCTTCATAACTTTTACAGTTATTTTTAAAATTTAATATTTTTTAAAAGTTAATATCTTTATGAAAGTTAATATCTTTAAGAAAGTTAAAAATTTTTATTTTTTAGTACCTAACTTTCAAAACTATTTTTGTATTGTGATTAATAAATTAGAAATTCGCATTTAAATTTGATTATAATAAATAGCCATATTCAGACCTCAAATTACATAAGATATTAATATTATTTATTATATAATAACGTTTATTTTGATATTTTTTCATTTATTTCGAGAAACATAAATAAAAATTGTTTAAGAGGTAAAATCATTTGAAATTTAAAGTACAATATAAAGAATTTAAATTTCAAACACTAATAATACATTAAATTTTATATTTTTATAGAAAAAGAAAACATGGATAATACAGTCAATAAGCAAATTTTGACACATTAAATAAATTTATACAAATTTAAAATTGGATATAATTAAATGTGATGCACAAAAATTAAGTAATATAATATTATTAATAAAATAAATAAATTTAGAAGAAAAAATATTTAAATTCTTTATTTTTTCTAAAAATTACTCCTTAAGGATAAGAAACTAATAATAAAACTGCTTGCAATAATACATACTGTTCACATTTTAAACAAGGTATGATTGTTTTGTAAAAACTTTCTTGTTCAATTCCCACTAATAAATGATACATGGAATTCCTAAAAATGGCAAGATAAAAGTTATTTGCAGTAAAATATAGTTAAAACATACATTTTGTAAAGTCAACACTAGCTCTAGCTTAAAACTAAGAACATTGCATTTTGTTAAATCATTACATTATGAATGAACACTATATTATTGTTTGCAGTAAAAAATTGTAAAGTCAACACTAGCACTATTGTATTTAACTGTTGACTTTATATATTTTAACAAGCAAAATTACTGGAAAACTACAAGAATTTTTAATAATTAGAAAAATTTAAATAAAAAATCCCAGCAACTTTCTTTAAACAATGTGAAAAAGTTATTTTTATTCCTATTACCTTGATAATATACAGCTAAAATGCTGATAACTACTTACTCACCACACAATTCTAAATTTTAGTATCCAGTTTTACTTCAATAATTTAAATTAATCAAATTATGAAAGAAATATACAAGATTTTTTTTATTCAACTTGTTATTTTAGATAGTGTGATTGAATGATAAATATTATAATTTATTCTAAAATATTTGAAATAAAACCAGCCATTTGGAATAAAAATGAGTCTTGACTTATACTAACTCTAAAAACTTTATTGAGGAATAAGAAATAAATTTGAATGCAAAATTAACTCCAAAAAGATTTAATAATTAATTAAACCAAGAAATCTTCAACCTCAATTTTCATAAATAATATAGATAAAAATCTATCAAGTTATTCAAATGAAGAATAAACATTTTCCTACAGTACAAAATTAAATTTTTTTTTTTTTTTGCTCAATTTTTTTATCCCAAATATGGAGAAATATTTAATTATTTTGAGCTCAAACAAGTAATTTGTGGTCAATAAAGTGATGATTATTATGGATTAGGGGATCGGGGAAGAATCAGTAGGAAGCATTTTGCGGTACACTAAAGGATGAGCAATGTTTCATTTTACAGTCAATTAAGATTAAAATAACTGTAACAAAAATTATTAACAGAAAAGTATTCCAGGAGAAAAAGGAACCTTTGAAAACTCATCAAACAGTCATTTAGTAATTATTTATGTAATTTGAAATTATTTACATATTTTCTATCTTACTAATGATATAATTTTATCTAAATAGCCAGTCTTGTATAGTAGAAAGCATATTAATTATATTTTAGTGTTAGGAAATAGCAGAATTAAAAATCATTAATTATGATAATAGGTTGAATAAAAACATTTAGAACTTATCACAAAATTATGGCTTGGATTATAATATGGCAAGGAAGCTCTGTTCAGGCATTTTCTTATTATTTTTATTTATTTTGTTTATGCAAACTATTGAAATCTGAAAATAAGAATGTAGTTTTATTCTTGAGTTAAATTTAATGCATTAATGAAAGATATTGTATACAGATTTTTACCATAACTCATATAACAAGTCATAAATGTTTAGATTTTTTTAATTAATTTTGTAAATACACTACATAGTTCCTAAAATCATGGAAAATATTTTTCAACAATTCATAAACATTTTTTGATTATTCTAAATATGAATTTCTTTATTTTAATATTTAAAAATAAAATATTCACCATTAAATTAAAAACTTTAATGCTTTATGTAACAAGGTATTAAAAATTATATAAGCAATATAAAGAGGGAAAAAATACAGACATTAATAACAGATTTTGTAACAACTAAAAAAAACAATAGATGTCATTACTAATCAATAAAATTTTTTACTTGAATTAAAGATGACAGTTATTGTTGGATATATCTAATACATCTACTGATAATAACATTCTTAATCTAGTTTGTAATAAATGTAAACATTTGTTATTAAGAAGCAATTAACAGTTATTAGTAACTAGTTTTATTCATAATTTCAGTTTGAACTTCTATGTTATATATACTTATAGACTGAATTTTCATTGTATACTTATTTTAATTGTTTATGCTGAAAATGAAATGTTTTGTTTCACAAATATGTAATATGAATTTTATTTTTTTTTACATTAATAAAACTTTCAAAATATAGAATATTGTTACATAACTATCAAGATTTTTATAAAACAATATTAAATTAAAAAATATTAACATTTAATATTTGTGATAAAAGGTTAATTTATATTTAAACAGGCAAAAATATCAGAGGGTTTATATCAACTTTGCTACTAAGCAACTTTATATATATAGCTTCTAAAAAAATATTCAAGTGATTAAAACAGAGAGTTGTAATTTTACAAACAAAAAAGTTTCAAGACTCAAAAAAATATTTTGGTTTTTCTTAATGTTCTTTACATTCAATTTTTTTATATTTTTAATACACATACTGTCCGAAAGTATCCGGACACTCCCTAAAAATGATTCTGGTGTTTGACACATTTAGATGTATTATAGACAGCTATAAAATTGTTAGTAATGGTTTGTCAGTTGTATTTATGCATTTGTGAGGCAATGAAAGTAAAAGGGCTTAGTAACAGTACAATGGGATTCCATCTTCATGGGAAATCAGTTTAATAAATTGTGAATATTCTACAGAAGCCTAAATCCACTGTGAATGATGTAATTGCAAAGTGGAAACATTGAGGCAGTGAAACTGCAGAAAAACAAAGTGATAGGCCAAAAAACTTTAGCCACAGAACTCTGAGAACAATAGTAAAACAAAATCACCAGCCTTCATTGATGGAAATTTCTCAAGAATTCAAAAGTTCATCAGGTCTCAGTGTTAGAAGCAAGATTGTCATGATTTAAGCAACTTGGGATTCCATGGTCATGCAACCACTCACAAATGAAATTTTACTCCATGGAATGTGAAGCATTAATGCAGAGCTCACTATCATTGGGCTATAGACATGTGAAAAACTGTTCCTTGGAATGATTAATCTTGCTTTACAGTCCAGCAATTGTATAGATGCCCAGCGATTGAAGAGTTTTAGTGGCTGCATAGTGCTGACTGTTAAATTTGGTGATGGTAGTATAAGTTGGTTGGTTGATTTTATGGCACAAGGTCCAAAAATGGACATGCTGCACCAAATTTTGCTTTTAAAAATTGAATTTTTTTTAATACCTCACTTTAAAACCCAATCAACATTAAAATCATGCTAAAAAACTAAAACTGTTGTATCTAGTAATATTAAAAATTAAAGGAAGATGGGAATAAACTAATAACATAAAATCTATTACATAAAATTTGTGTACATAAACTAATAAAATTAGTAAAAACCTATTGCTTTTAAAAAGCAAAAAGGTTTCTGTGGGGTGGCTCCCCCAAAAAATCAAATTATGTTAAAAAATTACTTTTAAAAAAAAGTAAATCTGTAATGGTTAATAACTGGACATGATATTAAAATATAAAAAATGGTAAATGGTTCATCACACGTTTCACACCATGGATTCAATTCACTCAAAAACAGATGTCTGTGTGTCTGATACGAAGGCGAGTTAAAGTAAGATCTACGTGACTTGATACCCAACAAAATAAAATTTCGTAACCCTTGTGATGGTAGTATAAGAGTGAGGGGGTTGTTTCTCATGGTTTAGGATGGGCTGTAAATTTCATTGGTTGGAAACATGAACTCTGAGATGTATATGAACATTCTGTAAATTGCTTAGTTCCCAACTCTAAGGCAATATTTCAGAAAAGGCCCTTTTATCTTCCAGCAGAATAATTGCTCTATTCACACATTGAAACTTGGACAGATATGGTTTGATGAAACAAATGTTCAAAAACTATGTGGTCTTCTCAGAGATTGAATCAAAATTAGATAGAACACCTTTTGGATGAATGAGAGCACAAATTATGGAGCCAACCAAATCAACTATCAGCAAGCACTGATTTCAGCTGTAATGGACACCTGGAGGTCAATTCCTATGGACAACTATAAAAAACTCAAAGTCTTTCTAGACATAGGTAGGCTTTCATCGATGTAAAAATAAGGACCAAAATCATATTAATATGTGCCTCAAGACAATCTATATCCATTTAACTAGATGTTTAGATACTTTGGTCAGATAGTGCATGAGACATAAAGCTAATACTTTTATGAAGAAAATTTTTACAGCACTTATCTTGACAAAATTTAAGTTTTTAAATGTAACAATTAAAGTTATAAAAAATATCTATCCCTAATAAAAATTAATTTATTCATTTTGTGTCTTTAAAACTATTATTTATTTAAAAGAAGAGGATCTAGTACATATAATATGGAGAATTATGCTTTTGTAATATCTATATAATTTTTAAAAAATTATAAAATTCATTAAATAAACAAATTAATTCTAAGTTTTAAAAAGGATTTAATTTCAGAATTTTATGTTTTACACAGAAAACAATTGATGAGCTATTAAAAGATTATAAAATAAATAGCACTAATCATGACAAACTAGATTACCATTTAAATATGTGGCAGAAGAAACCTTAAAAAGCATACTTTTAGAAATTATATATATATATATATATATATATATATATATATATATATATATAT
>JAPDSC010060352.1:219789-230192 GCA_026290005.1 Latrodectus geometricus
TATATATATATATATATATATATATATATATATATATATATATATATAAATGATATTCCTATCAAAATTTGTTTTGGTCTTTAAATTGTTGGATTTTCAGAAGAAAATTTCCAATTTATTAAATGCTTTTTATTATTTTTTTTGGAATTTTTTTTATTTTAAAATATTAATGCTTATTAAATACTTGAAAATTTATTCTACTAAATATTTGGGCAATGATTTTTATACATAGAATTGTCAAACACTAAACATATCCATCCAATCTAGTCCCAATAGCAGCAAAATACAAACTTTGTTAAAACAAATTAAAACTTAATTTCATAGGTTTTCATATAATCAATACAATTCTAGAATGACACTTTTAATCAACAGAACAAATTCAAAACTGCCAAAAAGTTTAGAAAATTGTACATAATTTGGTTTGTTGTTGAAATAGATACTCTCCTCTGAAAGTTATTTTGTTTTATATATTAAAGTTGACGGAATTTATGAAAATTTAAATTTGAATTCTTGTATCTCAATGTAAATGGGAAAATCGAATCAAATTAGATATAAATGAATATCATTTTCATCAGTCTTTTCAACCATAGATAGTACAATACAAGCAATCATGATTTGTGAAATTTACATAGTAAACTCAATATAATAAAATAATAAACCAAAAGTAGCAAACAAATACATGTTTCATACAAGAATTGTTACATATTGAAAAAAATATTGAATATTGAAATTAAATACAATTCATGTTAAGTAAAAAAATGAGTTATTTTAACAATGTTTAAACATATGAAATAATATAATTGATATTTAAATTTTCAATACAAGACCATTGACAATTAAACGAGCTATCATTAAAAGTTAAGATAATGTATTCTTTATCTTAGTTTTCACAAATACATTTTTAATATAGAATTCCTACTATATCAATAAAAACTACAGAATACTGAAATAAAATTGAGTCTACATTCATTAAAAGAAAAATAGCCTTTTTAACAGTATTTAAATTTGGGCAGAAAATAATTAAGATTTAAATTTTTAATACAAAGAGTTAATTAAATATGCAGTAAAAAATTGACATTTTTTAATGATATAAGAAACATAAGTACAAAAGCAAGCACATATCAATTCATCTGATAAATATTAAAAGTAATAGTAGGGAAGTGCAACTGAAACTAAATGAAAATAGAATTATTTCTATTTTATGCTTATTAGTATTTTTTTATACACATCTAGTATTCTGCCGATAATTTTAGCTAAAAAATATATTTTCATACATTGCAAATTTTAAATTTTGTTTTTAATAATGAGAAACAGAATAATTAACTTATAACTTATGCAAAATAAACAGATAAAGGCAGTTTTTTTTTTTTAATTTATAAGACATTAAATCACGACATTTAATGAAATTAGTTTTTTTTCCAGAAAACCTTGGCAGTATAATATATAATAACTACTTCTTTATCTTATCAGTATTGTTATTTCTAAACTTTTAAAGAATTTAACTTAAAAAAAAAACATCGCTACCGAAGCTAAAATAATAAAGCAATAGCTGAAATTACATAAAAATAGTTGTACAGTTAAATTCCTACAATTTTCAAGCGTATCAGCTTATTGGAAATATTCTTTCTATTATAGCCCAAAAGGATAAATCATTTATTATAGTTGCTTCTATATCAATACAATTTAACATACATGAAATATTTTTAGCAAATCTTCATTTAGCATGATTATTTTATTCTTATCAATGATATTAAAATAAAATAATTAAGATTGATAGTTATTAATAACCATTCCTTAAAGATCAATATACTTTTACTTTAAAATAGTAAGGAAATCATAATCACAAACATTCGATACTATTCAACATATATTTATAAACACAAAAAATTTATCAATATGAGGTTTTTATAAAGCTTTTCTAAAGCATGAATTTGAATCTATGAAAATATAATAAAGCAAACAGTTCGCATATGATTTGTTTTTGATTTAAATAAAAATACAGAAGTTATAACAAATAGATTTTAACTAACATTTAATAAATTATTCATAGTAATAGATAAAAGAACTCACTTTCACAATAATTAATTATATAAAACAGTAAAATTTAAAAACACATAATTAAAAAATTTATCTAGTCTGCTCTCATACAAAATATTCTTAGCAGAAATTTTCATCGTTTAAAAAAAGTATTTTCTATTTTGATATTTAAAATATACATGCATATAATCACTGCATTATTAAACAAACTGATTCTCCAGTAAAACAATTTAAATTCCACAAATATTTATATTAGATAAGTTTCTTCCTCGAAACTTTATACTAAAACTAATTACTGCACTCTATGTTGTAACAGTTTAGCCATGCTTATGCCCAAAATATTTATTTTAGACCACACATTATATTGTAATTATTTTATAATGCAAGTTAATTCATCTATGCAACTAAATACTCAAATAATCTGTAACTACTGACCGCGATAGTCTGGTTGGAAGTTAGTGACTTCGAATTCCGACCCAATCAAAGAACCATCGTGTTCGCAAATGGCGGATGAAGTATGTTAAATATGCAACCAAAATATATCTTGGTTGCAATGTCCTCCATATGAAATGATACACCTGGGAATAACAGGGCTAGTCTGAGGTCTTTTGTTTGGTCCTTGGTTCTAAATTACGAAGATCTATCCACTCTCAGGGTCGTGGGGGGTAAACCCACTGGCTGGCCCATGGTATAAGGTGTCTATTCTGAAAAGATGAATTATCCTACTAACTAGGAGTTATGAAGAAAAAAAAGAAAGAAAAAATGTTTACAAGTGATTGTATAGTTACAGATAATTTTGTTCAGTTTTTATCTTCATTTATGATAAAAAATTTTATTCATTCAATCGCTACCATGCATATCACCTTAATAATAAAAGATATTCCTTTTACTTATATACTTTTACCTTCTCCAACATCAAAATTAAAATTTTCTTGTTAGAGACTGTAATATATATAGTTGAAATCATATGTAATTTGAAAATAATATTTTTAATGCACAATGACCTTCGAGAGGACTCGATTGATTTGATATTCCTCAGACATTTTATGTGATTTAGAAAATTGTCTCCCTTTATTGTCATGCTGTACGTTTGTTGCACGGATAGATCCTGAAAAATCAGTACCCAGAACAACCACCTCTGGCAGACAGAAGTTATACGCCTGGGCATTGGGTCAAACAGAGATTGGATTGCATGTACAGGTACAGATGCCTGCGCAGCTTCAACACGATGCCACAGTCCATCAACCGTAGTGACTGGCGTTTGGTGACGAGCCAGTCGCTCGACAACCATTGACCAGACGTTTTCTATTGGTGAAAGATCTGGAGAACGTGCTGGCCAGGGCAACAGCCGAATATGTTCCGTATGAAGGAAGGTCCGTACAATACCGGCAACATGCGGTCGAGCATTATCCTGCTGAAACGTAGGTTTTCGCAGGGCTCGAATAAAGGGTAGAGCCACGGGTCATAACACACCAGAAATGTAACGTGCACTGTTTAAAGCACTGATAGTGATAGGTGGCCATTGAGATCCCGCATGGCGTTCCGTATTACCGTCCTGAACCCATCGATTCCATATTCTGCTAACAGTCATTGGATCTCGACCGACGCGAGCAGCAATACTGCGATAAGATAAACCGCAATCCCGGTACGCTACAATTCGACATTTATTAAAGCCAGAAACGTGCTGGTACGCATTTCTCCTTCTTACACGAGGCATCACAACAACTTTTCACCAGGCAACAACGTTCAAATGCAATTTGTGTATGAGGAACCGGCTGAACAATTTCTACATTTAAACACAATGTAAGTGTCGCTACTGGCGCCTGCTTTGTCTGAATGCGCTGAAAAGCTAATCATTTGCATACCACAGCACCTTCTTCAATTTTAATGGCCAGTTGTGTACATTTAAATTGACTTCTAAATAAAACACCCTAATTTTTATATTATTAAATACTTGTGAATAATTACTGTTGCATTGAAATTATAAACAAATTTATTTACTTGATTCAAAGTGTTCAATTAACATTGTAAATAATTGACAGTTTACATATACTATTTAATATTGACATAATAAGAACAATAGATTTAAGAAATTTTCTCTCGGCTCTTTATTCATATATATATTACTCTTAAATCATTTTAAACAATAAAAATCCAACGTTGTATGAATATTTAATCAGGTAATATAAAATATAAGCACTTTTAACCTTAATAATGTATAAAATACTTGCAATAAATTAAATTATTTATATTTTTTATAGTTAGTTTAATGAGACAGCTTTAGCTATATGTACGATTCAAACTGATATATTCTTACAATTCTCATTGACTTAAAATATCCATGATGTAAGATGTAAGCGTTTCATCTAAATCAAACAGAATTGACTACGACATCTTATTGAAACGACATTTATTGGAGACGGTTTCGTAATTCCGACTTATCGACGAAATTTACTGCCTGCTGAAATCAACACAGCGGAGTTGATTGTGTTGACTTCAGCAGGCAGTAAATTTCCTCGTTCAAATTTCATAACTATATGATATGATTGATTGTAGATATATTTCTGAAAATCCTATTACAAGCATCAATTCTTGTTTTTTATCCATTTAAATGAAACTAAAATTTATGTAAATAAAAATGAAGAATTATATAAAAATAGGGGGGAATTCTAATTCCTCTCTGTGATTCGATTAGTGAATAATATATATTTTTAAATAATGAAAATTTAATAGTATGTTTAACTGTCGAATTTTCTATTTAAAAATATTGCAAATAATTTCCTTTGATGTATTTCACTTTTCTCTTTGTAGGGAGTGAAAATGATACCATCAATTCTTTTAATATTTAATGAAATGGGTAAAACTATATTTTAGGGTGCTTACAAAAAAGTTTTGAAAGAAACACTATTTCATATAATAAATAACAGGTAGTACCAAGACACTTGGGTAAAACTATACTTTAGGATGCTCCCTGGGTAAACATGGCGAATTTTATTGGCGACTTTTGTTGGCACAGATCAATCAATTGATCTGTTGCAATCATAATACGATTGGATTTTACGCAGCTTGGCGATCAATCGCGATCCTAACTTCGCGAGAATCAAAGGGGCACCGTAAAGTATAGTCTAACTATGAAATGTATTGTACATATGAATCCTTAATAAAAGATATATCTTAAGCAATTACTTTAATATTCGTAGAAATTCCGAGGTATACTTTATGTAAACACATGTAAATATTTTTCTCAGTGTGCAAAAGAAATAAATACAATTTGGAACAATTGACTTTTGTTAATATGTATTTTCATCTAAGGATAAATTTTCTTTTATTTTTATTGGAATTATATGAAATTCACTCATATTAGCCAATGTTTAAATTTTATGTTTGAAGCAACGTAGACAAAAGAAATTTTTGTCAGCTCAAAGAAAACAAGATTTTCTTAATCAAAATTCTTTTTTTTTATGCTATTAAATTTTAAATAAATTGATGAATTAGGATTTAATAATTTATCTTTTAATATAAGTACATTATTCATTACTCATATTTTTTAATATTTTTTTCATTTTCCTTTTTATGTTTTTAATTTTTTTTATGTATAATTTTTAGTTATTGAATTTTAATACTAAGAACAATACATTATATTTTGATTTGACTATAGTTCATGTGGAGAAAAATCATATGTTCATGTCTTTATATATTGACATTTGTATACAGACACGAACATATTTGATTACATGTTTTTTTTTTATCCTTTAGGCAATTTTGTTTGTGTTTCTTATTAGAGCCAATATTCCTAAATTAATATGAATCCAATGAAAATATATTGATTCAGCACAATAAAATTTTGTAAAAACATTGTAAATTATATTTCCAATGATTTGAATCTTTCTATTAATATCATTTATCATTTTACAAGAATGTCTTTTTGTAAAATACTATTTTCTTTATTTAGATACACTCACTTCAAAGTATTTTCTTCGTTTTTAATAATTATATTAAATTGTAAATAATATGTTTCTAAATCAATGCTTTTGTATTTTAACTGAGAAAATCCTTAGTTAAAAAAACATGTAGATCATTAACTAACATTTAAATACTTCTCATATTTCTATATTTTAATCTGTAGTAACTTCTACAATATTTTTAAACCTGAAAGGTTTCTTTTTTTTTTTTTTCTTTTGTGCTTGAATTTTATATAACTAATTTTTATGCCATAGTTTTCTTTTTTATGACCCATATTTTGTCCTTTGTCTGCATTTTTAACTACAAATTAAATTTTGACTACAATTGAAATGTAATAAAATTACATATTATATTCTAGAGAACTGGTTGTTTCTATGAATCAAGTTTTGGCAAATAGCTATTTTTAAGATTTGGAACTGCTAAAAATTGAAATAAATTTGTCTTTTAATTCTTCATAAATAACAAAATATGTCTTGGCTGCGTCAACTATATGTTTTCCTGCATTTTCTATCCATGGAACCTTCTATCCAAAAACCTTCTAGAAAACAAGTTTTTTTTTTTTTTGTTTTTTTTTTGTATTTTTAATTTAATTTGTGAGAGATATTCCACTTGTAATTCAATCAGATAATTGTTGTTTAATGAAAATTTATAGATTTTTACTATGCACATTTTAATTTTCATTTTTGACTATTATTTTAAGTTTTTACTTATAAATTATCTTTGTTGTACTACTTTTCATTAATAATTATTTCAAAATGCAGAAATATTTTATATGTGAAAAAAAAAAAAAGAAACATGTTGTAAAGTGAAGTATTAAACAGTTTATAACCAAAGTGAAGCTTTATAATCAAAGTAAAATACGGCATATATTTCTTTCTATGAATTTTATATCTTCTTACACATTTCTTTTTGAAGTTAGATGAGAAAATTTTATTTGCAAACTTTTTAAAATATCATACTTAAACAATTCCTTTAGTATTTTATTTTTATGATTTTTTTTAATTTAAATTTCATATATATATATATATATATATATATTTCTGATTAAAGAAATTCATTAATTCAACTTTTGAATTGTATGGATTTAACATCCTTAGAAATTTTGTAACTTCTATTATAATTTTTTTGTAACTATTATAATTTTAAAATTATATCAATTAGTGTGTGTATCACATTTAGTTAATTTAGATAAGAACTTGTGATTGCAATTTTAATTTTTATTAAATATCAACACATTTAAGCAAAAATATGAATTGATATAATTTAGGAAAAAAATTTTTTTATTATGTATATTTTATTAAGTAATGAAGAAAAAAGCTAATTTGCATGAAAAAATAGGTTTTTCTTAAAAAAATTAAAAAATCTATCAGTTATTAGAATAGAAAAACATATATATCTTTTTCTGTTCTAATAAAAATTCATCAGAAAAGATAATCAAATTATGCTTTTTTAAAAATATTAAATATTAATCTCACAGAAATTATTTATGTGAAATAATTATTTGGAATATTAATTTAAAATGTTTTTTCAAATAAAGTTGCTATTTAACTATTAAAAAATCAGATTGCCCGTGATATACTTAAATGCAATGTTTTTGTTAATGTCAGTGACAGATTTCAAATTAATCTTTTTCTCATATGCTAATCAATCTTAAGTATTGCTGGTCTATTGGAATTTTTATACAGAAATTATAGTATAATATATTATTAATTTGGTTCTTATGTTAACAAATTCAGAGAATTATTTTAAAATAACTAAGGTGTCATCTTTATTAATTAATTTAACATAATTATAAATTTAACAGAAATGTTTTCAACTTTTAGTTTAAATAGTATGTTTTAATAAAATCATATTTTATATGCATCAAATTTAATTACATGTAATATATGATATTCTATGTACGCATAAAATTCTTTACCAGAAGCCTTCAAATTATTATGATTGTATTTCTCCTTAACATATATGTTATTTTAATGCTATTATATATTCTGTACCTATAAAATGTATAAAAAATTTTCAAATGTCATGATTTTATTGCTGTGAATTTTTTACTTGTGAGAAAAGATAACAAAAGTATGATTTTGTTTTATTAAGAAAACTACACGGGCTTTAATGGAAGATTAGTAGCTACCTAGTAATGAATTTAGCCTTCTCTAGGCTTGATAACGATTATCCATAATGAGAAAAAGCAATGATTCTACAAAGTTTCTGGGAACATTCCATGGGAAAGGCCTGCCAAATATGTACTAAAGTTGTCCATAACTCAGTAAATTCATTGGTACCATGTGATGGCCTTTCATGCATTATTCCAAAACATTTGAAATATGCTCTCTATACCATCTTTGAGATGGATTTAAATCTTGGCTTTTAGGTAGCCAATTTATGACATAAAAGTCAAAGGAATGCTCATCTAACCAGCCAACCGGGACTTGTAAGGGGTACTATTGTCTTGGTAGAAAACTCCATTGCCATGTGGATAATAGAACAGCATAAATGAATGGAGGTGATGACCCAGCAACTCTATACAAAATTATATTTAGGGAGGTGGATATGCGCACCAAAGATATCAAACAGTGCCAGGAAAAAACACCACAGACCATGATTGAGCCACTAGGCCAGGTAGGCCCTTGTGCAGCTCCAACCTGGCATGCAGGATCTATGACTTCATGAGCCTGATACCTTATTCTCAGCCTCCCATTGGGATTAACCTTTTCACGACAGGGCACCTTTGTTTGAAGCGCACGCTCAGGATAAAGCTCAGGACCACTAGGCATAAATTTAGAAAAAAAAAAAGAATCACAAATAATTAAATGTAAATCCTACCACAGTAATTTTTGGTAGTATTTTAGATTATTACGTAATCTGTCTTATCGCATTAAAACTAGACTTTATTCATGTTTTTCCTTCAATTTATAAGAAAATGCATAAAAAAAAGTTTGTTTACCTTGAGAAATAATTTTTGAAATTGCTATTCCAATTATTTCAAAATTTTAATTGACAAAACACATTAATATACTTTCACATTAATAAAAAATATACCACATTAATAAAAAATATACCACAAAAAGAAATAATAAAATTTAAAATGAAGACTGAGTGTGGAAAATCTCAAAGCAGGGAGAAACGCAAAGTCCTACATTGCAAATGTCCATGTCAGAATCTTTTGAAATATCACTTTCTACCTCTTTAGCAAATGAATCATCACTTTCATTTATATCGCTACTTGGTACCATACGAGTATATTCATCCTTTGATAAATAACACTTCCATAATAATCTAGAGTCAAGGCTTTCCGGAATAACAAGAGAAGTGCATAAAATTTATCTGAAAGCAATACAAACTGTTACAAAACTGATGCTAAAGCCCTAAAAGACCCTACATAGTAGCGAGAAAAAAAAGTGTTCGGAGAGCTATCAGAAGCGAGAATGCTTATATCACGTGGATAGTTAAAGTGCCAAGCTTACGATTTCCCCCCTCTTCAGCCACAGCTGACAAGCAAAATATAGCCGGAATATAAACAATCTAAAGGTCAGAATACTAAAACTACGTTCAGTTTAAATGTAATGGACACAGAGTGCCATCTAGTTACTATTAAAAATTGTTTCAGCTTAAAATGCATATCTGTACTGCCCATTCACTAGGCCATTGAACTTAGGTTCTCCAGGAGTGCACGGGTGAACCGCCTGGGCCTCACATGTGTCTGTACGAAATGCATATATAATTCACCCGTCACAAAGAGGTTAGGTAGCTGGAATCAAGACTCATCACTCTATACTATTCATTTTTAGTCCTCTACACTCCAGTCTCTGTGTTCTCCTGCTCAGTCAAAATGTGCAGCCTGATGGTGAGCAACAGTACTTTCTTCGTTTGATGGATTCTGAAATCTATACAGTGAAGCAAGCATTGCACAATCTGTTTATTGATTGTGTAACTGGCATCATCATTCAACTGGATGATAATTTGAGCTAATGTTTGGCTTTGCTAGCTATATGCATTACACCTGAGACATCTCTCACTATGCACTGTCAAGGGTAATTGTCCTTTGCAGTTTACCCAATCCCTAGTTTTTTTACCACCATCCATTTATTCTTGGTATATTCTTGATACTGTCTGACGATTTCAAGAATTAAGTAAACAATTCTTCACACACCTATAATTAGTCCATGATTGAAGGCATCTTAATCAGGACATATACCCATTCTGTTAATTCCAACAATAATTCAGAACACTACAATATGCACTATATATGCAGTTACAATAGTTTCTTCACTTGCGCAAAAATGATTTACAGCACTACACAACTAGCATAGCCCTTGCTATCCCTGTTTCAATGGCACTTCAGTGTGCAGTTTGTATTATATATATATATATATATATATATATATATATATATATATATATAT
>JAPDSC010060352.1:230202-241761 GCA_026290005.1 Latrodectus geometricus
TATATATATATATATATATATATATATATATATATATATATATATATGCTAAAGGAAAATTGCATTATTACATTTTTTTTATATGTTGTGAATGAAATCATTAAGATCCTTTTATCTCGTAGCTATATAAAATTTAAAAAATATAAGAAATTAATATTTTATGGTTTATTAATGTAATATATTTCATATGTTTTTTTAGTTTTTGAAATTATTGAGAGTTTTTGGGTTTTTAAGAAATGGAAGGAGAAATTGAAGATCTAAGGGGAGAAGTATATGGTAGATATATTTTATTCATTATGTTTTTGCAGACTCTTATTTCCTTCAAATGTTGTGAAAGGGAATGAGGATAATATTTTTCATCTTTTACAAATAGAAGTTTTTTATTTTTTAAATAACAGAATAACTATACATTTATTTTTTATATTTTAAAATTAATTATTTGATTTATAAAGATTTTCTAGTTTATTTTATATTAAATAAACTTAATTAATTAACAAATTTTTCTTGCAAAATTATGCATCATGATGAAAGAATTTAAGCTTATGTTTGTGATTATATAACGTGTGAATGCTTTTTTTCTTTTTTTATTAATGTCCTTAAGAAAAAGGTATTGCATGTGTAAGAAGTATCAAATTAGTTAGTTTATTCTAATATTAGGTTATTTACTTCAATATAGATCTTATAAAAACTATTCGAGACCCAGAAAAGCCTCAAACATTAGAAGAATTGAATGTAATTAATGAACAAGATATCACCGTTAAAATATTTCCAGAATGTTCTGTTATTAGTATTGAACTTACTCCTACAGTGCCTCATTGTTCTCTTGCAACTATAATAGGTATATATTTTTATTTTGCTACAAAAGATAAATCTATTTATTAAGTAACTACAATGAAGAAAAGGGTTTTTTAATGATTAGAAAGGCATTTGAAAATGTTTACTTACATTTTGTTGTTACAATGAGCTTTTCTATTAAAATTATGTTATCACCTAACTTTTAAATGCAAGAATATATAGTAGAAAGTAGCATGAAGTACATAATAAGCATGTAAATTTATAATTACATTTATATTAATTTTAAGTTATTTGTATCAAATTATTATTTATATATGAATCTTTTTGCAAACTCATCCAAAATATGTTCATTTTCTCTCATAAATTTCTTATTAAAAACTCAGTAAGTCTGACCCCTCTTGTGCATGGGCAGGAATTTCTTCCCATAAAACTATACCCATTTTTCATTTAGGAAAAAAACTAGTTGCCTTTTTTATATTTCCTGAAAAATCCTTTCCTACAAATAATATTGTATTTATGTTATTTGTTAAAATCAATAAAAAACAGAATCAAATTAATGTAAAAGGAATTTTGCTGCAACAATCTATTTTTCTGATATTAATTTTAGAGATATATGGAACTATAAAAGTTATTTCCAACACAAGTTCTCTTTATTTAAACCCTTTTACCTTGTACTCTTAAGTGATTGTATCATTAAATATCATTAATCATTACTCTCATACTTTTCTATTTCTTTTTTTATGTGGTAAGAAATCTTCATCTTTAGAAAATTGCAGCATTTCATAACTTAAAGTGTGACAGTATAATGGAGAGAAATGCATTTTTATAGAATAAAGTTTAGAATTAAGATCTAAAAATGTGAAAAATTATTATCATATTGATATAAAGACAGAAGCCCAGTTTTGTAGTGGTAACATTTTGTGCTTCCAACACACAGATCCAAGTTTCTATCCTGAGGCTGGGCAAGGTTGATTCAGCCTTTCATCCTTTCAATCAATAAAACTGAGTACCAAGCAAGCATGCTTGGGAACTAAACACCGGAGATTTTGCATTACGCTGACCACCTAACCAGGACATTTGCTTTGCATTCCAAAGCTTTGCAGTCAAAAATAAATAGTGCACTGTTGTCTTTGCTCCCCCCCAATAGGCTGTCTTGCCATTTTTTTTATAATTATTTTTATGATAAATACATGATACTCATTTATTTCTGAAAAAAATGTATCATAAATTTAAATTTATTTTTGAGAAAAATCTGTTTTTTTTTTTTTTTTTTTTTTTTTTTTGTGGTTAAATTTTATTACTATATTAAAAAGAAATGCTTTGAAAACAATAAATCATGTGCAGCAATTTATTTTAATTTGGAAGTACATTCTTTCATTTCAATATTTGCAAAGTATTAGCTACATAAATTGAAAACAAAGTTAAATTTATCAGTAAATTTCATTTGCATTATTCAGCATGGGAAATAAATAATGAAGTCTATAATTCTTTTAATGGCTAAAAATGTATTTTTTTATGCATTATTATGAAATGCTAGTTTTCATATTTGGATTTCTAATCAATTGTTTCATTATATTAACATTAGTCAATAGTACTTATTTAAAAATTTACATATATGTGAATTGATGTTTTAAAATATTTCAATAACTATTTTATTTATTTTTATTTTATTTGCTAAATTTAAATTAAATTATTTAATAATCCTTTTGTAGCTAACTTTTACTTATTCATTAATTCATTGAACTCTTAAAATAATTCTTGATAAAAAACCTGATTGTAAAATTAAATAATTTTCCCCCCTCCAGAAGGGAGGTAAACTATTTATATTCAACATTATATATGATTTTAAATCAATTGAAACAGAAAAAATATAAAATAAACATACTGTGATGTCAAGAATTCAAATTCTTATATATGTATAGAAAGTTTATCTTATGAATTTTCCCTCCTTGTTTTACACATCCTGTACATATTTTTCAGTTATTTCATTAATAACCACTAAAAATTTGGAAATTGATCAAAATATGTCAAATATTAATTCAATATGATTAACAGATATTGATGTAAAATAGGATATTTGTTAGCTAAATAAATTGCATAATTGATATGAATCAAAACAATTTTGTTTCTCAATATTTATAATATTTTCAATGCACTTTGTTATTTGAGTGGTGATTACAAATTGGTAACATTTTATTATGATTACATTGTGGAAATTTCATTTAGTCATTATTGGAAGATTTTTGGAAATTAATAGTAAAATTGTTATTATATTAATATATCAGTAAATAGTTTTACCAAATAATAATATGCAAAAAATTTTATTTGATATTTTAAAATTTGAATTAAGAATGTTTTAAAAATAATTTATTTATTATCTTAATTTGAAGGGTAAAAATTTGCTATATTGGTACTTAATACTTTTTAGAATTTATAATTATATATTGTATATATTCATGTATAGTTGTTGCATTCACATACTTCTCTTTACTTACCCACAATTAGGTTCTACCAGTCAGTTGCAATCCAAATATAGTTGTAAATTATAAAAAAATAATTTAAATGTTTTAAAAATGCACATCATATTTAAGAAAATCTATATCCTTTTTTTATATAACTAGATGATTCTGAAAAGCATAATTAAAAATGACTGCAAAATCAATCAAACTATAAAATGTGCAAACTCATTCAAATTGTACACTATAAGTGTGTTATTTCATTCTAGTAAAAAATATACCTATTTTTTATTTAATAACAGTAATTATTTCAAAAACAAACTGGAATTATTTTATTTCTCTTTTACTGGCAATCAATAGTTTCTAAATTATTGATGGTAATCAATAGTGTCTAAACTATTTATATCCATGTTATCTGCCATAGTTGAATTTGTATTGTAAACCACTAGTATTATAAAGAACATGTCAGAAATTTTAGAATAAAAATTGGATGTCAACATATGAAGCAATATTTTTTAAATTTTTTTGGCGTTCAATACAATGTCAGCAATACATTTGGCTTAGTACATAAAATGTTAAAGATTTCTTTTAAATCATTGCAAATAGTAGAAAGCTTCATAGCCTGCTTTAAAGGGGGGAAAAATCACCCATTTTCTTTGTTGGAAATACCCTATTGTTTTCTTAAGAAAATACACTACTTTGAATTTATTGAACAATTACCATAATGTGCTAGTAAATGTTTAACAGTAAAGTGTACTGCCTAATCATTAATATTTGATATGAAAACCTATTTCAGTATTGAATTGTCTGTTGTGCAAGATAATATTTTGATACATTTTTCATATCATTAAAATATTAGTAAAATAAGTATTTTGTTTTTATTTTTTAAGTAACTCATCGTTTCATTAATATTTTCTTTATTTGCTGAACTATTTTTCATGCTTTGGTTAAAAGAACATTTTAGTGTGATTTCAAGAAAAAAAAAATTTTTTTTTTTAAGCTTGTTTATATTTTTTTTATGTGTTCCCCTCAATAAAAAGCATGGAGTATGCAGGTCTCCAATAAATTACGTGCCATTTTCCCATACCTCATTCCAACATCAGTTTTACCGTTACGAAGTGCCGATGTTCGATTAACTCGCCTTCGTATCGGACACACACGTTTCACACATAGACATTTGTTTTTAAGTGAACTAAATCCATGGTGTGAAACACGCGATGTACCATGTACAGTTACTCATATTTTAATTTTGTGCCCATATTTTAACATATACCGTTTTAAATATTTTGCCACAGACCTTTTAACCATGTATGATTTAGTGGGGGAGCCAATCCACCGAAACCTTTTTTCCTTTTTAAGGGAAATTGGTTTCCTTAATTTAATTTAAATTTGTTGAAATTCATTTTGCTTTCATTTACTTATACATTTTTAGATTTTAAAATAAATATATACCTTTATTTTTGTGTTTTAACTTTTTAATGTTGAGTTTGGGTTTTGTCTAATCTTTATAAATTCTCTTTAAATCTTAATTTTTGGCGCAGCTTGTCCTTTTTGGACCTTGCGCCACAAAACCCAACCAAACAAACAACCTCAATAAAAAGACACTACATTTTATTTTGTAAGAATTTTATTTTATCTACATCTTTTCAATAAAAATCTTTCTGTCATTTGCTTTGATTAATAGTTTTAATTTGAGTTTCTTAAACTAAGTCACTATCCCAAATTGAAATTGCAAGATCAACGAAACGCAATTTAGTTAAGCAATTTCGACATTTAACTTTTAATAATAATTTCATAATTACCAAATATTTTTCTACAAAGTATTTGAAAATAAATAAAGATAATATACAATAAGAAAAAATGAAAACATTTTTTTTCATATAAAAATTTGCTTTCTTTTAAGTGATGTCAGTCTTCAAAGGCTCCACATGTATAAAAATCAGGAAGTTTAGGTTACATGCATGCTGGACAACCTTTGACTTTAACTGTCGCATTCAATGTCAATGACAGACATTTTATGTGGATTTTTTTTAACATTTGAGTACTCCTTCATTCCGAATATGAATATGATGTTATAATTCTGATAAAGCAAGTGTACTATTACTTTTGCTATTGCTGTTTCATTTATTTAATCTAGAAGTATGTAACTTATTTTATCAGTTCTAATAATTGTCAGATGTAAACAAGACACTCTTGTTTTCTCAACAATATTTATCCCCATGGATAAGAGGTTTAGTTTAAGCAATTGAGAGAGTGGATTTTTTTTTTTTCAAATTTTAATAAAGTAATACTTTATTAATTTAACAAATATTAAAAATAAATTTGTTGTGAACAATGGTTTGTGTTCGAATATGTTAACAAACATGCAAAGATAAGATGGCTTTCAAGAAACCACAGTTTAAAAAGGTTATTAAAATTGAAATATGAAGTTCTTTTCTAACAGAACAAAAATCTTATTTTGTCATTCATTGAATGACTCCCATTCATTTGAAAACTAAATGAACTAAAGTTCTCACTTCAGGAAAGACATATAAAATCCATATTTAAATCAATGCTTTTGTTAAGAAAATTACCAAATGAAAGACATGGTCAAAAAAGGTTCACTAAAAATGCTTAGTGTAAGTGAAATTTTTGTTAAAAAATGATTAAACAGGTCTCATCAGAAGATGAATATTAAAAGTGATTGGTAACCTAATAAAAAATTTGAAAATTATTTCACATAAAATTTTAATGTAGAAGAATTAATATAGATGGTGAAATCATTTGGAATCAATGTGGAAAATATTTTCCATTAAAATCATAAAAATAATTTGCTGCATTATCAAATGATTTAAGATTGAAAATTGATTTTTTTTCAAAGTCTTTAAAAAAGTTTTGTCTAAGAGTTGAAAAAAAATTGCCCAATAATTTCTAAAGCTTTCATGAGCTTTCCTTTTTTCTACAAAATATTTGTGTGAGATAACATTTTTGTTTTAACAATATTTGTTAGATTCAGCATGAAACTGTCAGACAAATCTAACAAATATTGCTGTTATTTAGCCAAGATATATATATTTAAAAAATAAATAAGCACATCTTTCCTATTGATACCTAACCTTTGTCAGATCCGCATATGAGGTATCTGAAGCTTTTTGTAAATTTTAGGGATTTCCACATCAAAAAGTTTCAGAAACCCTGGTTTAACTCAGTATTAGGCTTTCCTAAATGTGACATTTTCTAAGCATTCTATTTGAAATTTTCTTCATCCATTCTGAATAACATATTAAAAATAATGTTTGTTTTGTGAATATAGTTTTATTATAAAACTGTTTTATTGTTGATTATGATCTTTAAATTCTCATTTTTAATTCCAGGCTTATGTGTACGTACAAAACTGGAAAGACACTGGGGAAAGCTTTATAAGGTATATTTTATTATTAATTAGATACACTGATTTGAAAAACAATTTATTTCACATATTTTGTTCAACACAGTTAACGTAAGGAACATATAATGCTAAAATATCAAATATCAGTAAAATAAATTGAATTAGTAATTGTGAAAAATCATTAATTAACCTGTTATAATGTGGGTCTCACTGATATTTCCTTTTATATATTTCTGAAGCAAAATATCTTTCTCAAGAATTTGGATTTTAGAATCTGTATTATCAGAAGTTGTTAATTATAGTGTGGATTTCAAACCTTAAATATTCAAAGATTATAAATCTATTTTTAGCTTGATATATTTGTAAAAGAAGGAAGTCATACATCTGCTCATGCTGGTGAGTAATGTTTTTCATTTAATGTGATAGAATTTTTCATTTGAGTTTCTTAGAAAATATAGTGAGAATCTAAAATACATAATAAATTTTAATTATAAATATTATTTATATTATCCATGTTTTTATAAGTAAAATTAAACAGTACTTTCATTTAACATATTTTAAGGTTTCAAAGAAATGGATTATTGTACACTTTGACTATAAAACTCAATATTGCGAAAAAAATGTATGAATTTAATATTAAATGTATATAAAAATTACAATATTGGTTTTGAGTGATACTTTTGATTTTTTAGTGAATAATATTTATAACCAACTAATTTAATGTTTTTGAGACAATTTACTGTTATGAAGATTACTTTGTTTTAATCAGAGTTAAAGCAACTTGTTAAGGCAATGCATAAAATAAAAGATAATGTATTATGATTACTCCCTTTTTCACTGTAGGCACTGAAAGTGCCTCTACCCACTTCTTCACATATATGAGTATGCTTTAGGAGATTTATATATCTCTTCTCAATTCTTGTGCTGTGATGCTGTTGATGACATCCTGAATCCTGGTCTTGAATTCTTCAATTGCATGTGGATATATTTCATATACTCTTCCCCTTAACAATCCCCATGGGTAAAATTCATTAGTGGACAAGTCAACTAAACCAAAGAGACTACAAGTTTTTATTGGTAGTCTTCAGATGTTAATACTTCATACACATGGTACAATCATGATCTGATCTTTGCTATGTTTCACTATTCAGCTAAAAGTAACAGAATTGAAGGTTCTCTTCTAGAAAGTTTGAATAAAACTACTGTAGAATAAAACTACCCAAATTGAATTCATTATTCACTGTTGTATCAAAGAATATGGGCCTTGCACATAAGGACTTTATAGCTAAAAATGTAATATTTGAATATAAACAAATAATTGTATAATTGTAAAAAATTTAATATTCTATCATTTTTCTATGGGCCTGTTTTACATGCCATTCTCTGTAGTTATTATAACTACACTTTTGATACATTCAGAGACCATTCTAAATTTAAACAATAGAAACAATGCTTAAACAATAATATCTAACAATTCTTCTCAATAAGATGACTCTGCATATGTTAGCTTGTAAATGTCTGTATATGTTAGCTGAAAATTATAAATTAAAAATTAAATACTCTTTTTATTATTATTATAGTATTAAATACATATTATAATACTCTTAAAATTTTTGTTTTTATAAAAAGCATGAGTAACTAAAAATAAGCAAGGAAAAATTTCTTCATAAATGGTAAGTAGGATATTCTGCCTTGGAAACACCAGCTAAAATTACTCTTAATTTGCAATTTATCAATGGCTGTACCTTCTTTAAAATTATAGCAATTTGTAAACTCATTATTAATTTAAAACAAAAACAATGATTTATAACAAAAAAGAAATTGGCATTATAGTTAAAAAATATTTTCAAGATTTTATGACATAATTTTTAAAATTTTTATTGAGTAATCTGTAAATGCTAAATTTCCATATGTCAAATTTATGCAAGTGGTGTAAAATAAATGTATTTATTTCATTCACACATTAACTTTATTGTCGACATAAAATATTTATTGGCAATAAGTCTGATAGATTCAAGAGACTTGAAGAAATTTCACTTTCTTTGAAGGATATATACCATATTTTCCTATATATAATTAGTAGATTATGTGTTGTAAGATTCTTTTGAATTTCATTATGCACATTATATACTGCCACAGGTAATCTGATAAAAATAAAAAAAAAAACTCTGTCAGGTAAACTTATAATACAGTTTAGAAAGGAAACAGACATCACAACAACCCGGATGGCGTATCATGTCAGCTATAATCAATTTGTCCAATTACGTCAATGGCAAATTTGGTTCCTTTGAAAGATATTTCATTTGCTATTGGCTGTCATCATTTCATGTTTTGTCTTGATCTGATCTGCTTCATCCTGGAAATATTCAAGTTCATATATTGTCATATGGAAACAAAAGCGCCTGTTACAAGACAGATTTTAAACTAATGGTTACAGAGAAGATTATAAAAAAATGGCGACAATATAATCACCATATGTGTGTATGGTGATTATAAAACGTTTGCAACATGAAAGAAGAATCCCGTGCTCAATCAAAACTAATCTATTTCTTTTGTTTAAACGTTAACAAAAAATATATTTTTAAAATATTGGCTTGTTTTAAAGGTTATTAAAAACTTTTAAATGATAAGTTTTACTAGTATATGAAGATTATAACTCTTGTTCAATCGGATGCTTTCACCTCAGATTTATCGAACTTATTGAAGAAATGGGCCCAAATAGTAATCAGCCTGATGTTCTTCATAATAAATTGTTTTTCTGTACAATTTATTATATTTTATTTATTTTATATGACACTACATTATCAAAAATATAAATTTTGGAATATTGGGTGGAAAATTGCAGTGGATAATTCAGCGGTGTGGATTATGTAACACTTTTTCTTTTTACTTGGAAAAAAAAAAAAAATGTGTGCAGATAATACAATGTTGCATATTATATACAGTTAAATACAGTAGTTTAAAATCTTTTTTTAATACATTTTTAAAATTTAATATATTTGTCTTTTATAATTGCCTTTTGTTGTTTATTCCTTAAATTTTTAATTATTTCAAAATTTAAGGAATAAACAACAAAATTTTTTAATTGTAGTTTTTTTTTAACTTCACCAAAATATTTACTACTAATATATTGTTATTATGTTAAAAAAATTTTAAAGAAAAATTTTATTTCATGCTCTTAAAAGCACCTTAGTTTTGTAGAAAGAAGTTTTTTAAAAAATCAGAACATTTACTGACTTTGATTTTGTCAGACTTCAAATCAGACCTTAAGTAACATTTTGCTGCAAGTTCTCAATTAGATTGACCCATGATATTATAGAGAAAATAATATTCAAATATTCATTTAATGGAAAATTATTTTATTTCAAAATAAATCTATTGTTCATTTTAATTATAATATATTTTTAGACGTTTTTTTTTTCAATAGCTCTTCCTTATATATTAAACTATTATATAAAAATTATTATTTTGTATAGATAAAGCTACTATTCAGAAAATTCTAAAATAGCTTACTTTTATCATAATGCTATCAAGTTTATTTTCAAACCATATTTATAAATGTATTAATAATGGGTGCAACAATTTCAATTACGTAAGGAAAATTTAACAATTAAAAATATTTTAAGTTAACATCTTATAATATAAAATTAAACAAATAGTAGTTATCTAAAGTGTTTATATTTCTTACTTAATAAATGCAGGTACTCAATTTTATATCCAATGAAAAATTAAAAAAAATTATTAAGTTTGTGTGAAAAGATTTTGTAAACATATAGATGAAGGACATAGGGATACGTAAGAGTGACAATGATAAGACATTATCAGACCTTTGAAGACATTTTACTTCAGATCATCTTTCTAGAAACGATATATCCAGTGTTGTGGGCTTTAATTCTTGATCAGAAATATTTTACTAAAATTGATTCCACATATTTCTCATAGAATTTGGATAGTAAAATTGTTTATTGTCTTCACAGAAAAAAGTTGTCAAACTATGAGCATGATCATTATCTTCTATTAACTGAAAGACCAACTGCTCCTTCAAGAGCTAAACACAATTTCATTCCTATTTTAATTAAAATCCATGTACTTCTTTTAGACAAGTAAAAGTATATTGCCAAAAACAATGGTTCCTACATCTCTTTTTCAATGGTTCTACACCTCTTAAAAATTTCTCCTACAAAAGAATCCTGTTCCGAGACTCTATCTAAATTTCTTCTTTAAAAAAATCTTGTCTGCTTAGATTTCTTTTTCCTTGTGAATTCCAGAGATATTAGTGGTGGCTTTCATTCTATGTGAAAGCTATTGCCAATAAATTGTATCATAGCTCTATTAAGAATTTAGAACACCACCATTCATTAATTTTGTTGTTTAAAGAAATTTAATGAGCTTATAGAAATACCTAGCAAACAAATAGAGCTTGTCTTTATACACAATAGCACAAAATAACAATCCTCTAAAAATAATTTACTTTAATGTTTCTCTCAGAAGTCAACATACAATTGCCTGAGGATAAGAAATTTTGTATTACCTTACCCATAAAGCCATATTGTGATTGTTCTATGCTGTTAATTTTTAAATTAGCTTTTCTTCGCATATAAATGATTTTATTGAATTACTATTAATGTGTGTGTGCATCAGTCTATTAAATTTCTACAAGTTTAGATTTGTCTAATTACAAAGAACAAAGTGCTATTTAATGTGTATGAGTTGAGAATCTGTATGCAATGTAAAATAGTTTTTATGTGGTTTTAAGCAATACTTCGCAAGTGATTCATGACAGTTAATGCCTTTGAGGTTCTTATAGATTTACATCAGCAGCTGATTTCCCATTACTAAAATCTATAACACGTGATATTAGTTGTATGAATTAAACTATGTGTTTTAGTTATTTGTTTATATATATATATATATATATATATATATATATATATATATATA
>JAPDSC010060352.1:241771-259968 GCA_026290005.1 Latrodectus geometricus
TATATATATATATATATATATATATATATATATATATATATATAAATTGATTTTTGATGAACTTGTCATTTATTATGGAATACTGAGACTCACTTTATTGTATTTTTAAAAATAACTTTATCATTTTAGAAGTAAATTTAAGTTAGTACTTTCTATGTATTTACATATTGTTTTTAATAATTTACTGATATTAAAACTATATCCTTATTTTAGTAAGTAAGCAGTTAAATGATAAGGAACGCATTGCAGCTGCAATGGAAAATCCTCAATTAAGAAAAATGGTTGAAGACTGCATAAAAGAAGATGAATGAAAAATCCTAGTTTTCTTATGAAAATATGTGATATTAATTTGTGAGAATTTTTATTTTTTGTTGATGTATATTATAAAATAATATATACACTTATGTGAAGAAGTGAAAAAAGAGAGAGAAAAGGTCTAATTATATATATAAACACATATATTATTTTCAAACATATTAATGATTAATTTAAAAGCATAAATATGGATCATATGTATTTTGAGCTGAAATTTAAAAAAACGCTGTATTTTAAATTATTATAATTATTCTAACCTGTATTAGAAAAATAAATGAAAATCTATTTTTGCTGTGAAATTTTATAGGTGAATTTGGAGAAAAAATTTTGGCATATAGATGCAGGAAGAAAATGGCATGTTCTTGAAATAGATTATTTTTCAGCATTAAAAAATTTACAATGCACTAGCCATTGTCAGCATGTACTTTTTCTTATTACCTACAGTAAAGGGAAACTTTTTGCAAGGTTTTGTGACTTTGATTTATAATAGTTATGTCAAATGTATTATATAAAATCTTAAAATATAATGTTTTATTTATATGAATTTCATAAAGTAAGTAATCTCCTATTTTAGTTAAATTTTAGTATTTTTTCTATAAATAGTGATGAAGGAAATATTATTAGATTTTTAAATATAAATGAATGGTAGAAATCGTTGTAAATTCAACATATAAAATATCTCTGCAGAAATCAGAACAAATTAAACAAAAAATTTATATGCATCAATGTGCAGCTCTTCCTTTTATAATATTATTGAACTTACTGTTGTCAGAAAGTTGATTTGTTGTGTATTGTAATATATTTTTACAATAAAATTAGTTTTTTGAATATATGAAGTGAAATTTTTTTCTATTTGACACATTTCTTGATAATTTTAAAATGTATTTAGGACTTTCAAAAAATATTTGATGTAAGCTTATTATATGAAGAACATATTTAATATAATGCAAATAAATGAGCTAAACAATATAATTCTTGAAAATGATACTTTTAATTTGATATTATTTCACAAGTTAATCACTGTTTGCTAGAAAGTTAAACCTAAATATTGATGTGCTAGAATGTATGCCTTCAAAAATATTTTTAAGTTATAATTTCATTTATGTTATTTTGCATTCATAGCATAACAAATATTTGCAGATAAAACTTTTTTAAATGATTTCTCTGATTCTGATTCAGGGTTTTCTAATTCAAATGTTCAATGAGGATAAATAATAATAAAGTATTAATAAGAATATTAAATGATGTAATCAACAGTTAATAAACTCTTATCTTCAATATATTTTTAAAAAGCAGAGAATTTAATAATGATTTCAAAGAATTAATATGAGGATTTGTTTGTAAAATAACAAATGCGTTATTTACTGATTCATTACAAATTATTTGCTACCTTAGAAGAGTGAACATTTTGAAATGCTTAATTTTTCTTAATTTACTAATGCGATTTGCGACCTTTAAAATTATTATTTGCAAACTTTAAAAAAATTAGCTTTTTTGTTTAAATATTTATAATTAATTGTTATCTAATGGTTAAATTTTAAAAGAAATTTAATTTTTTTCTGAATTTTCTTCTAAATCTCATTAAAAATGTTTTTGAATTAATAAAATTGCCTAACATTTAATGTTTATTAAATAAATATATGGATCCAAACAATTTAATTGAATATTTTTTTCAAGTTATTAAAAAAGATGATTTTTCACTCACTTTAATTACTAATTTTAAAATAAACATGTATGTTTATATATGTGTAGGGATAAATCTATTTAGAAGTAATTGTTAATTTTAAATGGAAAATCTAAGCTGAATTTTATTAAAGCTCACAAAAAATTTGTTATTTTATATCTTGCAACAATAGTATTGCTATATGATACAAGTTAAAATTAAAAGCAATGATTTAAATGATTTTGACTTTACAATAAATATAAATTGTACTGATTTTATTAGAAGTGTTTTATAAAAATCAAAATAATTATAACAATATTAATTTTAAATATAACATTCAAGTAACTGTATGCAATATTTTATCAAATTGTTATATAATAACTCAAAATATCTTGCTAATATATTGAATAAACTCATCTAATATGACATTCAAATTTATTATTTAAAAGATAAAATCATTAATTAGATAAATAAAAAAAATCATAAATCATGCATATTCTGCAGTTAAACTTATTCTGAAAAACTTTCAAATAAAACATTACTTATAGTCATTTAATTAAAGTGTTACTTATTAGAAAATGAAACGTGTTTAAAAAGTTTTAAATAAATTCCGATAATGTTAATTCATAGAAACATTAATGTATTTCATACATTTTCATTAAAATGATAAATAATTTCAAAAAGCATTCTATATTAGTTAAGTACTTTGTTGTGATTAAAATACTAGATGTATTGCATGTTAAACTAATGTAAATCTATAGAATAATCTAATACATCTTATATCACTATCATATATACTGTACTCATTTAAATTTAAAAACAGGGGGGGGGGAAACGCTGATCAAGAAATTTTAGCAAATGCAGGCCATGTAATTTATTAAAATTTCTAAATCGGAAATTTCTCTAATAGATTTTAGTATATACATGGTTGTTTGCAATTTGTATGAGAAAAATGTATACTTTTTAAGTAAATGCATTTAAAAATCGTTTTTAAGTTTAAGGGATAAATTAATATTATAAAAGCTATGTAAATATAAATCATTACAATGCATTAGCAAATATTTATCCAGATTGAGTGATGTTGATCTTTTAGCTTTTCATAAAGTAAACAGTTTTCAATGTTCTGCTAGTGAACTATTATTTTTAGCTATTTACAGAAAATTATTAGATCGTAAGGCAGTTTTAATAAATTTTATTAAAGTAATGTGAACAATGATTTATCTGTTTTGAAAGTTCAGTTGGTGCAGGATTGTTGAATTATTACTTTAGACACATTTTTGGTGTCTAATATTGTATTACTTAATAAAATTTATGTAAACAAAAAATGCTTTTCTCATTATCATAACCATTTAATTTTGAAAGAAAAAACAATCTTAGAAATTAACATTTTATTGAAAATTTAGTTCTATACTTTATGCATGCAAATTAGTGGAAAATTCAATTGATTAATAATTTATATAGCATTTAAAAATATTTGAGAGTTCTCTCATTTTAAAATCATTATGTAGTGCATGGTACTAAAATGAATTATAGTTCAAAATTTACATTATTCAGATACAAAGTGGGACCATATTTTCATAAAAATGATTTGTGCAATAGTTTTTGCAAAAATATTTAAATAAAATTTCTGGTTAGAAATTTGACAAATTTTTATCCATTTGAAAAACTTGTTTAAAAATTTAAATCCTAGATCTATGCAAAGATATGCTTCTAAGGAAGAGATTAATAATTGATGTATTCAACTTTTGTTTGCAAAAAATTAAAATTGATTTTTCATAATTTTTTAAAGATTATTGATACATTAAATATAATACAAAAAGTAAATGTTTTAGAAAAAATTGCTTAAAGTTAATAAAATTTATCAATGCAGTTAATAGCGATCATTTAACATAATATGTTATTTTATTTCCATTTGAAATTGATAAACTTTAAGGTAGTAGTGTTTGCAACCAATACATTTTATATTTATTCATTATTTGCTAATCATATTTTACAGAAAAACATAAATACATTATTGAAAATGCAAAAAAATTTATTATTAATTTATAAAAAATACAAAGAAATGTAAAAAAAAATAATAATAATAATAAGACTTAGCAAACAATGAATGTAAGATACTGATTCTCGCAAAAAAAAAAAAATAATAATAATAATTATTATTATTATTTCTGTAGTTTTATACACAAGAATAATTCAAAATTGATGGAAATACAATTTTAACATACAAAATGGTTTTCATAAACTCTTACTATTAAATAATTGACAAACTTAAATATATTACCTATTAATGTTTTCAGAGTTTAACTATTTTTTAAAAATATTTCTTTTTCTGAATAGCAGCTCTATTTTATTTATTTATTTGGTACAAATAAAATTAAGTTTTACTATACTAATATATTTTTACTCTAATACAAATTTTGAATTTAGTCTTATTTTTTTTAACGTGTCTGTGAAAGTTAGTTTCTAGTGGAAAAAAAAATCATTAATGATTATAAATTTTTAATAACATATATTGACACTTTAATAAGAAACAAAACTCATTATCTTCAATGCATTTTATTTTTTATTAATCCAGTAAAATTATGAACTAGGATTCCGCTTTAGTTGTTTCTTGTTGGTCAAATTTTGGATAACAGCACTTAGCACCATCCCATGTTCTTTTATTAAATGACAAATCTCTTACAAGCGAAGCTATTTGGTCCAACTAAAATAAAAAAAACATAAATTAAGTGTAAAACTAAATATTCTATCTTTTAAAAATAAAGAAACATTAGGAATGATTGTCTAAAATTAAAAAAAAAAAACTAATCTTAAAGGATCTGCATTGTAAAATTTGCATTTAACAATTCAGATCGTTTAGGAATTTACATTCAGAAATATTAATTTGTTCAAGAACTTGGAACTCCTGTTAAAAAGCAATGCTAATTAAAATTTTATTAATTTGTAAAATAGGTACTAATTTTTGAGAATTTCTTTTATTTTATGTACTAAAACATGATTAATTCTCACTAAAAATCTATTAAGATTTAATCTATATAAATTAAAAGGTTTTGGCATGAACTATGCAAAAATTTGATTGTCTCAAAAAAATGATATTTAACACAGTTTAATAAAATCTTTAAAATCAGATTTGATAACTCTTTTAGAAATGCAAATACATAATTTAAAAGAAATAATGTAACAAAAAATATTTGTTTAATTAAAGCAAGTTATTTAAAACTGTTATATAAAAGATGGTAAATCACAACATTCATCTAAAAAAATTATGACTTCAGGATAAATTAACAAATATAATCGCTCAATACTTTACAAATACCTACAAAATACTTTAATTTTAATAAATTTTTAAATTTTAATTTATTATTTAATAAAATTCATAAATATACATACTTTTATACGATATATTTTTTTAAAAAAAGAAACAATTTTAAATAAAAAAAACTACTCACAGGCACACGTATTTGCTCCATAGTATCACGTTCTCTGAGAGTTACAGAGTGAGGCACCTTCAAGGAATCAAAATCTACAGTGATTCCAAAAGGAATAGCGATTTCATCAGTGCGAGTATAGCGACGACCAATTGAACCGCTACTGTCATCAACACGATGAGATACACCATTACTAGTGAGATCTTGAGCTGATAACACAAAAAATAGTTTACCATTTATAAGAAAATATCACTCAATAGATCAAGCTTAATATAGCAACAAAATATAAATTTACAAGATTTTACTTAAATTCTTTATCAATGAAAATTCTTCAAGAAATCTGCAATTTTTAGCAATAACTGTCATACAGCTAATAGTAGTGTTTCTATTTACATAATATCAAAGACTTCATTTTAACTTAAAATAAATACATTTTACATTAAATACAATTCGAATTATTTTCAATTCAGAATATGAAAGTGAAGCTTACGATGTTTTTAAACTATGAATTGAAAATAAAGCCTGAAAAATACATTTTTTAAATAGTCAATATGGCCTGTATTTTTTAAGCTTACAAGATTTACTCAAACATTTAAAAAAACCTAGCTTTATAAATCTTAAATACTTAATTTCAAAAAAAAAATTTTCTTATGAAAAAAATGTTGATAGTATTTCATAAATATCTTCTAGCTTATAGATTAACCAATGTGGTAGGTACCAGAATTTTTTGTAATGTATTTTGAATTAAATAAGTGATATAGTTTCAAAGCGAAATAATTTTCTAAAATATGAAAATATTAAATCTAATGATAAAAATGAATAATGTGTAATCATATTCTAAGAATTAGGAAATATTTAAACAAATGTTGCATTTCTTGGTTATTTTAAATATTCTAATATTTTTTAAGCTGACATTTTTTTACATGTGGATTAAATATTATTTCATATAGAAAAAAAAGCTTCTTCATTTATAATTGTATATATATATGGAAGAAATCAGATCAAGAATAACATTAATTTGAGTAGGATGCTATTGGATGATTCATAATAGGACAGTGAAATTGCCAAATGTCACTTATTTGAAATATTTGATTAAGTTATTCACAAGTAAAAATATTCAAGATCTACAAAGTAATCTAGAAGTAGTTTTCACCCTAATTTTTGATTTGATATGTCTTAATATTATAAAGCTTTTATTAAAATATATATTTTTTTAGCTCTGTTAATAAAATTTTACATTGAAGAAATTGTGTAATTTTCTATTAATCTAATTTAAAATATGAAACATATTCCTAAAAATTCTAAGGGGAAAGCACAAAAACTTTAGAATTTTGCAACTAGAACAATAACTAGAATTGGAGATTTTTTTCACAGAAAGCAAAATAAAAATAATGTACGCATATTTTTGCAGATACAGAATGTTTTTTAACTACTATTTTAAAAATAGTAAAATGAAAAACTTTAAACAATGCAATATTATCATTGAGACAGAAATAAAGTTATGAAACATTCAAATATTGGGAAAAAAAATGCATATGAAAATTAGAAGTATTTATTTTTAAATAACAATTGCAAAAAACAAAATTTTTGTTTTGTGAATGATTAGAGTTATGCTTTAAAATACTGTAAAATAAAAAACTTACTTGAAATTAATTATATATTTGTCAGTTTTCTATTCTCTTGAGAGAAAATTTGCATTACTTGAACAAATTAATTTTAAGAATGCACAATATTTGAGGTTAAAGCATCCCCTGAATTATCACATACAATATTTGAAATGAAATTTGTAATTCAAATCATGCTTCATTTCATTTTAAAAAATTGAAGGGTAATATTTAACTAAGGATCAAGTAACAGTTAACAAATAACAGAATTCGAAATTAAGTGGTATATTTGTGTAAGCATTTATTGAATTTTTCATCTACTTTCTATTAATAAAAGAGTTGGGATTTTGCTTGATTAAAATGTATGTTATTTGGATGTCTTAGCAGGTTTGGTTGACAAATTATCTCTTTCCTTAAACATAAGTAAGTATTTATAAGTGTTTGTTCATATACATTTAAATCAATTATACACATTAGGGTTTTTAAATACAAACTTGAATTTATAAACAAAATACACATATCATATTATTTAGCTATTTACTTACATAACTGTGCAACAATAGGTGAAAAATCTGGATGACCACTAAGTGGAAGAACACTGCATTTGACAGGAGCAATAGATGGTGGTAAAGAAAAGTACTAAAATAATATATTCAATGATTCACTAATCCATTTATTAAGACTCAATTATGAAATAAATTATTTAAAAAAAGAAAGAAAATACCGTTCTCATTTCATCACCAGCTCTAGTGCGGAAGCTATGTTCCCATACAGCATACATGATGCGGCCAATACCAAAAGATGGTTCAATAACTGCTGGTATAATTTCTTCCACTTCAGAAAAAATTATGATGACATTATTGTACTAATCAATATTAGAAATATATTAACTGTAAATAAAATATCATAGTATATATTTATTGAATATTAAAAAAGATTCATCTCTTTTCAGTTGGAATTTTATTTAAACATATTAAGTACTACATTTTGTTCAGGCTTTATTTAGTTTTGCCAATATAAATACATTCATAACAAAAAAATTAATTTTGGCAGTATGTACATACTTATATACATTTTTTGTTAGTTGTTCCCAACACAATTTTTGTAGCAACCTTAAGAAAAGAACATTTTTCAATTAATTCTTAAATTTATTATGTACTATTCATAAATAAAATAATGATTCAAAACTACACAGTGATGAAATAACAAATATAAGGCTTGCATCTCAATTTCACCTGAATCTCTAAACATTGTAAAACTAGCAGTGGAACTAGCAAAATAAAAGTTTATCTCAAGGATGGAAAAGAAGCACTCATGGCCAACTTTCAAATAGCTACAATAATACCTCATGTAAATAATTTCAGTCAAAATAGCATTCAAAAGACTTAAAAAAGAAATTAAGGAATTTTGAAGAGAAGTATAGGAACAATAAAGTAAGTAATATGTTCAAATTTAAAAGAAAGAAATTATTTCTAGTGTTATTTTGTTATAGTTTTTGCCAATGATAAAATATTAAATGAAGAGACAACCCTTGATAAAATTAAATTTTTTAGTCCCTAAATGCTTTTATTAAATTTATCCATTGTTATAAAATAAAATACAATTGATTCCAAAATTACATACACAGCTGTAAATACAAACCAGTTACACAAAATATGGAAAAGAAATACTTTGTAAAATTCGATCTTGCTATAACTGAAGTATATTAATCAATACATTAAGTTAAACTTTTCAAGCATTAGCATATTCTACATTATTAGAAATTAAGTTTCACGATTTTTTTATTGTGCATCTTTCTTATTAGAGATAAATATTGCAAGGTAGACACAGTATCAGGAGCCTAAAGGCAGTTGGCAATGGCTAGAATCGCAGCCTGTGAATCTGAAAAAATAACAACCTGGATTTGTTCAGAAAGAGAAGAGCAAGAGTCTTGATTGGGTAGAGCCACTTTAATTGTCTTGGCTTCACCATCAAAAGCAATCTTGTATGTCCCTTATTAAAGATAATGAATGGATACTCACAATAAATACCAGCTCCGGCTACACCATCCGTCTCAAGCTTTGAGTCGTCAGAACATATATGTAACCATGTTTCAAGAGAAAAACGATTGTGAATTGTCTCCATCCCTGCGCCGAACAAAGCTTAAGTACAGTCTTAGGATTTTAAAACTGGACTTACAAGGTCTAGATTATATAAGACTTCACATCCAATGGGTTCAAAGGTGGCAGTAGAGGCTCAATCTGGATTGGGATATCACGCCCATCTATGTCTTTTAATACAACCTGCAAAAAGCCATCCTGCTTCTTCAGGCTGCGAAGCGCAGATTTAGTCCACTTATCACTATGGGGTAAGCGAATTAATTTTTTGTATAATTTCAATGCTGATTTCCTTATTCCAAATTGAAAAGGAATTTCATAAGTCCACAAAAGTAGTGCGTCAATAGATGTAGTCTTGAAAGCACCAGTAACAAGATGGAGAGTATCATTTTGCAGTGACTCTAGTCTTGTTTTACCTTCTTCAGATACTATAATAAGTGGAGGATTACAATAAGTCATGACAAGCTTTATAAAAATCTTATAAGTAGCAAGAAGAGTTGGAGTACCACAGCTCCATCAAGTCGTTTAAGCAGTATCATACATCTATCAGTTCGTTTCTTGATATCATCAATATATAATTTCCAAGTAAGTTTACAGTCAAAAGTGTGACATAATAAACCAAAACAATGAAAATTTAAGAATTTTGTAGTAATTCTAGAAAAACTTATTACTGATAATTTTATATTTTTGCTTAAATAAATAATAGATAAAGCACTTAAATTATTTATTTCTTATAATTATAAAACGATTTCTTTTTATATCTATAAAATTTTATAAAGTCATAAATTGTATAGATATGTTTGATAAATTTTGTTAAGTATAAAAATAATATAATAGAATGTAAACTTTTAAGAGAAATCACAATTAAAATTTTTTTTTCCTGTTACATTTGAAACTAAACAATTGATTTTCCAACACTAATAATTATAATAATAATAATTTTACATAACTTTATGAACTATCTTTTATGAATGCTGTGAGGTGAAAAGTTCTAGTTAGAATAATATTAAACTATAGCAAATTGAGGAAAAAATTACAATGAATTCACATGCAATTATTTTAATTGTAAAAAAAAGGAAAAAAAGAATAGAAGGCTGAAAACAGTTTTTTAAAAAATAAACACAGTATAATACACCAAACACATCAGTTGGATTACAATATTATTTTGTTGAAGTTGCAATAAAATTAACAGGAAAATTGTATAATCATTTCAAAAATATAAATAACCAAATGTAGTGTTATTGTTTTTGGTTTGAATAAACCACAATAAGCTGAAATTCTCCCTATTTTTTAAATTTCAAGAAAAAATAATAAGAGAATTATTTTATACAGAAAAAGAAAAAAATAGAGGTTAACATCTCACTAAAAAACAAAATATTGTACTTCATTTGTTACATTAATTTATTTTATTTTTTGGAACTCAATTTTCTTACATGGGATTTCTTGTAATATGTACATGAAATATTATTAAAGTAAACGAAATATTATTAAATGAATAATATAATATTTTATAAATGGAATAAAAGTTAAAAAAAAGCAATACAATTTAATTTTGAATGAAAACTTAAAAATTTACTGAAAATTTCAGAGCTCTATAGAGAATTCTAAACATAATAAATCAAAAACGATGTATATTTAGGAATTTTTTAGTATTTCTAGGAAAATTACTATTGATAATTTTATATTTGTTCTTAAATAAAGAGTTTTATTATGTCATTTTTCATCCAATTATCTCCAATAACAAGTAGTTTGAGAAGTATTTTTAGAGCAAATAATAAAGAAAAATTAATAATAAAGTAAAAATTTCTCTAATTACTTTCTAATATTATAATAAATTATCTCTAAATCGACAAGTAGTTTGATAAGTATTTTTAGAACAAATAATAAAGGAAAATTCTACATAAAAAAGTAAAAAGTTTACTTTGATTATACTTAAATATTTAATATTACATTTTTTTTTCTAAGACATTTGTAAAAAATTTAAATTCAAGGATTTATATTTGTGGTGAACTGTTACACATATTCTTAATAAAAAAAAAAAAAAAAAAAAAAAAAAAGAGAGAGAGAGAGAGAGAGAATTTTTATTAAAAGAAGGAAGCCAATATATTCTGAAATATCATTTTAATTATATACTAAATTGTGCAAATATTTCAAATAATGACCTATTTTTCCAAATGCATTTCCCAAACTCACCTTTATTCTGAACTCTAATGCAACCGATTAATTTTATCCATGCTTAAATATGTCAGAAATATATATCAAGAAAGTACTACAGAATTTATAAAAAAAATTATATTCTAACTATAAATAAATAAAAATCAAATCCATTCAGATCTTTGAAAAATACTACACTACTGGCCATTAAAATTGCTACACCAGGAAGAAATGCAGATAACAAAATGATACTTATTGGACAAATATATTGTACGAAAAATAACAAGTGATTAAATTTTCAAAAAAATTGGCTGGATAGATCCTGAGAAATCAGTTCCCAGAACAACCACCTCTGGCAGTAATAACAGCAGTTATACGCCTGGGCATTGAGTCAAACAGAGATTGGATTGCATGTACAGGTACAGATGCCAATGCAGCTTCAACACGATGCCACAGTCCATCAACCATAGTGACTGGCGTTTGGTGACGAGCCAGTCGCTCGGCAACCATTGACCAGACATTTTCTATTGGTGAAAGATCTGGAGAACGTGCTGGCCAGGGCAACAGCCGAACATGTTCAGTATCAAGGAAGGTCCGTACAATACCTGCAACATGCGGTCGGGCATTATCCTGCTGGAACGTAGGGTTTCGCAGGGCTCGAATAAAGGGTAGAGCCATGGGTCAAAACACACCAGAAATATAACGTGCACTGTTCAAAGTACCCTCAATGCGAATAAGAGGTGATCGAGACGTGTATCCAATGGCACTCCATACCATTACGTCAGGTGATGGGCCAGTATAACGATGACGAATGCATGCTACCAATGTGCGTTCACCACGATGCCGCCAAACACGGATGCGACCATCATGATGCTGTACACAGAACCTGGATTCATCTGAAAAGATGACTCTCACCATTCGTGCGCCCAGGTTCGTCGTTGATCACACCATTGAAGGCGCTCTTGTCTATGACGCAGCATCAAGGGGAGCCGCAGCCATGGTCTCCGAGCTGAGAGTCCATGCTGCTGCAAACGTCGTCGAACTGCTCGTGCAGACTTGTTGTCTTCCAAATGACCCCGTTTCTTGACTCAAGGCTCGTGACATGGTTGCACGATCCATTACGGCCATGCGGATAATATGCCTGTCTTCTTGGCTGCTAGGGATAGGTGGCCGTTGAGATCCCGCATGGCGTTCCGTATTACCGTCCTGAACCCATCGATTCCATATTCTGCTAGCAGTCATTGGATCTCGACCGACGCGAGCAGCAATACTGCGATAAGATAAACCGCAATCCCGGTACGCTACAATTCGACCTTTATCAAAGTCAGAAACGTGCTGGTACGCATTTGTCCTTCTTACACGAGGCATCACAACAGCTTTTCACCAGGCAATAACGTTCAAATGCAATTTGTGTATCAGGAACTAGCTGAACATGTTCCTCATTTAAACAGAATGTTGGTGTCGCTACTGGCGCCTGCTTTGTCTGAATGCGCAGAAAAGCTAATCATTTGCATATCACAGCACCTTCTTCCTTTCGTATAAATTTCACGTCTGTAGCATGTCGCCTTCTTGGTGTAGCAATTTTAATGGCCAGTAGTGTATAAAGTTTATGCTTTACTGATTTAAATATCTCCAGATAAATGATTATAAAAAATTATTTGATAATTTAACCTTTAAGCCATTCTTTAATAATTAAAATCACAAAATATATCAATTTTACTGTCACATTTTGATTTATTTAAATATAATAAATTAAACTTTTTAAAATGACAGACAACAAGGCTCATTGAGGCTTAGTAGGTTTGCACTTTATTAATGGAAAATACTATGGACTTGATTTTAATCATGCAGTTGAACATGGATATAGGTGTTGGATTTTTGCTTCCTGGACCCACATTTACCATGATGGATGATTGGAAATTTTCTATATTTCCCCTGTGCAATATATGAGTACAGTCCATAATCTCAGAAAATTACATATAACAGTCAACAATGAATGTTGAAGAACTATACAATGACCTTTGGCTTTAACAATGTCCACTATGTACTGCCAAATAATGCTATTAAGAATATGAATCGAGTAAATGCTAGGAATCATGCAATTCAAAAAATATTTTTAATAAAAAGTAGCTTTACCATGAACTGTTTTCTGACTTCGATTAACTTTAATCATATCTTTAGTAATGCCAAATTCTTTTCCTTCTAAAGTTAGATTATATACTCTGCAATAAAAAAAATTAATAAAAATGCATTACAAAAGAATTACTAATTTTTCATGAATGAAGGAAAAATATCTTATTACTATATATCTGATTTAAAAAATTAACAAATTTGTTTCTAAAATAATAACAAAAATCTTATTTTTTAGAAAAAATATGCTAATTTATCACTAAAGAGTGAAAAAGTTTTTGGACAAAAATATGACTAAATATTCGATGCCAATAGTAGAATAATCATGCCCAATATTAACTATAAAGTTTTTTTTCAAAGTAATCAAACTGTCAAACTCATTTTAAGAAATGGTAAATAAAACTGCTGAAAACATACTGAAAAATACCTACTCATTTCCTAATTATTATTCTAATTAACCTCAAAATTGGCGAATTTTAAGGAATTTTCATACTTTAACTGCACATAATAGTAAGAACAGTTATGCAGTAACTGATATCAATTTAAACATATTTTTAACTATGGAAACCTTTTTTCAGAAAATAGGCATACATTAAAACATAGATGAAACAGGGATATATAAACATTGATTCTAGAAAATAAAGCACACAAATAATCTCTAAACTTATTTATAAGAATAACTTATTTAACCTTAAATAATAAAAGTATCCATTTTTATTAATTTTCTAAAAGGTTGTAAAAATATATTAACATAATTATAAGTATTATATTTTTCTGTTATTTAGATTTGTTGCATTAAAACATAAAATACAAAACAGCACTCTATGTAGAATCTTAATAAAGAATAAAATCTAGAAAAAAAATAGTTTTTTAAAAATTATTTACAAACCCTTTAGTTTCTAATTCATTTTCCAGATTTGCAATGCTTTCCTCATCCAATTCCTTGAGAGTTTTTGTAATTTCTTTAGCATCTTTTTTAAAAGCTTTTCCTATGAGAGCCATTTGAGGTTGAAGCTCTGTAACTTTTACGGTTTTCTGATCATATCGTCAAGAAATATGTTCTTAGTATCTTAACACATTTTGTATGAAGCCATATTTCTAATAATGACTTTGTAAAGAACATAAGAAATTTAATCTTTGTTTAATTTTTAATTAACAAATGATATTTAGAAATGTTTTAGTGATATTGATATTTGGAAATGTTATTACAAATGATATTTTATGTTATGACAAATGACATTTTAAATGATTTAATGTTATGACAAATGATATTTAGAAATGTTTGTATTAGGTTGGGGAAAAAGTTATCCATTATTTTTTCGGTAGACGTCTGTAGTGATCGCTATCTTGTGAGGTATCTATCAAACAATTTCAAATTTATGCTCATTGGAAAGGTGACATTTGACACTAATCTTGCAGTGTTTTGTTTGATTAATTCAGTTATGAGTACAAGGTTTTAAAAATAGAAGACAACAAACAGAAAATTCGATACATTTTTGTTTTTCTTTTATAATGGCGAAAATGCTAACCAGGTGGCTAAAATTGAGAAAGGTGTTTATCGTCTTATATATGACTGTAACAACGAGTTACGCACAATTTTGGTTTTTCAACATTAATGTTATATGATAACATAAACATTAATGTTATATAGGTTTAAGAAAATATATTAAAGACAAACATTAAAAATTTGTTTACATATTAAAAGATTTTAATATTGGAATTAATGTACGGCAATAAATACCTTTGAAGATATTTTAAGCAAAGTTTGAAGAATTTTCATAATATTAATTTGGAATAAAATTCAGTAAATATATAAACCTTAAAAGCAAAATAAGAATTTTCTCATTTAAGCATTTTGAATTCACCTGTAACAATGATACACTGAGAACATAAGTTATACGAATCAATTTAAAAAGAAAAGTTATTGACTATAGAAATATTAAATTTATATCATAAAATTTTTTTAAACGGTGTCCCATGCCAAGCTTTATTATCCACTTTATGTGTATAAATCTGTATTAAATGGATATATGTATTAAAATTTCAGATGTATAATCAATATATATTGTGATAATATAAAAAGAAGTTTAAATTCTACAAGAATAATCTAGGCTTTGATATGTGGCTATAAATATATGCAAGGAAGATGATTTAGGTATTTGTGAAAAGTGAATAAATAACAGCACATAGAAAAGAAAATAATGCAACAGCACAAATATATATATATAACAGATTCACCTTTTATAAGATATTTACTTATTCACTTTTGCATAATGGGAATTTATTCCATCAATTTTTCTCAAGGATGTTTAATTTGAAGATCATATTGTAATGAAATTGTGCTTAGAAAATTTGATTTTATAGTTACAAATTGGAAAAAAAGTACATATTGTAGATTATTCCATAACTGAATTTTTTACTGTTGTGTATAGTTCAAATAATAAATTCTACTAAAAAATATATGAAATACTAAAATACATATATAAATGTGAAATAATCAGAATAGTTTTTAAAAATTATATTTTCTGATCATAACACCTATTATTTGGTTACCAAACAAGTTGAAAAACAAATAAAACAATTATTCAAAAAATTTTAGATCAATCTTTAAGGAATTTACTTAGAACAGGACTCAGTAACTAGTATATTGAAATATAATTGATGTCAAATGAATGTATTATCTTCAACTAATATGGGAAACCCATTGATGACTTCACGCTGGAGATAAAGAATTTTTTATTTGACTTAAAGCTATTACATAAATATTATTTATAATAACAATATATAATAAATATAAAACAATATTATTCAGCCCAATTATATTTCTTTGAAACTTATATTTTAAAAATTATTTCTTTTTAAATGAAATTTACTGATTTTTTCTAAAAAAAGATTTTAAACATAAGATTTAATTTTGTCATAAATATTTATAATTTTTTCAATCACAATATCTTTTTACAAAAATATAAAATTCTCCAGTGTTTATCATATACAAAATTACATAAAAAATACATATCCTCAAAAGTTGAACCTAAAACATTAAGCAATTATCATTTTGTATTTCAACAATTTTATTAGGTTCTACTTGGTTAAAAAAAAATTGCTATTCTTTTATGAAGGTTAGAATATAATCAAATAAGGTTAATTTTTAATAAAAAAATATTTCAGGAAAGACTTTAAAATTCATTTTGTAAGAAACAATCTTTAAACAAAACTTAAAATTAAATTGTAAAACTTTTATTTTGATTTTGAACAATACAATAAGAATACTATAAGCAAACACAATATGAATACATATCTATCAATACTATTTATTTTGATTGTTCATAATTCCTCTAACATGACATGAAACTATAATAATTTTAGTTTCATGTCCCTGCATTTAAATCATAGTTTTGTATAATGTCAATCATTAAGGTTATATCTATGTAAGAATACAAATACATAAAAAATGATGCATTTATTTTGATAATAATGGAAAAATTCAAACAAGTGATTATACAAATAACTTAAATTAAAATTGAATTTAATAAGTGAAATATTAAAAATTACATAGTAGTAAAACATGCACAAAATTTCAAAAAAGGAAAAGAAAATTATTTTATTACTTAAATATTTATTGATATTTTAGTGCAAGTATGGAACAGTATTTGTAATGTATACTAAAAAAATAGTCTTAAAAATGTAATAAAAATATTTCAAATTTATGTTTTATTTATTATTTAAAATAAAAGTGTGTTGTTCAATAGCTATATTAAATCACATAATTAAGAAAAAAATGGATAAAGAACATGGTGATATAATCATAAGATCAAAATTAATCAGAAACTGGGCATTTAGCATGGAAACTGTAAGCATTGGCAATTACTTAAGGTAATAATAAATGATTATGTCATTGTTAACTCATTAGTTGAAAATAAATTTAAAAGCAATACAAAAATCAGCAAAGAATAAAAGAATATACTTTAAAGAAATTATTCAAACATATAGGAATAATTAAAATTATCAACATATGAGTTTTTGTATTTTATACCATAATTTTTCTTTTATAACAAGATCTAAAATTCATAAAATTCTACTAAGTTATGATTTCCAAACCATCTACTAAATATCAAATAAAACAATTTTAATGTGATACCACTAAAGGATACAGATTCTTTTAACTGACATTCAGCATTTAATTTAACACCAGTAGCTTTGGTGTGTTGAGTCAAATCATAACAAGATCTATCTGCACAACCTACACATTCTATCCACCCCTATAAACAAAAATAAAACTTCTAACAATAGATAAATTAAAAAGATGAGTAGTTTCAATTACTTATTTCAATTATTCAATTAATTGTCTTTCATTTGCATTTTTCAATTAATAAAAAATTTATTGATATTTTGAAACATGATCATTTTATTGTATGCAAAAATATTAATCATTTTCATAACAGAATCTCTAACACTATAGCAATATAATATATGAAATGTACTCAAAATATTTTACTTTGCAGTTACAAATATAAATACTATCAAACTGACTTGAAACAATTTTCAACATTGTTTTAATTTTTGAAATTTTCTGTTTAACTATTGAAACAAATTCTAAAAGCTCTGCAATCCAAAATACATTTTTTGGGGCGAGGAAACTTAGTCTCTACATAATTGATAAATTTTTGTACAATAAACATAAATTTTTAATTACAAGATGTCATTAATATTAAATCAAGAATTTTTGTAATGAAATGTAAATAATAAAATTAATATCACATAAATGTCTAAAGAAAAATATTTTATAAAACATTCATTACAAAGATTA
>JAPDSC010060352.1:259978-357589 GCA_026290005.1 Latrodectus geometricus
AAATGTCTAAAGAAAAATATTTTATAAAACATTCATTACAAAGATTACATCATTTAAACTAATTTTTACTAATTTACTTACTTAAAACTTTGGAATACAAAATGTAACTCCTAAATTCAAACAAATTTCAAATAAATTGCCATACAAATATTGATTTATCAATAACTGACATCTACCTTTATGGAATAATCAAAGTTGCTTAAAATATTCAAAGTTACTTCAAAACTTTTGAATATAATCTGTAACTTATAAATTCAAACAAATTTCAAATAAATTGAAATACAAATATTGATTAATCAATAACTGATCCACATTTATGGAATAATTAAATTTGCTTCAAATATTCTTTTTTTTCATTCAATTGGTGTAATTTAAGATTAACAATTGAGATATTTTTCAAATAAAATAGAAAAAAGATTGATTATTTGTAGTTAACATTTCTTACAAAGAAATACCACCCAATTTAAATAAAATTCATTCCAATAAATTCGCAAATTTTTTAAAAAATGTTTAAAGAAAAATCTAACTCCTTTTTTTATCTATATTTTAACATCAAATAAAAAAGTTATTAAAAATGTAATTAAAAGTTAATTTATCATAAGTATACTTACATATGATGTCTTTATTTCAGCATCCCAACAGTCTGTAGCATAGTGGGCCATTTCATTTGACATGTGCTGGCGGAAACGAAGTTTATTTGGATTGATACCCACTGCTACTAGGAACTGATATATTCTTGCCATAAAATAACCCAAAGTTTGATTTGCAACTATTCCCTAAAAGAAAATAGAAATATTTTACAGAATGGAAAGTACTAATGTAATATTTTCATTCAAAAATAAAAGAAACTGTATTTAGAAATTTCTCTTATATATTAATCATTTAACTTATATGATCAATGAAATACAAGTTTCAAATTGGGCCTTTATTCATAAAATTACATTCAGTTGCTCTCCTCTTTGAAATTTAGTAAAAAAAATTTTTTACATTATAATATAATTAATTAGAAACTTAATTCCAGATATAAATCTAAGATTAATGAGGATAAGGTGAAAATTGTAAATTTTCAACATAATTCTTCTTGACTACTTTCAGAAATGAAACATTTATTTAGAAATTTTAACTACCTTTAATTATTAATAAATGAAAATTTTTTTTAATTATTTAACTATCAAAACCTAAAATGCGTGAAAATGGGTTGACAGTTTTAAAACTTAAATCAAGAATTAAAAAAAAATACACACTTTTAAATAACAAACATCTTAGAAATATATCATTTCTATTATTCACTACAGAAATAAAAGTTTTGTTTTCAATGAACTCCTGGAAGGCAATTAGTTGCAATTACAGCACCAGTCAAACATTTTAGATGGAATCAGGATTTTACAGCAAAACACTTATTTCTTTTTTAATAAATTCATTTAGGTCCACACAACTCAAATAAATTAAAAAGATAAATCTTATTTGATGTGATGCAAAGCAAACAGTAAATAGATTAATACAGCCCATACACATTAAATATACATATAGCCTTATATTTTACTGTTGATGTTATTAAAATTAGAAAAGGCTTATTTCAATTGTCGATCTCCTCACATGATTGTGATTAAAAATTACAAAAACATATTATTGTTTTATGAGACTTAACTTATTCACTAACTCAACAAATTAATTCATAGAACCATTCAATTAACTTAAGAATACATTATAACCACAAAAGAAGAATATTAATATGGAAATTGATATTATTTTATTAGCTATATAAAGTTAATTTAGTATTATTATTAAAATCAGATTTAAAAAATACTATTAATTTTAAACTTTATCATTTTATACTTTATCAAAACTTATTATAATTTTAAACTTTAATCAGTTTTAGACAATATGAATTTTAGATAATATATTAAAACTATAATATAATAAAATAATACTTTTATTAATGTCATTTAAAAATTACAGAAAAATACATAAAATAAAATTAATTTCAACTAACATTTTTAACAGCTTCTCCAATTGCTACTTGAGTTGCAGGTTGACCATCCATTTGATTACAAGCAGAATACAAGTTCAATTGCAAGTTTTTTACATTTTCAAATTTTGGATGATCTTTATAACGTGGGTCAACAAAATGTTCAATCTCTGCCATTGTGAATTCTCTACAAGTGAAAATATAAACTAAAATATTTTATAAAATATAAGCATATCAAACACTTACACAAATTACAAAAAGGCAAAATTTAAAATTGACAGATATTTCTCATTTTAAATTTTATGAATAAAAAACAATTTTTCCACATATTCTGTCTAAAGTAACATTTTTGCAAAATAAATGCTTGACATTAATAAATCTATGCTGTCAACTTCACTATTTCTTAGCAGGAAAACACACAATTTGTATTTTTTTAAAGATTTCTTCTAAAAAAGATCATTTATAATTACAATCAACATTATATTAAAGAAATATTATGTCACAAAATAACTTTCAAAAAATATTCTTTTTAATTTCATACCAGCCAAGTATCGGAAAAGTGCTTCAGTAAAACTTTTAAAATGTTAAAATTATGCATGTCTACCAAACATACAATTTCTTTTCAATATTTAATTAATTTTGAATTTAAAATTAATTAAAAATCATTACAAATAAAAATGCAAATTCTAATAATTTAACTAATGATTTATTCATTAAAAATAAAGCATTAATTACATTAATTCACAGAATCTAGAATGCATTCATAACAATGAAGCATTATCAACTGTGCTTCATTGATATGAAAGATTATTGTTATAAGGAAATGTTTATCCTGTAACACACACAACAAACTAAGTTGCAATTTAAAGAAAAATTTATTTCAATCATTTCGTCATAAAAATAAGAAACTAGATATAATTAAGTTACATATTTATAGTAGGTTTTAAATCAAAAAGTTAACAATAAGAAATACATATTCACAATTAATGAAATAAAAATTTTAGTTTAAAATTTACTTCATAAAAATTTTTCTTGATTAAATAATTTTTTAAGATTTTATATAATAGAATATTTCACAATGCCATAGCAGTGGTTTTTTTTTTAATACTTTCAATCAAATTCTTAATGAATTCTTGCTCATAACAAAATCCATCATATAAATATTTTATTATACGCTAAACTTTTTTTTAAAAAAAAAAAAATTCTTTCACACTTTCATTATATAATGTATCACTAACAAAAACAATATAAATTTAGCTATTCTATCATATTTGTAACTATTGTCCATTCTCTTAATGTGCTATTTGCAAACCCGGAGAACCAATCTTTTTCATTGTCAATGTTTAATGTAGTTAAGTCTTTAGTTTACAATGAAGAATAAACTCATTCTCTAGCTCATCCTTGGCCACATATTTAGATTCATTATCTTTGATAGGCAGCAAAAAATGGAATAATTTAAATAAAGTTTCTCACATTTAAAAATTTGGCATCATCCAGTTTATTCCAATCTGACACTTATAAGAGATCGTGTTTCAAAGGAATTTATTTAAAATATCATCACAAGATGTTGTGAAATATTTCCGAACAACAGAGAAGATGTTCTTTTCTTTGTCAATGACAGTTATAACAATATCATATGTATTATTTCTTATAGCTACATCAAAAAACTACTTAATTACTACAAGAATGATAATCCATGGAAATAAGGGTATACTCCTAATAATGAAGGGTTCAACAAACTTAATTTATAAGTTCTTTCAGCATGCTACACATATTAACTTTAAAAATTTGTAGACATAGTTTACAAATTTGTGGATAGTTAAACTATAATAAAATATTATACTGTTCAAATATCTTTAATGTGATGCAAAAATAGACTATAAGCTTTATTTATAGAAGATAAGAACATTAAAAGTTTCTCTTCTCGAGTTATAATTTGGGATTTCAATTTTATATCTTAGTAAAAAGTTTCCTTGCATTTTTTTTTTTTTTTTAAATTTCATTTAACATCTTTTTAGTTTCACACTTGTTTTGATGCATTGTACATATATAACAAAATACCATTGCACGAATTCTACATATATAAAAACCAATAGTTATTAATTTTTTTAAAGAAAAGTTAATTTAAATTATCCATATATTCTGTGCTATGTAAACAAAAATGCATAAAATATTCTCTTATCAATAAAAGAGTAAAACAGAGCAATCTTGCTTAAGATTTAAGGTAATGCATAAAATTTGGCAGGTCTGTAATTTTAATGAAGTGAGAAATAATAAGAATAAAGATCACAATTGAGGCAATATGAGAATTTTATACCTTCACAGAATACACAAAAAAATATTTTCAGGAAATTTAATATAGATATAAAATATACTTTTATAACAAATTTAATTTAGGAAAACAAAAGTTTAAAAATACATAAAAATATTTTTAAAAGGAAAAAAACGTAGGTCATCAGAGAATTAATTTTAATATATATAATTTAATGAATAGCTATTAAAATCTTAATAGTAAAACTGTTGATTTTAGATTGCAAGAATGATTTCAATACTAAATTCATAAAATCTGTAAATATCATTTCCATTTTTGCTAGCTGCAGCAAAATAGATAATTTTGTTTTTTAATAAAATACTGCATATGAATACCTTGATTATTTTGCATTTAACGAAATTTAATCAAAAGTAATTGAAGATTCTGTTATATTCTAAGACATTCTGTATAGTTTGCAATTTTTTCATTGACAAAAAATTCAATTCAATCAATTTTCTCAAGCCTATGATGTTAATGAAAAGTTTATTCAGGACTCCAAATTTTAAAAATGCTAAATCAATATTTTAGCTAGTATATACCAATTTAGTTTATGTGTAAATAAAATTATAAGATGCTGTTATAGAAGCAAAATCTACATAACTTAAAATATTTTTCTCATGATTAAATTTGATTAAATTTTAATTAACTATGAAAATTTTTTATCAAATTGAAAAAATCTTCATTTTTATGTATCTCTCCCTCTATAAATCTTCCAAATGAGTTGATTTAATTTAGCAATGATGCATATCAGATTTTTTTTTATAATAGTAGGGTGTATTTTATTCATCTCAAATTTCAGAGAAAAATGTTAATGATTTTGATGTTCTAGTAAAGATATTGATGTCACTAGTAAATACAAAAATTTTTACAAATTTATTAAAAATATTTCCTTCCTAATCTTCATTTTTTTTTTCTCTGCAACTAAATTAAAGACACAAGCCAATATATTACTTTGTCTCAAACCATTTTTATTAGTACTAGGTTCTAAAAGATTATTCTGAACTTTTTTGGTCTATGTTAAATTTAAAAAACAATTTTACAAGACTTGTTTCTTAGTAAAATTGCATTTTCTCAAAGAATCAAATTCTAGGCATACAATCTTACATCGTTAAAAAATTTATAATAAAAATTGAGTGGTGGTTTTTAATGCTTGGGTTTTTTTTTATGTCTAAGCTAATAAAGAAGATTTGTTCAATTGGGGACCTGATTTTATGTAAATTAATTGATTTAGATTCTATTGATATTGAATCTTATTACTGTGTTTAATGTTGAAAGAAAGTTTAAAAAATGAACACTTAAAAATGCAAATCAAAAAAGTATTAATAATTAAAGTTTTCTTTTCATTAAATATGATAACTAGTTTTCAAAATGAAAAAGCCACAGTGAAATTATTATGACAAAATTGTTATATATTTTACAGTATAGCTACCAATATCACAGATCATGAAATCCATGTTAATTTGTAAATTATTAACCACAGAATAAAATTTAATTTCTTTGATTCTATCTATTTCTGTCAATTATTTGTAATATATTTTATAATGATATTATGAATAACATGGCATTCATAAAATAAAATGATAATGTGAAGCAGGGCCGGCGCTAGCAGCTTTGCCGCCCCGGGCAAAGAGGTAAAATGGCGCCCTTTATAACAAAAGTTAAAAGAGATAACCTAAACCCTTTCCACAATTAATGGTAAAATAAAAGGAGTAAAAAAAATGCAATCATCAGCTATGTTGAAGTTTTGATTAGCAAAAAAATACTAATTTATTTATTTATGTTTTTGGCACTAAATTAAAATTAGGGTTGCGCAGAAAAAAGGAAAGAGTCATTTCTGGTGCATAATTATAAAATACAGAACAGATGTTTAAAAAAAAGTAAAACAAATTATAAAACCACTAAATATTTAAACTTTATTACATATTAAAAATACATTTAATCCGAGAGTTGAAATTAAAAGTGTTTTTTTCTCACTTTTAATTCTGAAAATTGTTTTATAATTTCTTTAACATTAATTTTTTCAGCCAGGTCATGTTCGACGGCTATTGCTGTTAAACCGTTTAGTCAATCCTCGGTAGTTGAGGAGCGTAAAAATTTTTAATTAATTTTAATTTGGAGAAACTCCTTTCTCCACTTGCCACACTTATTGGGAGAGTCAGCACTATTCTTAAAATTATACCAAGATTGGGAGCAAAATCCAGGTTCAATATGAATTTTAAAATCTTAACTGGACTTTCTTTTTTGTTTAGCAAAGCCAAAACAGCTACTATCTCGTCTGCCAAGTCAACCGCATTTATATCGGATGAATTCCCATCAGTCAACACTGTTTCTAAATCTTTACAATACTTTATAATGTCGTTTTGAGGAATATCTTTTAAATCAGAAATATTGTATAAAAATTGGAAATAGTTGCTGTGGGTACTGATTAAATCAAACCTGGATTCGAGTGCATTGATAGCTTTATCTAATGTAAAAAAATAAAATTATGCCTTATTTCTTCTATTGGATCATCTTTTGCCTCGAAATTAATATTCCTTCTTCGAACTCTGACGTGGCTGGGTGAGCTCAAAATTAGCTGGTATATCAATTCCGTCTGCGAGTTCTCGAGCATCGCAAAGTATTTCTTTAAAGGTTCTGTCCGATCTAAGCTCCTTGAAAAAATCTTTACAATTTTTCAAGAGCTCCATAGCAGATGGTAAATCATATTCTTTTGTCTGCAAGAGCTTACTTATAGGATTGATACAATTTAAGATTTTGTACCAAATTACAATGCAGCATAAGAATTTAAATTGCTTAACACAACTTAATAGTCCAGAAGCCTCAACTCTTATAGAGTTGTCAACTACGGAGTTATTACAAACAGCAAGTAAAGCATCGTATATCCCTCCTAATTGATACCTTAGTGGTTTTAATGCATCTATTCAGCTTTCCCAACGAGTATCACTTAGAGGTTTCAAAGTAAGTCCGGAAACATATTTTAATAATATGGTCCATCGAAAAGTTGATGAGGAAAAAACAGATATATATTTTGGACTATATTAAAAAAATCGGCGGCTTCGAAGGATGCTTTTGCCACGTCATTAACTACCAAGTTTAATGAGTAGCTGCTACATGGAAGGTAAAATGCTCTTGGATTTAACGCATTTATTCTAGATTGTACTCCCGATTTACTGCCTCTCATGTTGGCTCCATTATCGTAAGCCTGTCCCCTCATATCCTGCAAATTCCATCCCAATGTTTCAAGTCTTTTAAGTATAAGAGCTGAAAGTTCATATCCAGTCGATCTTTCAACCGGAAGAAAGCCTTAAAAGCTGTCATTAATTTTAATGGAAACCTCCTTGGGGTTGGAGTCAATGGATACATACCTTATTAAAACCGTCATTTGCTCGATCTTGCTGATATCAGGAATGCAAGCTAGAATTATTGAATAATATTTAGCTTTTTTAATATCAGTAATTATATGAGATGTTATATTTTCAGCTAAAAGAATAATCAATTCATTTTGAATTTCTTTTCCGAGATAGTGCACTTTAGCTTCTTTTTTAAGCATTCTGCGGATATGCTCTTCCATTACTGGATCAAACTGAGTAAGTAATTGAATAATTTGAAAAAAATTACCGTTACCGAAATCGTAAAGTTTGTCACTCGATTTAACCTCGGAGGGCTAAACAATTTTGAGCAAACATTTTTATTGTTGAAACAATTCGTAGAAGCACCTCGCCCCAATAATTTATTTCTGAGGTAATAAGTCTTTGTGAATGACTGTCAATCGTTTTAGAGTACTGTATTCTTTGACATAATACAATCCAAGACTTTTGACTTTCGATATGTTTTTTAGAGGTTTCATGTTGATTTAAAGTCTTAACGAGGTGCTTCCAATCTTTAAAACCTCCAATAGAAAGGGAACTTAAAGTAGAACCAAAAAGAAACTTATTTTTTTTTGGTTCTACTTTAATTTTTATACAATCTATTACAATTTTTGCTGTATGTTTAAAAAACACACTGTATGTATACAAGGTGTTAGGGGTTTGATTCCAAATATCTTAATGCATAAAAATATGATTCATTTTAAACAAAAAAGTTTAGTATATCATGGGTCAAAACTCAATTATTTTAGAAAGAGAAAATGTTTAAAAGTTTGAGAAATTTAATTTTAGGGCCGATTTGCCGCCCTCTAAGGTTGCCGCCCCGGGCAGGGGCCCGGCTTGCCCACCCCTAGCGCCGGCCCTGTGTGAAGGAAGATTGTAATTTGTGGTGATGCATTTATAACTACAGTTCTAACAATCTAATTTTGGTTATTATTTTTCTATGAAAACATTTGCAAGCAGAATCATAAATTTGTTACTATCATGAACAGTAGATGCTTAATAGAATAAACTAATTTAACAAACTTCAAAATTTTTGTTGTTTCGAGTTTTATAGAAAGTTTAAGCAAATTCCTTGTATTTTTTAAATTTCAAGTATTTACTAGCAAATTTCTAGATACTTTGTAATTTTTATGGAAAATATTATTTAAAAACCAAAGAAATATACGGTGTACATAATGTATATGAAAGAAACACAATATGTTATTTTTAGACAAAACAGAAAAATTATAAAACAGCATATAAACAATTTTAAAAGCAAGATTAAATTGTGTAAAATTAAGGAAATAGTGTGGCTGTATTAATTTGCAATTAAAGACAAAACATAACATATTGCTTTAAATCTGTAAACATTGAATAATATCAAAAATATGAAAAAAATAATTAAAATTAATATTCTTACCTAACTCTAATCAGTCCTGTACGAGGCGAAATTTCATTTCTAAAAGAATTACCAATTTGTGCAGCAGCAAAAGGTAGCCGTCCTTGATTAAACTGAAGCAAACGCTTAAAATTTACAAAAATACCTTGTGCAGTTTCTGGTCGAAGAAAACTGAAAAAATAAGTCAGTAAAAATTTGCATTTAAAGGATTAAAAGTATAAATGAATAATTTTAACAAAGAAATCTCCTATCATATTAAATAAATAACCAAATATAAATATATTTAATACCATATATTTTAAAGGACAGTAATCAGATAGATATTATTCATTAACATAACTTTTATATAAATGAATAAATTTGAGCCTCAATATTGAGAAATCATAATTTTCAAAGTAACGACATCAATAACATTAACTTTCAAATGCTTCAGTTAATAAGCAAACATGTATGATGCTATATATAAATACTGTACTTCTAATTACAAATTAGACAATTTTAAATCTAACCTAATCTTTTGAATATATAATAATACAACTAATCCAGAAACAATCACATGATTTAAATAATTTGTTAATTGTCAAGAAAATAATGAATAGATAAGTATTGAATAAAAAAAAGTGGGTTTTGAAAATATTTGAATAGTTTTCAATTAAAAAATTAAAAAGGGGTATTTAGTTCCTAACATGATTTTTTGGTTAGCTCATATATGAAAAACATATCATTGTTAATGATACAACATTTTCTTCATACTGTCTCTAACACATTCTCTGCTTTGCTCAACCCATTTACTAGAGTTAAATAAATTTCTTTTTGAATGGAAATATTTCATTCTTTGCAGCCTGATTAATCAATGGAAAAACTTTTTCAAATGGACCCACACAAAAAATTGTAATAGAGGAAAATTATATGAGCAAAAAAAGTCTTTCTAAGTCATTCAATATCAGTTCAACCATTTATAAAGACAATAATTTCATATTTAAATTTGAATAATGAAAAATTGAACATTTTTTCATTAAAAACAGTAGATTGTATCCAATAAATTACATAGATATAATAAATACTGTTGTCCTCGAAGACAATAACATATTAAGCAGAGTCACATGCACAGTAGATGTAAGTAATTTCATTAAAACAATCTTTGCTTTTAGCTAAAAACTTTATGGTACCAATACCTGCGACTGGGCAGTCTTTACCTCCAATGGCAAGTGACATTTGCATATTAGTAACAGGCTTAATATCTAAAAATAAATTTATATCATTACAGAAATGAGCAGTTGCTGCTGTATCTATTACCCAAACTCCTTTATCAGAACATTTCTCAGATAAATTACAACTCGAGTTTGACAATTCATCTATTTCTATTAAACTACATTCTACCTCGTTAAACTTTAAATTTATCTTAAACTCAGTGTTAAGATTTACATTTGAGAATTTAAGTTTAGCATTCTTATTTTTACAATCAACCTTAAAGTGACCATATTCTTTACACAGAAAACAAGGACCTATTTTCTTAATACAACTTTTAACATCTTTATTTACTTTAGTAAACACCTTACCTTTCTGTTTTGGGTTGGTTTTATGACCAGTTGATATCCTAGGAACTGTATCCTCACTGTCAGACTTTGCACAAGATTTCTTATAGCTTGATGCACTACTAATGAACACAGTTTCCGTTTTCTCCACATGTTGTTTCATAAGTTGAAGACGATTAGCCTCTAGTATCAATTCAGATTCTATTTTACTGGCGTTGAATTCCTCGTCCTTCCATCTGTATATTTGTTGAACGGTTGGTTGGAACTCTTGAGGGAGATAACGTATCATCTGAAACCCGATATATAGGTCTTCTACTTTATGACCCGCTTCATTTAATCTAGCAGCGGCTGTCTTTACTCTACATAGAAAGATACCGATATCCTCTCCTGGTTGATATTTAGTTCCGAAGAATTCATCTAATAACTGGATAACCCTAGCTCTGGTCATGAGCTCAAAGTGATCCTTTAATATCTTCCAAGCTGCAGCACCATCAGTGGTTTCACGTATTAAATTTCTGAGCTCTGTGCTGACATTCGTATAAATAAAAGTATAAGCTCTGTCCTTCCGCATCTTAAAATCTTGCTTATCCTTATAAGTTAAGCTCTCATCAGGCTCTGTTAGTTCACTTTTTACAATGAATTCCCAGCATCCATAATGCATTAGGATGACTTGTATATCAATCTTCCAAGTACTCCAATTACTTGGCGTAAGAACAGGAATACCTTTATTTATATCCATATTACTTAAACTTTGAAGACACAAGTCCACAATAATCTTTTACATAGACAAGATTATCTGCTCACTGGAAATAGCCTTAGAAAATTTCAAAAACAGCCTCAAGTGTTCAAAACTGCATAGCTACCTTAAAACAAGGCATGGGACTGGGCCCATAACCCTGTTGTTGTCCTCGAAGACGATAACATATTAAGCAGAGTCACATGCACAGTAGATGTTTTAAGGTAACGCAATAAGAAGATCAGATATTTATAGTAAAAGTCTTTATTGCCTCTATTATTCATGATTAAGCAAAAATACTCGACTTGAGTAATAACGAAAAATAACTTTTAAAAACATATAGTAAAATAAATACGGTTCATCTGATCTCGTATGCGGATCTTATATACTAAGCAAACGCGACAGAAAAATAAAAAAGCAAGATTAAAACTAGCAAGCCCGATGCATTCTTTATATAACACTGTAAGCTCGAAAAACTAAAACTCTGTTTTCGTTCAGTATCACGTGACATAATTATGTCTGATTTCACAGTTGTTATTTTTGTGTTGCCAGATCACGCATACGGATAAGATTCGAACCCAGCTGAGATCATGGAATGGAGATTAGAAAAAAAACCTTTGGACTTTACAGATGATTTTTCAAATCAAATAAATTATCCAAAGAGAAAATTAATTCATTTAAATCTGACACAGTAAATTCAATCATTGTTTAAATTGATGATTTAAAATGGAACATCTTGGAATACTTTAAAAAGCAAAATGAGACTTAGAACACTGAAATGTTATTTTCAAAATACAAGTAAGATATAAATTCTTATTTTGAAACTTATTAACAATCTATTACAGAATTTATTTATTAACTGCTTATTACAGAATCATAAAGTCCATATTTTTCACTTGATAGTATTTATTACAAAAAGTACCATTCAACACATTTTCAACATCTTAATTTCAATATACAATGTAGATCATTTTAACAAGAATTCTATTAAAATTGCAAATTACAAGTTTATCTTACAACCATGATTTTTATAAGTAATATATATGTTAATTATATGTTGCATTATCAAAGAAATACATTGATAATGCACATATAAGCATATTGTTCACATTGAGAGGAACCAATTAGAGGTTTAATTCATTATTCAATAAAAATTTCTTATAATACCTTAAAATTATAAGAAATTTATTGGGATAAATTATTCAATTTAGGATCTTTAATTTAAGAAATATGGCCCACCTCTAACCTAATTTTATAGAGATCTCTCTTCTTTTTGAAGGATTCAATAAATATTGTATATGATCACTGTGGTGAGCAACAGAAGAGTTAATTTGTTGTTACTCACAAATTTTTGAGCATGGATGCTTAGATTGGAATTTAGAGTTTAAATAAGATTCCTCACCACTGAAACGTTTTCATGAACTAAACCCACAATCTGTTGAATTGAAGACCACAACATAAATCATTCAATACCACCTGTATGGGCATAGAGGAAACCTTCAAACTTTGTTCTAAGAAAATTACAATTGAATTAACTAATTTTCTGCACAAAATAAATCAAATTTTTGGTAGGAAATATACTATTTAACCCATAATTTTTAGAAATATAAATATTTTTTAATCGTACATTTTAATTTCATAAAAAAATAAATGGAAAAAACATGTCTTTTTAAATATATGAATTCATTATAAAATTAAATAATTACAAAATGATATACACTCAAGCAATAATTTGTTTAAATTAAATATAACTTTTACAATATTTTAAGCATTTATTTTGAAGTAATATGTATTTTTAAATTGAGTTATATTAATTTCCATGTGCATTAGTAAATTATTATATCAATCGGATTCCAGATGAATCCATATATAAATATAGATATTTCTATAATATATTGTGTGTATTTTAATTTAAGGCACATTTTATATAATTTTTTAATTACTATTTGAAAATTGAAATAAGAAAAGATAAAAATAACTCTCTAATTAAAAATTTTATACCCTTTTAAATTTCCTGTTGGTCCAATGGAAGTGCTAAACATTAGATTAAATTCCAAAGCATCAGATAAGTCATTTCCAGTATTTGGAGATTTAATATCAAACTTCCTTAGCAAAGAATTCATTTCATCTTTAGAGCATCCATCTAGCTGAGAATAGAATAAATAAATCTAATTAAAATATTAATAAAAAAGACAATTTTAACCATAATAGATAAAGTATGCAATGAAAATTTGAATTCTTTTTTCTCAATACAATCAGTCTACTATACCAAATTTGAAAGAAATAAGTAAACAATGAGATAACTATTTAACATAAAAATAAAAGTAAAGATACTGAATTTTTACATGAAGTTTGACATTAAGATAAGCTTGTGTATGCCTATAATTCACTCATACAATATTAGTTGCTAGAATAATCCTAGGACGTTTTTGGCATAGCAAAGGAAACACAATTATGACTAATGGCTTGAAGTTGATTTTGAATAACTATAAAAATTTGATTCAAAACTAAACCAAAAATTGTTGAACTAAAAGGTAAATAGCTGATCATTTGAGTGTAATTACCACTTCAGTTTTATATCATACATGGTGAGAAAGATTCCTTATTTCTTTAAGCAAAGCTTTATTTTACACAATTTACAATTTTACTATTTTCTAAACAATTTCATTAAAATTTTTATGGAATGGAAGTTTTTGAAAATGATATTAGAATACCTGGTACTTAAATAAACATAATTGTTGAATATCTCTTAATTATGTCTTCCCAATAAAACAAAAATACAAAATTCTATACACTAAATTTATGGTAATATTTCACAACTAATTCTTGGGCTACAGTCTAGTCTGACTAAAGTTTGAATCTGATCTACTGACTACACTTTTATATATTTTTTTTTCCAAATAAAAATAAATTAAAAATCAATTTTTCAAAAGTAAAAAAAAAATTTTTTTTTACCTTTAAAAAAGAGTAATGACATTTTTTTTTCTTTATAAGATCAGGTAAATATAGAAATATTCAGAAGTGGATGAAGTGTAAAAGATTTCTTTGCTTTCTCTAGATAATATGATTTCATCTGTACATTAGTCATATGCAAAATTCATATAAAAATTCATTGCTAAACTTTCATCAAGAAATCACTTTTTAGTACATTTTTTGTTATATTACATATAGTTTGTCATAATTTTTTATGAGAAAGTTTTGCCATAAGAGTATTTTGCACATACAGTTAAATGCCAGTTGTATCCTTTATAAACAAGAGTAATTTTAAATAAAATGTATCACACTTAAGATGTCAATTCTAATGGATAAATTCCAGAAAAAGCAGACTAGTTAGAAAAATATAAATTAACAATATTACGAAAATATGAGCTTAATGATGCTATATAGAACTTGTTGTGTATTATTCATAAAGAATAATTGTGTTCAAAAGCCCTTGATTAGCATGTTGAGAAATTTGCAGTTCCTTACAAAATTTTCTTTACAAAACTACTATCATTTGATAATCATATATACAGAATAAAAATGGCTGAAATAAAAAGCAATCAAATTTTAGGCATAGTTTGAATAAATTAAAAAGTTCATTATGATATCAGAAATTGATATTATAATACAGTTAACAATAACAGCTTAATACAATTAACAGTTTTGATGGATTTTTAAAAAAAGGTTAGTTTTGGATTTCAAGAAATTTTGCCCTTAAACTAATTTCAAACCTTTAGAAATTATGAATATAGATCATAATATGATGTGTATTGAAAGGTAAAAATATCTTTTTTGAACTAACATATATTAATTACTTTACCTTTACAATAATATCCTCATATTCTGCACATTGTTGAGGAGTAATATTCTTATCTGTCATTAGCTTTTCTAAATGAGCTAAAAATAAAATGAATAACACAAATTATGCATAGAATATTGCATTAAAGGGAAATATAAAATTAATAAAATTTTAGAGGTAGCAAATCAACTCAAAATAATGGACAAACAAACGAACTATGGAAAATTATAGATTTCAACAATCTAAATATTAATATAAAGTTATTCTAAAGAAATATATCCCACATTAAAAAATTTTGTTAAACAGTCACAAAAAGTTAATCGAAAACACCATTATTGATAATAATAGTCAATTTATTAAAGTAGAATTTCTAAAAGGACCATAAATACTAAACAAGTATTTGTAACATCTGATTTTTCAACGGGATAACAATTTATTAATGCATATAATATAGAGGGATAAGTTAAATTTTATCAAAAAAATCATGTTAGAAAGAAAATTTGAAGTAGGGATTTCAAAAGAAAGTTGGATAATGAATAAAAAATATTCACATTAAAAGTTAATTACAACTAGCATATATGATTTATTTGTAATTTAAAAATCTTATCATTTGCCAATTTTGAGCAAGTGGTACGCAAAAAAAGAAAACTGTTGAATGGTGTAGTAAAATTGGATTGACTGTTAGCCACTTGCACTGGCAAAGAATTCATCGACGTATGTGCCGGAACAGTCCAGAATAGTTCGTTGTTATATAGAATATAATTATATATGTATATAGTGATGACGTACATACCACGTCATTGACGATTCTGTGACAAAAGCATTACAACGTGCGTGGCACATCTTTCCAGAGCAAGTGGTTAAGAAATATAAAAGTGTGAAATGGAGAATTATACTATTTTATGTGATATGCAGAATAGCAAAAATGAATGGGTGCATAGAAAGAAAGAGTCCATTATTGAAATTCTCACCATGACAAAATTTCAACGCAATAGAATTCTAAATATAAAGAGTTTCAGTTGGAAATGAGTGCAATTATTGATCCATAAAAAAGGATGCATATAAAAATTTATTGAAGAAAATTTGGGTTGGCCTTTATAAATTATGACAGACTGAAATGTTCCAATACAGAAGTGTGCATATAGCAATGCATGTTAGAAAATGAAATGAACAAAAAATTAACATTAATGAAAATTTGTTAGGTAAAAAAAGAAGTATATAATATAAGTGAGGAAGTGATTGACAGATAACTTCCTCACTTACTGTTGAAAGAATTATAAATTACAGATGCAATATTCAAATTATAGTGGAAGAAATCATTTACTTGAAATAAGAAATAAAATGCTTTATTAGATTTTGGAAAAAAACATCTTAGAGAACACAGAGATGTTTTTGTTTATGTATTTGTGAACTAAATATGACTATAGTTTAATGTTCAAAATCTGGATATAGAAATCTTATTTCCCACATTCATACCAAATAAAAATACAATAGAAGAATAACAGCCCTATGAATATTTTTAGAGAAGCAATAAAATGACTATATCACACAAGTAATTAACTATAAAGACAGTTAAATGAATTTATATATTGTTGAATACACTTTTATAAGAATCTAACAATTTTATTTTAATACATACAAAAGTTATAAAAAGTTAAATGTACTAAAAATAAATACAGTGTAAAAACAGTCTTTTTGTTTTCTAGGTAGAAATGATTTATCAGTATGCATTTTCAAATATGTTACATATTATAAAATGCTTTTGTTAGTTATGTACTTATTAAAAATATAATATGTAAGGATTCTGTTTCAGTATAGATATTTTCTATATTAAGTGCAATAATCTTATCTATTAAAGGCTGGATTTTAGAGCAGTAAATAAAAATTAAGGAAATACCCCAAGTTATAAAATTAAATCAATTTCTATGCTTGTGAGAAAATAACACCAATTCCTCACTAATGTATAGAGTTTTACATATTTCATTTGTTTTTATAAAGTATAAGCAAATATTTAATTAAATCTATAATATTTATTTTGATATTGCTTTTACCTTTATTTTACCAAAAATATTTACTTCCAGTTTTAAATAACAAATGACAATCTAACAACTGAAATGAGTAGAACATTTATTTATTGAAGATAATATCTGTTGTTAACCAATTTTATTTAAACTCACATAACAAATCAAGGTTTAAAATAAAATTATTTTAATCAAAAATAAATATAACTAATAAAATTTCATATTTGTTTTAAATAAAAATAAAGTTTTACTTAATTTCTCACATTTTGATAATATAAACATTCATTTTCAAAATAAGTCTATAATTGGCAGCATAAATATTTTAGTAAATTACAAATGTTTTTTTTTTTTTATATAAATCAAGAAAATACATTAGATTAGATTCCTAAATTAAATTAGTAAATAATTATAAAGCAAAACATAAAGTAACCTAAATAGTAAATTATACAAATATAAATTTAAAAAAATATGTATTTGTTAATTCCTGAAAAATATTAATTTGTAATCACACTTATAAAATAATTTTTTTTTTTTGAACTTTCTAAGTAAAATTTTACTTAAAAAACTTAAAATAAAAAAATGCACAGTAATCTAATCTTCAGAAACTTAACTTCCAAGATATAACATTAAATCATCCAATTCAAAAGCTTAAACTGAAATGAAATAAAAACAAATTACTAATCAAATATTTCAGGGAATATTAGCACACAAAATAAATTTCATGCATGTACACAATTATGTTATGTCATAAAACGAAAATAACATTATACAAATACATTCCGATCCAATTACCCTGATTTGTACATTATATTGTCCATACTGTAATCTAGTCTTAGACTGAAAAAAAAAAAGAAAAGAAAAGAAAAGAAAAATATTTTTCTCCCATTCCAACTCAAATTTTTCAACTGAGAATAATAAATTTACTGAAAAATTATTTTAAATATTTTGATTTTAAAGGTCATAAAATGTATTATACTTTTGAAAAATTAAAAAAAATGATATTTTAATAAATTGTGGATTGTTTCTTTGAGAATCAATAACATTATAAATCCATCTTTTAACAGAAAATCAAAAGTATTTTTCTATAATTTCAACACAAAGTAACTTAATTGCTATTTTTCCTTAAAATTTATAAAAGAAATAGTTTTCAAATTAAATTTGAAATTAAATCAGCAGACTTTTATTATGATCTAGTGAATATATTATAAATAGTTTTGAAAACCACTTCTCTTTTCTCATGTTTTTATATCATTATAGTAAAAAATTATTGATAGTTTTATTTTCTAGTAATGAAATGATAGTTCATTAACTTATACCTTCATAACATATAAGAATTCTTACAATTTTCTTTTAATTTAAACATACTTATCAAATTACTTATAAAAATTACTTATCAATTTAAAATTGCTATACTTATTTTATTAAATCTAGAAACATCAAAAATATATATTGAGTTGGATTAAACATAAATTATTGCCCTTATGGATTAATTATTACTGCAATACAGTCATATACATACATTTGAGCTCTTATTTTGAAATTAAAAGGATTTTAAAACTAAATGACTCTAAATCTCACATTAAAAATCTAATATTACCTTTAATGAGATGATCAAGTCTAAAACATTCTCCATTTTTCAAGTCCTTGACCATAAGATCGGCAAAACGATCAACATGGCCAGATGCCCTAAAAATGAAAGATAAAAATAAATTTTTAGATAATTAAATCTTTTGATTTTTTAAAATTTAAAATATATTTTTAAAAAATATTTGATATTTTATGTACAAATAATTCTAAAACTATTGCAGATAATGAATTAAATAATAGGAATTAATGTATTCTGAAAAAAATAATTCAATTTATTCTGCCACAGTAATGTACAGATTCTGTGCATTTTGTACCAGTACCAGCCTATAATAAAAAGCCAAAAATTATATATCTAAATATTATATTCCTAAATTTTCCTCTACTCAAATTGAGGATATACTTAATTGTCTGCAATATGATGATAGTGTAAACTAAACACTGTTTACAAATGTTATGACAAATGAAAGTAACAAATGGAGAATTAAGAAATTGTAAATACATTTCTTACAGGTGGTTGTCAAAATAATGGAAACATCTATGAATAAAAGCAACATTTTTAAATGAGCTTCATAGGCATTAAAATATAATAGCTACAAGTATTTTTAGAAATAGAAATATATATATTCTGATAGCATGTAGCTTTATTAAAATTCTGATAGCTTAATCAGTTTTGTAAATCTTGGATTTTTTCAAAAGCATAAAATGTAGTACTCAGATTTTCAGAGATCAAATAGTCTTGCTGGAACAAACATGACTAAAATATCTTAACATTTAGGAATTTCTAAAAGTAATGTGTCTAAAACCATGTACATTTACAGCATGACAAGACAAGCTTGGCAAAATAAAATAACAGATGGAAAGAAAAGCTTTGTGAAAGAGAAAAACAAGCATTGAAGCAGACTGAAATACTTAAAAAGTGAACAATTACAGGAAAAATAATCACACAATTCAATCAGCATCTAGATTCTTCAGTGTTAATGATTACAATTAAAAAGCACCTTCATAAACAAAACATTTATAGGAGAGCAGTGATTTAAAACAACTTGATTCAGGTACGAATTTTAAACATCATCTAAAGTAGTTTCATACTCATAAAACCTGCTCAGTTGACAAGTGAAAGGAAGTAATATGGTCTAACATTTTACTTTGTTTTCTACCAGTCGAGTGCATGTTTGGAGGAATGACTTTCAATCTCGTAACTGGGTCTGTCAAAATATGGGCAGCTATTTCATGGTTTTCGGTCAAATCATTCATAATCCTGAAAGGAAGGATCACTGGGGAGAAGTAAAGAGAAATTTTAGCTGACCAGGTCCATCTTATGATGCAAACTTTGTTTCTTGCAGGAAATGGAATTTTGCAGGATGAGAATTACAGTTTGATGAACACAAATATGAAGTTATACATTTACTTTAGTTCAAGTCAACAGACATCAATATAACTGAATCATTATATAATCTATTTTAGAGTGTTCCTTACAGGATCGATATCCTCCACAAGAATTTTCCCAACATCTTTATGAAAATGGTACAGTATTCCCCAAAACATAATACAGTACTTGTATGAATCAATTCCTAGGAAAATCTAAGCTGCGTTGCATATCAAAAGTGATCCCACATTACACTATTAAAGGATTCTTTATAACTTTATAGCTTTCCATTATTTTAATAACAATCTATAATTATTTTTATCATCTATAATAAAAAAATTAAGTTGTAGTAGAAATTATAAAAGTGAGTAATTTTAGAAAAATTACAATTTAAATGTATTTTTCTCAAAAGGAATGAGGTTTGTAAAATTCAATTTCTGTACATGCACATTTATATATTTCTATACAAGTACCACTGGAGGAAAAATTATATATTTGTAACATGGTCAATACCTTCGAACAAAGCTGGTCATGTTTAAGTTTTTTACTTACTTTTGTAAATTACTTTTACTTTCCTTTGTAAATCTTTTCGCTATTTATCGTATTAAATATTTAAATTCCTATTTATAGTTTTTAACTTTGTAATTTATACACATACATGTATGTGTAAGTGTGTATGCAAATTAATGGCTTTAAATAAGCTACAAGAGAATGAAAAATAGCTTTGTCTTATAAATTTTTAAATTAACTGAAACTTACTTGAGTACATTTTCAGGGGTAAGAATGGTGCAATCTACCTCTAGCATCTGTTCTTCCAGAATAAAATGTTGCCGCCATAGATTCAAAATATTATTTTTCATAGAACATCCCATTGGACCAAAGTCAAATTGCCCAGTCACTCCTACAATTTAAAGTTTATTCATTTCTTTAGAAAAAATATATAACACAAATTTTTATGAAATATAACAATTTAATTTTTATTACAGTAATATTAATTGTAATGGATTTTTCCAAAGATAACTTCATCAAGTATTTTTTAAGTTGTAACATAATTTACATCATTAGAAAAATATTGTAATTAACTTAATTTAATTCCGTTGTTTGGTTTATAAAAAAATGATCTGAATGTTTAAAAAACCTTAGGATAAAAGGCTGCCTAAATATTTTGATTGTATCTTCAGATATGAATTTAGAAATGAGTTTTGTTACTACAAAGGTATACTTATACATACATATACTTATACCTTAATAAAGTATAACATATAATACAGTAAATTACTTATGATTAAGAGATAATTTTCCATATGAATTATGTCTTATATAAAGTAAATATACAATAATTAAATAAAACTCTTTTAACATACTTGAACATAACTTTAGGTTTTTCCATTAACAGTAAAAGTAGCTCATGGAAGTATAAAATTCATGATCCTTCCCTCTAATTTTATGTTTACACGCAGATATATATATATATATATATATATATATATATATATATATATATATATTCTTAATGAAAATGCTTTATTTATTATTGTTCCTAACTAAAATCTGCTCTTTGAAATCAATGGTACTCCCTTAGTTAAATAAAAAAACTCGATTAATCAATTTGAATTGATAAAAATTTATGTAGAATTGGATTTCTGTTCAATCATTTCAACAGAGTTGAGTTCAATCATTTACAGGTCTTTGAGTTTAATAAAAAACAGACATATTTACAGAGGAATTTGAATCCATAAGTCTAATAAATTTAATAACATTATTTTTATTGATAATTTTACTATGTATATTTAAAACAATGAAGTTGTTTTTTCTATATACATAAATTTTTGAACAAGAATATATTGTATAGTATTTATATATAATAAAGTATAGTACTTATATTATTAAAAATCAAATGCTCTTCACTGACTAACATATTTTTTTTTATTCTTCTTCTTTTTTTTTTTTTTTTTTTTTTTTTACAATTTTAATTAGATTTGTAAATATATAGCTATTTTACTTTGAAAGAACTGATAACTTTTTTCTCCAGATCAAACAAGTTTATGCATTTAGTAACAAGAATACTCAAAAGTACATGTAACCATGTTGGTGAGTAAAATAAAGTCAATTAAAAAATAAATAATTTACAATATTAGTAATAATTGGAAGCATTACTTTTATAAAAAAAAAAATGACAGTGAAATGACAGCTTAAGTTTAAAGTGATGCATTATTAGTGATGCATACTAAATTAATGCTAAAAAAATTATTTAAAGTATAAAGAAACAAGAAAACTTGTCATTCATATGAAGTTCAAATTTGGTATACTAAATTATAAATTTACTCTTCCCTTCTTTCAAAAATAAACTTTTTTACTATCTTTATTTTAATTTTCAATATGAAATTTAAAATGATCAATTACAATCAAGTATCCATGAAATTCTAAAGAGAAACTCTTTGTGACTGTAACAATCAAAAATTCTATTATGTATCTTGAAAACTAAACATTTATAATACCATATAATACTTATTCGTATTTCCAAAAACAATTTGAAACCCAAAGTTATACACATGGGTGAAAATTATTCTTTTATAATTAATCCTTGCTTATATTGTTTAAATTCATTAACAATAATTTAAATCAATTTTTTTTTCATTTTAATTAAATTAAATTTAAATAGAAAATTCATTTTATTGAATTACAAGAAGCATATTTTACTTATAATTTGATTTAGTTAAAATAAAATAATTTAAATAAAAGTACGCTTGAAACTCTAAAGATTGAAGAAATTGAAACTACCCAACAATACTAAAAATTATATTATGTTCCTTTAAAACAAACATTTATAACACAATTTCATAAACAAAATAATAGGAAAATACCGTACAAAAGTATTTTTATGACTGAAAAATATTTTAATTTAAGAATTTCTTCTAATTAATTAAATATATACTAATTAGCTGTATTCTAAATGAAGTACTTAGATTAACACTTAGTTTTTTTTTAATTTCATTCCAACTAATGATTGTACTTCAAGTGAATAACACACGACAGCAAATTTTTTAGAATTTCATTTTTTCAAAAGTTCTTATGATTTCTATGCATTATTTTTAAAACAAACAGATTTACTATATGATTTTTATATAAATATTACCAAACTATTTTAAAAATAAAACATTAACAATCATTTAAATGAAAAAGTACCCTTATATTCAAATTTATTAGCTTCTAAATAATTTGTTAACAGTAGCTTGAAATTAAACAAATAAATAAAATAGTCTTAGACTAATAATTTTTTTTTTAAAAAATTTACTTAAATGCAAAGAAACATCTTCTATCTAAAACAAAAATCTGGAATCAGAAACTATAATTTTTTATATGATAATTTATTATAATTAACTTTGTCATTTTTATAGCCTAGGAAAAATAAGAGACTTAATAGGAAAATAATATGTATACACATAGTCACACATATATGTAGCATACAAACATACATGTACACACACAAACATATATATATATATATATATATTACTAATGGCTAAGTCCATTACCAAAGTAATAAAAAACAATATAAACAGGAGCAAGTAATAAACACGTTTTTAAGTTTATATTAGAATAATTACATTGCAGTTTTATGCAAATCATTTATATCAAACACAAGATTGAAGTTTTTAATTCAATATTTTAAGTATCATAAACATGAATTAACTATAAATTTTTATAATTCAGAAACTGTCGAGCATTTATTAAATGTACAAATTATTTTTTATGGAATTAACTTTTAAGAGTAAGTATCAATTTCAATTGAGTATACTATTCTGAATAATTAATAATTGCTTGATAAATGTGACAGTCCTAGAAAAACAATTTTATTGAAAATATAATAAAATAATTAATTTAGATCTTAAATAATATTCAAAATATATAAATGCTTAAAGTTCAAACACACCTCCATATATTGCAAACGATTGATCATAATAAAACCGCCTTTTAAGAAGATCTTCCATTCGAGCACGATCAAAACCAGCTTCTGGTGGAGCTACTTCTAATTCCTACAAGGGGAAAAAAATGAAAGGAAATGAGTTAAAATAAATTTTTAAAAAAAAAATTTAAATATATTCGCAATACCTTTTCTTCGAGAATTTTTTTTCTTGCTTTCAATTCATTGACGGCTTTTTTAATGTCTAAATCAGGAGCATTATTTTCTTTCAATTTTCGTACTAAATCACCCTGCATTTAAGAAGAATAAATTTAATAATTTTATTTCATAGCATAAAAGTGGTGGACAAATGTTATACTTTTAATATACCATTATGTAAATAAACGTATTTAAATATTGTTATATTTATAAGACATTTTTCGCAATAAAAATTTCGAATTAATCCAAAAAAAATTAATACCTGTTCTTTTACTGATATTCTGAAAGGTTCAAGAATACTTTGAATATTAGGATCTTCCATCTTTCTAACAAAATCAATTTTATAGCGCTTTAATCGTTTATTACCCCAGTTATCAGGTAATTTATTGGTACTAGATCCAAGATATTTCCAGTGACTAAATTGATCAACACACTTGCCTACGTGGTTAAACTTTTGGATCTTCGGGAGCAACCTAATTATAATAACTAATCGTGACCCGAAGTTCACCATTCGTTGACAGGTGCATGCATGAGCGGTCTATATGGTTGATTGTTGTCGTTGACTTTTGATAAATTGATATTTTATATATAATAGATTACAGCAGAAATCTGTAGCTTCAATAACTAGTGTGAGTTAACTCTTTGAACTGAGTATTTGCGTCTGACGTCATATATCGAGAGAAAATGACATGTGTCTTATTAAATCACATACACAAGATTATCATAAATTAAGGAAAAATGACGAAAAGAATGATAACGCAAAAAGGTATGGATGGAATTTAATGACATTGTACAACACATAGAAATGTATAACATATAGGTAGCTAGGTAAAAAACAATACAAAAAGAAATCACCGGACAATAATAATGTTATAAAAATTAGCATATGTATACAATGAACAAATAGGGGGTCAAAGTTTGGTATCAAAAAAGAAATTTTAATATGGAGTATGTTCCCCCCCCCCCCCCGAGAAGCAATACAGCACATGAAAAAACTTTTAATGTTCTCAATTATGCTGTCTTTTAATCGTGTAAGAAGTAGATTCCTCTGTCAAAGCAAATGAAAAAGTGGCTAGAGTTCTAGGAGGAGGGATGTGAGCAGCTAAACGTCGTCTAAAGAGTTCCAAACATGCTTGATTAAGTTAAGGTCTAGTGATCGAGATGAAAACAACATGCACTCAGTAGCCCGGCTAGCTCAGTCAGTAGAGCACGAGACTCTTAATCTCGGCGTCATGGGTTCGAGCTCCACGTTGGGCGACTATCTTTACCCAAACTGGTAAAACTTTTCCAGGGTTAGGTACAGGCAATCTTGCTGGTGTTTACTTTACTTTACATGCTATCAGTTGTTTCTTGCTAAAGATAAGCATTCAAGATGCGAGCCCTGGATGGTCTCACATTATCATCCTGTAGCACGAAAGCATCATCTATTAACCGGAATAAGGACACGCATAAGCATCGAGGATGTCATCTCTATATGTGTGACCATTAACATTTCCACGAGAAAAGACATAGAGATCTGTGCATTCACCCAAAGAGATACTAACCCAAAGACTGACACTTTTTGATCCGTACGGATGATTGATTGGTGAAAACTAGTTCCACGCTCTTTCCAAATGCAAACCCGTCTACTATCGCTTTCGAGGTGAACATGGACTCAATGCGTAAAGAGAACATCACTCCATTGATCACGCATCCTGTAAAAATGCGTGCCCGTTGTATGCGTTCCCGCCTATGGCGTGACATGATCAGGACGCAAATGACTGGTCGCTTTGCATAAAGTCCATATTCGTGAAGTCTTCAATGCTTGATTGATCTAGATGCCAACCTTCCAGAGCTTGCAGCGATGGAATATCTAAATTCAGACGGAGTTGTAGTTCTATTCTTCGGTGCGCTTTATGACAATTATTGGTCATCAGCACTCGCGTGGCCGTTCTTTGCTGAACCATTGTTACAATTTCGCTATACCAGATTTCTAATCTCAAAAACACAGTGACAATTTCCGTATTAATTTGAGTCATTCATTTTTATGCTCCTCGCAAATGACATATTCTGACAGCATCACCACTATTTTGCATTTGTTATGTAATTTATCTCCTTTTGTTTACCAACATGTTTAAATTTCATTTAGCTTGGCTTATTTTTGGGAAAGTTATCGCTATTTTTGTGATTTTTCCTAGTATTCGGTAACCAGTGCGTTTATCCTTTAAAATAGGGTTTCTGCAAAATCCGATATTTTTGAAAAATCGTTTCAAATTCAATATTTCCGAAAAACCAATTTTAGCCGGTTTTTGATTTTTGATAAAAAAACATAAAGTTAAAAATGAAATCAATATTAAAGTCACAGTCAAAATATATGTAAAAAAAATAATAATAATTGCATATGCATTACGCAAAATAACGAAATAAAACAAAAATTTCATGTATTACTTTTATGATTTGACTAATTTTAGTTTTACCGAAGGAAATAAGATTTATATATAAAAACATAAAGAAAGTGTTGAAATCTTGTTTTTATATTGGATACACTATTGCCTGAAATTTAAACATTCGTTCTCTAACTACTGAGTTCGGTTTTATGTGGTTTTCATGGCATCACATTACAAATCTTTGTTTTTGTTCTTTTATTCGTTGCCTCATATAATAAAAATGTAGCTTTCAATATCTCTCGATTTATTTTAGATCAGTGTTCATTTATTTCAGTGTCTTTGAGAAACAGGTTCTTCAAGGAACTTATGAATTGGTTTTTATACAGGTTCTTTTAAAAACAATTTGTGAGTAAATTCTCAGATTTTCTCTTCATCAGAATCAATTTCCACATAGAATTTCGAAAGATTCTAGAAAATATTTTGTCAAGATAACTTAATAATTTTAGTATCTGAAGCTAAAAGAAGTACATAAGATTTCTTCGTTGCATTAAAAATATTATGTGGATTTTTTAAATACAGCAAAGTAGTTCCTAATTCTTGTTCTTTTCCTTGAATTCATCTTCTAAAGCATATAATAATTTCAAACTTACTTCAGTGATTAAATGTTTTAGTCCATTTAACAAAAATTGAAATATACCTTAACTAGTTAATATATTGGCATCTTGTCACCCTAAGCCGTCAGCTATAAGACTAATCGGTATCAAGACTTAATAAAGTTATAAAAGTTCAAGATATTCAGCTTATTTCACTAGTAAAGACCAATATTGTTTAATGTTAAAATACATTCTTTTACTGAGAGAAATCTTCCAATTATGAAGAGAAATGAAAATTTGTAAAAGGTTATCGATATTTTTGTGCATTTGACAAATTCTTTGTCTATTTTCATCAGTTAAATATATAATTTAATATTCCATACATTTATAATAGTTTGATCTGTCAGATTCTAAAACATATTAGTATATTGAATTTAACAAAAAACGATGTGAATTTTACTGGAAATCTTAAAAATTGACTTCAGATTGAAGAAAAATTTACATTAAGAGTTAATGAGATAAACGAATTTATTTTAATTTGTAGTTGTACTATATCCATATTAAAGAAGTTAATAATTTATCATTTATTTCTTAATCTTCGCTGAATATTTTCAATATAATTCGAAAAAAAAAAAAAATGCAGTTTTCTTTCCACATTTATGTAGTACAGAAAATTCTTTCTATATTTACTAAATCAAGCTCTTCGGCTAAGAAATTTGAAATACAATAATGGAAATTTCAACTTTATATTTTGTAATATGTATTTTTTTTTTTTTTTTTTTTTTTTTTTTTTTTGTGAACGTATTAAAAAGTTTTAATACTTGTATTTACAGATCCTACATATGCTTCTTCGAGATATATTTTCATTAATACATTTTTATAAAATTAATGTAATAAATAGAATTTATATTTTCATTTTTAGAGATATGTTAGACAAAAGTTTCTTTTTTATAACCTCAATCGTTTAGTTGATCAAAAACTGGAGAATAAATTTTTGTAGATATTTTAACTTCTCGTAAACTGTAACAGTTTTAAAATGCATAAAAAAAAAATAACTGTTATACTTTCAAAACATATAAAGCAAAAATAACAACGAAAAAATTTGAAAGAACTTTTCTAAAATTCAAATTTTTGTTTCTGAAGAAACAAAATTACAAAAAGAAAAACATGTTTTATTCTTAAATTCAGGATCAATTTACCCTTTCAGTTATGATAAAATGTTTTTTTTTTTTTTTTTTTTTTTTTTTTTTTCCATATGTATTTATAAATACCATTTTTACACAAATTATACTGCTGCAATTTCTCATGATGCGAAAATCAAAACGAAGTTCAAAATACATCCATTGAATACAAGAACTAGACTTAATCCTTTGAAATAATATACTACTCCTTGATTGTGGCGGTGCTAACTTGTATTCTTGGAGCATATCTTGGAGACGATTCTGGAAGCATTAGAGATTATTTCTGAAACATTATTTTTCTGGACAGCTTCTGATTAGGCAGGTGCTTTAATGAAAGAAATAAACAGTAAGGGACTTTTGTTGGCAGCAGAGTTGAAGATAAGATCGCAGATAAAAAAAAATGTTACAAATATGTACTTGAAAAATAAAGTTTAGTGATCTTCTATAATGTGGATGTTCAATACACCAACTTTTAAAATCCTGATGGTTTAAATATTTGAATGGTTACATTGCCCTGCACCTTGATGTTTTATTCCTGACATTTTCTTACGTATGACCTACTGAACTGTTTGTTTGTTGTACTGATGGCGAGAAAACTTTTTGTGCAATTTCAGGGCTATTTATTTAAAATCTACAAATTTTGCACACCAGTGTACAGCCAGGAGTTTATATATAGCTAATGATCAAAGAATACAACTGAATGAATATTTCAACTTCAGCATGATATATTTCCATTAGTTTCCGAATTATTAAAAAAAGAAGTTTCTGGCCCATTGAGATTTGGAACAAATAAATTCAGCAACTAGGAATTCACTCCCAAAATTAACGTTTGATTTATCTATTCGTTATTCAAACAAATTTACATTTTTACAATATAAAAAGCAATTAAGCATTGATAAGTACATGGGAGTTACTAAAAACTAACTTTATATATAAATGGCCTCACATTTAATAAAATTTTTGTCCAACATTCTTCCTTTTTTTTAAAAAAAAATAAGAAATAGATAACATTGTTTGTGAAACATTTCATGTTTTTTCAATTGAGAGAGTGGTGAGTTTTTTTATTCAATCATAGGGTAACATCAGATATTTTGTTTCAAACTTTGGAAATTATTTTTAGTTTCGGCATGATTACTAGAATAGTTCTATAAATACTTATATTATTTTTTTTTAAATATTTCGAATCAAAATATTTGAAGATAAATTTATTTCATGCAATCAACAAAGTGAACCGAAATTTTCTGCATGATGAAATTTCTAATCTTTTAGTAAATTACGCACGTTTCAAGACTATTCGTACTTTAGTCGAATCATATAAAAATTATTTTTACTAATAAAGACATACTTTCTTGTGTGGTGATCGGGTATGAAAAAAAGTAGTCCTAACGTAATCCTTCGTGTCGTGAGAGGTAACTAAACTCGGCACCCAGTGACCGGGGGTATAACTGGGCAAGAATATGCAAATTTAGAGAGAGAGAGGAAATTTTATTGTAATTTAGTCCTTATTAATATTTATGCGCCTACTAATGGTTTAAACAAATCAATAAAAGAACAATTTAATGCTGTCCAGATTGATATTTATTCAATCAACCGAAGAGACTGTTGTTGGTAAAGCCCCTATTACATTAGAGTTGCCGATATTTCATTTTGAGCAACTCCCATAGACTTAACATTACGTGACGTCACAGCTCGATTTTCGGCAACTCGAGCTCGTCGTCCAATGAATGTTCGAGATTTCTATTAGGTTTGCTATAAGTAAATAGCTGTTTTACTAGATTTAATAACAGATCGCTTTTCTGGCTAACATTTTTAAGGTTGCCATATTTTACTCTGTAGGTGTCCAGATTTCATGATGAATTCTTATTTGGGAATTTAATTTGTAGCCAAAATTTGTTTACATTACGCCATCTTGCTATTGTTTCACTCAATTTTAACGTTTGAAACTTCACGTTTAGAATGATCAAGAGCTAATCTTTGTCGACGTGAAAAGGAAAATATCTGGTTAAAAAATTTCTTAAAACTTTTGAGTTAATTTCCTAAATAAATAATATTATCAAGGCCTTAAATAAATAATATTATCTAGATCCTTTAAATTTTTAATTTCACAAACAAGTTTTTGATATAAAAAAATCACTAAAATTCCTTTGTTTCTAAAAGAATATTTTATTTTTAATTATCTTAATATTCCACTCAAAAAATTCAAGCCCAATTTGGATTTTTATTTCTCTTTATTTTTTTGGATTGTTTTATCAGTTAATTTTCTGGAATAATTTATAATTTAAATTTACATGACATCAGCATCTTTTACACTAGTATCGGATGGATTTAATGTTTATTTTAATAAAATTTTATTATATAATGAGTGATGATTAAGTACAAGTTAGATATTACTCCTGTTGTATTTTGTTTTTATAAATATTTATTTCCAGAATTATTGAAATCTTATAAATGAATGATAAACTTAGTGATCATTAAAAAAACAATAATTTTGAAAATGATCATGTAAACATCTTAGAAAACTATAAACTGGGAAAATTCTGCAAGATAAATAAAATTTATTTTGAAAAATTTTATTACTGAAAGATTGTAAATTAAATGCTACTTTAATGAATTCATATAATTTTTAACTATTCATTTCCTACATAAAAATTGAAAGCTTTATCTCTAATATAGGTATTTTAACAGGTGAACAGCAAATAGCTAAGCAGGAAATGAAAATTAGTAATAAAGAAAATAACACATATTAATAATTTGTGTTTTACATTAAACAATATAATAAAAGAAATTAGTAACTATATAAAAAAAATTTACACACCTTTATTTAGAAAAGATTTTGGAATTAAAAGAAAATTTATGCAAGTAAAACATCATAAGAAATATAAATTAAATAGCTGAGAATTTCTATATTGAAATTAATACTATTGCTACAAATAATTTTATTTGTTTTTAAAAATCTTCATGCTCAATTAAGTTTTATAATACTCACTATTCTAAAGTTATTTTGTAGAATTAAAATTTTAAAATTATTTGGTATTTTGAAATGATATTTATTTATAGTTTTAATAAAATTAAGAGATCACTCAAACAACACAGGTGAAAATTCTTATCACGTGTAAACACATCTTTATAACGATGATATTTTTAACATTAATTCGGACACTATTTCATCATACGTTCTTTGTTTTAATTTAGTAAATTTATATTGGGAATCTGAATTATCCCATATATGAGGCTTTACTCTTATCATTTCAATAAAATCAATTTCCATTTCTTTTGTCCATTCAACACAGATATTTGCCATTTTCAAGTATATATATTTATCACATGCACTCATTAACAATAATGAAAACATGTTATTTCTTGGCATCTTATTGTTTCCGCTTGGCGAAAGTAAAAGACAACACCAGTTCCGTTGATCATCTATTGGCGATCGAATTGCTCGAGTTGCTGCTGCATGCACAAAAAAATTGCTCATTTTCGGCAATTCATGACGCCAATAACTTTCATTTGGCATAAAATTTGGCGAAAACTTGGCAATGATCAAATTTCAATTGCGCAGCTGTAAAAAATATCTGAAATATCATTGGACGACGTGTCCGAGTTGCCCAAAATCGAGCTGTGACGTCACGTAATGTTAAGTCTACGGGAGTTGCTCAAAATGAAATATCGGCAACTCTAATGTAATAGGGGCTTAATATGAATGCTCAAATTGGTCAAGAGTATATCAATAAAGATGCAATAAGGTAACACAGTATTCAAGCAGATTGTAATGAAAATGGTAAACTTGTAATTGATATGGCCACTTTGAATAATTTAAAGGAAATAAGAACATACTTCCTACATAAAAATATTCACAAAAGGATATCGCTGTTCCCTGGAACGAACTTGTTGTTAAATTGACAATATTCTAATTTCAAAAAGGGGCTAGTTCTGTTCTTAATATTAGAGGTTTTAGGATAGTCATTTGAGATTTTGACCATTTTTTTCAGTTTGTAAATTCCATTATAAAATATGCAGGGTACATTACTTTAAGAAAAGGAAATAATGATTTTCTACTGAAAAATTAAAAGAATGTTCTACAAAGCAAGAACACATATGTCTAAGACAGGGAAAGGTATCTCTAAAATTACTATAAATACAAATATTGAAACTAAATAAGTATTTATTTAAAAAAAAATTGGAAGCTGCTTATACAGTATTGAAACTGAAAAAAATGATAATCAAGGAATGGTATAATGAAGAATGCCGAGACGCCTTAATGCTAAAGATCACTGTTTGGCCAAGAATGTTAGAAACCTACAGTAGATCTAATAAAGAGGATTATAAATGAAAACTTAGGATAACAAATGTATGTATGTGTGTGCATTGTGTAAAAAGAGAAAAGATTCTTTAACTATCCAAATCGGAGAACTTATTTAAAATCACAGAAAAAAAGGAAAGCTGAAGAATAAATTTTATAGAAAAATCAAGACTGCTAATTTATTTTAAACTGCTGAGGAATTGATGGTTAAATCTATCACATTTGTTAAAGAAAAATTATTTTTTTGTCCTGTCATTTATTGACCTATCAGTGCAATAATTTTGATAATATATAATACAAATTGTGACCAAGTTCCAGAGCCAATGTTTGAAAAAGTTAAACAATTTATATTAAGAATGAAAAATAATAAAGCTCTAGGAAGTGATCAAATTAGAATAGAATTTATGAAACATAGAAGAGCTAGACTGTGACATAAAATGCATGAATTAATCACTCATATCAGGAACAAGAGACAATGTTGGCAGATAGAAATCATTGTCCCTGTTTATTAAAAAAGGTGATAGGCTAAATTAGCAATGACAGATCACATTAAATGGGACTTATAAAATATATCCTGCTTAATTTACAAAATTTTTTTTTTACCAATTGCGGAACAAATTTTAGGCAACTACCAGTGGTTTTAGGGCAATCTGCTCCACTGTCGATCAAATTTATAGTTAGAAACATTGATGAGAAATTCCACGAATATAATTTTAATCTCTTTGGCCTTTTCGTAGATTTCATACAGGCCTTTGATGAGTTCTAAATGATTAAAATTTTATCTCAGCCAAAGATACCAATAAAATTTAACTAATTCAAATTTAAAGAATCTAATGTCACCGTTTTAATCCAAAATGATTTTTCAGAAGTATTTGATATCAGTGGTGGTGTCCATTGGGGTAATGCGCGTTATCCCTTTTACTTTTTAATACATATAAATTTTCTATTAGAAGACTGGATCTCAGATGCCTTATTACTAATAAGAGAAATGAAATTTGTGCATTTTTGATGTTGATTTGGTAATACATAGTAGAAACATTAATTAAAACAACAAAAAATTAATAGAAGTGGCAGAGTGTCAGGCACAGCTGTGACCTTTTATTTAATGAACATAATAAGTGAAAAAAAATCAAATTTGTCAGCATTTGTATAATTATCCGATAGTTAATAACTTAAAATTCAAAACTATTGATAATTTTATGCATTCGGATACAATTATAAATTTTTAAAATACTTTTCAGAAGAAATTAATTGCAGAATCTTGAAAAAGAGCTATTGTTATTTTCTTATCAGTGTCTGTTGGAAAGTAAAATGTCGAGGAAAATTAAACTAAAAATGTACAAAAGTATAATTTGTCATATAGTGACTGATCTGTGTGACTTGAACTTTGACACAAAAAGACATAAATAACTTTCTAATTTTTTAACAGCAAATACTAAAAAAGTAATTAACTTTCTAACAGAATTAAAATTTTAATAATTTTGGTTACTTTTTTCCCTCCATTTTTTAAAGTATCACATTTTTCATTGTGATTATTATGAAGAATAGTAATAGTATTGAGAAATGGAGTTGATTAAATATAAAGTTATAATAAAAGTTTACTGCCACCGCTATATTATCAGCGCAAATAGTTTTATGTTGATGTATTCGCTTATATTTTGTTAGACAGTATTTGGTATTTGAAAGGAGATTTAAAACACTATCTTGTGGGATCTGTAAAAATATATCGTTATCATTAAGTACAAAGTGTCTGAAATACAATTATCACACAACCAGTTTAGAACCATCATATATTACCAGTTCTGATTCAAAAAGTCAGTTACAGAATGGCACAAAATCATGTGTACAGCTTTAGCTATTGTTGTATCATATGACACTGAAGGTTTAGAAAGGAATGTTCGAAAACAAAGACTATGACATTAAAAAAGTAGACCATTCTGGCCGGACTATTGATGCTGATGCCTAAGAGAATGGGTGGAAGAAAATCTGTATTCGAGAACTAGCTGAGGAATTAGATGTTAGTGCTATGTCCATTAAGCATGCTATGCATCGCTTAAACTTGACGTACAAGTTCAATCACTGGGTGTTGCATGGGCTGACTTAATCCTATAAGGACAAGCATGTTCTGGCTATCATGTGTTGATATTTGAACAGATTAGCTGGCAATAAACTGCTCAAATATCAACACAAGGTCAAAATCTTGGACCAGATCATCACTTGTGATGAAAAGTGGATTTACTTCAACACATTCCAAAAAAAAGTTAATCTATTTCTGATGAACATGTTGGCAGCGTCACCAAGAGCACTTTGACTAAGAAAAAGATCAAGTTTTGTATCTGGTGGGATAATAGCAAGTCTATTGTGCGGCATTTTATTAGCTTCAAAATCTGGATTTGCTGTTTTGAATTCTTCAGCGATTTAAATATTTGTATATTATATAAAATATCAACTTCTTGACATTTATTTAATGTCATGATTGAATCAAACCAATCTCAGTAAGTGATGACTAAATGTCTACATATTTAATTCACACCCACAATTATTAACAGAACAAACATTTTTGAATATAGATATCAGTATGAATTTGTTCCCACAGTTCATTAAAACAGACCAAGAGATTACATATAATGATGTGGAGAAGTCCAGACTAAGAGTTAAGTCATATCAACATCAAGTATCTTGTGACTTTGAACCCAGATAACTTAAGTGAATATAATGTATTTCATCAAAGAAGGAAATCTGAAATTTTTTTCTTAAAACGAGATTTTGCTCTAAGGAGTGTTTATCTCCCATAAGATAAAATTAAACTTTTTAGTCCTCTTTAGGAAAATGAAATGAAAGAATAAATCATATTAATACCACCTGCTTTCTTCAGCCATTAAATGAGCATGTCTACAAATTGCTTTATTAACCCTTTAAGCGTGCTTGACGAACTCACCTCGTCATTGGAGTGTTTATTTGTCATTATTGCACTACTTAATTTAACCCTTTAAGCGTCAATGCTACACGCTTAAAGGGTTAAACAATAATTATTAAGTTGGATAGAATATCAGTCCATTTAGTAATTGGAAGGCAACTATATACTGAAGCAAATAGTTGCCCTATATATAATGTATATATGCTGATGACAGTAGCATCCCTTATTAAATATAATGAATGTTACTGTCCTTCATTATATTTAATAATAAATGATAGTAGTATATTGGACAGCTCAGTTGCCAAAGGCTGTTGTAAAGACTTCTTACATTCCACGATATATTAAGTATTTTCTAGAAAAAATTTTACAGCTAGATAACAGTCTTCATGCATTACAAGGAATGATACTCAGGAGATTTTCAGGCTCTTATACTCACTCTGAAAGAAATGTAAGCAGAAGGTGTATCTTATAGAATTCACATCTATTATATAGTTCATTAACAGTTCAATTTGAACCTGGAACTAAGCACACATTGAGTCCTTTCATTAGATCATAAGTACAAGCTGAACAAAAAATGACATAGACGATCAGACAGAAAAGAAATTCTTAGGTAATAATTTAGTTTGGTAAACAAAACAAATGTGAGACCAACAATATAGTTACAAAATATTGTAATTATATTGATGTTAAAAAAAGTGATCACTAAAATTTTTTATCACTGTGACTGAGTTTTCCTCATATTTAATTTAAAAAATAAGAAACTAAGATAAATAATAATTTTAAAATGCCCAAACATAATTCTTCTGCTCTTCATAGTGAATGACGTAAATAAGTTAAATAATGATTATAATTTAAAAAAAAATAAATTTTATTTCCAATAAACATTATTTTTACACAAATTAAGTTTTTATATAAAGAGATAACAAAATAATTGCATTCTCAAACGGCAAATAAAAATTTCAAAACATAAAAACATATAAGTGGAAAATTTTTAATAATTGCTACATTAAAATTAAATTGTCAATTACAATTATTTATAAACAATTCATCCTTAACAACTGTACTTAAATAAAATAAAAAGTCTGTTTGATTAAAGTTTTTTTTAAGAAAATGATTAACAAATGAGTAAATTTTATAACAGATAAATACTAATTTTATTGGATAACATTTTAAGTATTTGATGAAATAGCAAAAAATAGCAACTAAAGAAATAAACTATTACTTAATTTAAACTACATAGATCTAAAAAAATTTGATGGATTGAAAAAAGCATTTCATGATAATTGCAGTATGAATTTTAAAAAATGGCATACATTTACTTATTATATCTGAGTAAAAACTTATTTTAGAAATATCTTTCAACTATAAATGAGAAAAATTATAACATCCCAAAGTCAATTAATTCTATTAAAATAAATAATAAGGAAATAATCTAATTAATTATAAAATAAATAATATTATTAAATTCATTGACATGCTATATTACAGTCACATTCAGAAGTTTTATACTTCACAAGTGATTTAAAACATTTAAAATATCACATTTTAATTATAAACTTTATAATACATTTTGTTCTTCTTCTTTTGATTGTTGTTGTTTAATTAAATTCCAGTATAGTCCTTTTTTCTTAGACAATGTCACATGATTTCCAATCTAAAAGATAAGGATACATTTTATAAAATTTTGTTACTTATTAAAAATTTCAAATATAAAAAACTGTTTAATGAATAAGAAGTAAAGTACCTCAACAACTTGTCCTCTTTTCACAACTGCAATAAAATCAGCATTTTGAATCGTGCTTAGTCGATGAGCAATTACTAAGACAGTACGACCTTAAGTGAATAAAAGATTACAAAATATATAATAATCAATAGAGCAAAATCTTTTATTTCAAATTTTTAAAGCAAAATTTATGAGCAGCAATTACTAGATAATCCTAAATAATGTCTTTTTCAATAAAAACAAACGCTAATGGGATAGGGATATGATTAAGCAATTAAAGTATACATAAGATTATTTATTCTATTGCTTTCTATAATAAATAACTCAAACAATTAAAAAATGAATAATTACAAAAGATTTTTCAATTTTATTTATTTTGAATTTTCATTTTTCTTTCTACAAGAAATTAGATATGCTTCTTAGAAATTTGAATTATTAACAGCTTGTTACTTGCAACTAGCCAAATTTTTAAAATCGCCTTTGAAATTTATACAATTAATAAAGAAGAATATTTTTAGAATAGGTATTAGAACTAAAAGTTTTAGGAAAAATAACTGTTTTGTTGATTGTGAAGTTTTATTGACAGGCGAGGAACTTCTAACTAAATTTGAAATAATTAATTTAAAGCCTAAGAAATTTTGTAGAAACAGAAGATTTACTAAACCAGTATACATTCTTGCATAACGTTGATGATGCAGATATAATATCAAGATCTGCTCTAGAGCTAGGAGATATCTATAGAATTGGAGAAGGCAGCTGAGAAATTGTAGCTCAGGTTAAATGTACAAAAAACAATATACTGTATTTTCCTGTATATTATCCACGGATTATAAGTAAAAAAGAATTCCAAATTTCGTTGTGCTTATTATACACCACCGCAGATAATCTGATAAAAAATATTCTACATCAGAAAAACTTACAAGAAATTTTTTAATGAAATACTGTTTATGTTTCATAAAATAAATAACTAGTGGTACAATGGCACACCCGAGTTATTTAAGCTATAATCAAATTTGTCAAATTACCTTCAAGAATGAATTCGGTTTCTCATGAAGATATTACAGTTGCATTTCCCTAACGTCATTTTGCAATTTGTCTTGATATGAACATTTTCGCTTTGAAAATATTCAAATTCGTATATCGTCATATGGAAGAAAAAACTTTTAAGTTTCACAGCAGACTTTAAATTAAATGCTCTAGAGAAAGCAAAAAAGGCAGAAAACTTATTAATGTTAAGTGAAAAACAAAACATCCGCGGTTTGAAATATATACATATTTAAAATGTACGGTTTGAAATGAAGAAAATTGTATAAAATACGCAGTTTGTAAATATACAATGTCTTTCATTTAAATATTTACGAAGCAAATATATACATTTTTAAAAGCTATTACAACTAAATATCGATAAGTTTCAGAAGAATCTTCTCGAAATTATCGCTCTTGATCGATTTCGTGCTTTCATCTCAAGTTTATCACACTTTGCAATGAGGTGGATGCAGACAGATCCTTTTCATGATAAATACTTTTTTTTTTTCAGACAATTTATTATATTTTAAATCATACTGTGCATTTTTTTTTTCATGTGATACTCATGTCATTAGCAATACCTATTTTAGACTATTCACCGAAAAAAATTGGCACGGATTATGCCTTTTTCCTTTTACTCGAAAAAGAGGTTGTGCAGATAATGCACCACTGCAGATTATATACAGGAAAATACAGTATTTACAGTGGAAAAGAAAATCCCTCTAATTTTCTTGAAATTGACTCTTTGAGATCAACAATTAAAATATTATGTAATTAGAAAAAGGATTATTGTTACAAACCACTATTTTTTGGTTTAAGATCATACTTGAAATCCCATGTAATATGGAGAAGAAAAAATTCTGTTGCACAAAATGTTAATAACACCAGTTTTAACCAATACATCAGAGACATGGGCTTTAATAATGATGTAGGGAAAAGCAGTAGCGATCTCCAAGAAGAAGGTACTAAGAATTATTATTGGTGTTGTTTTAGAAAATACCTGAGAAAAAGATACAATATTGAAATTTATAGCGATGATATTAAAACTAAGTAGAATCAGATAAAAAGATCCTCTTCTGAGAATGAGTAAAGTCTTTAATGCAATTCCTTTCTTGGGAAAATCTAGAAAAAGACTTAAGAAAAAAAAAATAGAGGGATAGCCTGGATATGGATTTTGTTAAACTAAAAATAAACAGGAGGTCCATTACATGTAATAGGATGTAATGGGAAAAACTTCTGAAAGCCAGAACCCACAATGGGCTGGGATACTAATGTTAATGAAGATTTAATAAAATGTACAATTTTGCTCTTTTTTCATATTAAAGCTTATAATTTATATTGATTTTACATTAGGTGACTTTTAAACACCAGTAAAATTTTAAATAATTTTATTTACCAGCAATTAGCAGATTTTAATAAAATTAATTAGGAGTTTTGTTGAATTAAATTTTTTTAATATTTATTGTTTAATATCATCTGCTGATTATTAAACAAACTGATAACGCGTTTATTTTAGAATATAAATAGTATAACTTTTAGCAACGAAATATGTACATAAAATGATTATCTAGAAATATTACTTAGAAAAGTTAAGAGAGAGTTTGATGGTTTAAAATATTCAAAACATTAATTATTTATTTTTAATGGAAGATAGCATTTATTTTAAAAGGTCATTTTTTATAATATCAAAATAATGCATTGTCATATTATATTAATATCTCTAATAAGATACTAAAATAGCATTTTAGAAATAATTAATTATTATAATTATTGTATGCAAATACTAACCTATTCTTCAAAGATAAAATATATAAAAGATACAAAAAATATTGAAGTATACTATTATTAAATTAACATTCAATACTTCAAATGTATGAAAATTTTTAATAAACTAGAATAATATTCAGAATATGTATATGAGATATAATAAATATAAATTTAAAACATGTTCAAGCAAAATTTAATTACAAAACACTCAAGAATGATCATCAACTTTTCTTTAACACATGTTTTTACTTATTGAAAGTAAGATGATTAAAGGAATAACATAAATTGAAATAAATGTCTAAAAATGATATTTCCATCAGTGAGAAAATAAATTCCTTAGGTATAATATAATTTTGATTTTTTTTTTTCCATATATTAGGTTGGGGAAAAAGAAATTCATTATTTTTACGTGAACTTTATGTAACTTCTTTTGGATTCACTTTGTAAAAAGGTTTAAAACAGCTTTCATGTAGATTTTTAGGTCTTGCGCGTTACGACTGCTGACATGCGGTTAACTTCGATAATTTTTGATATTTTATAGACATTTTCGACGATGCTGTATCCACATGCGAGGTGCATCTCTAACATCAAAAATACCCGAACGGAATCGACGAAACAAAAATTGTACGTAACTGGTTGTTACAGTCTTATATAGGACGATAATAAACACCTTTCACAATTTTAGCCACCCGGCTATCTTTTTCGCCGTTACAAGAGAAAAACGAAAATGTATCGAATTTTCTGTTTGTTGTCTTCCATTTTTAAAACCTTCTACTCGTAACTGAATTAATCAAACAAAAAACCGCAAGAGGATATTTTAGTGCCAAATGTCACCTTTCCAACGAGCATAAATCTGAAATTGTTTGATAGATACCTCACAATATATCGATCACTACAGACGTCTGCCGAAAAAATGATGGATTACTTTTTCCCCAAACTAATATTTACAATACAGTAAAAAACATTTTACACTCCACAAAAATTCTTCTAAATAAATGCACTTAATTCCTGATTTCCAATTCATTTTTATTGTTACACATAGTTAAAAAAAATGTAATTTACATTTATACTTAAATATAATAAATATTTATTCATTTATGTAATACAAATCATATTTTATATTACTTAAATGCAAAAATCTGTATTTATACAAGAAATTAGGGTCTTATTATAAAGAAATGTTTTATTTTTATCATGCATTCAACATTGTGATATGTATTATTTAACAAATAATTAGAACTATTAAATAAACAATCAAAATATAACAAACAAAATTAAACCTATCAAAAATTATGGCACATGAAAGTTATAATATTTATATAAGATAAATAAACTGAATAATACTTTTTTCTGAGATTAAAAGGAATGTACACAATTTAACGATACATTAAAAATCTTTAGATTTTAAAAGTTTATCAATTGTGACTTGAGTAAAGATATCTTAACAATGAAAATATTACAATTTAAAACAATACTTGTTTAACTTTTGAATAATATGTTATTCTTAGTATATAAATGATTTTAATGAAATATGTATAATAATAATAAATAAAATGCACATTTATATAATAACTTATTTAAATATATATAAATAAATTTAATAGAAAAATACCTTTTACTGCATAATTCAAAGCTTCTTGTACAGCTTTCTCTGATTCAACATCTAGAGCACTAAAATAAGTAAAATTTAAGTACAAATAATTTATTAATTAATAAGTACATAAATAATATTTTAGAAAAGATAATTGTAAATTTTAATTAATAAGTGGGAGAGTTTAAATTATTTCTCCAAAATATAATCTGTAAAAAAATTCCAATATAGTAATATAGTCGATTAATAAATATAATTAATTTTACAATATTAACATACCTAGTTGCTTCATCTAGTATAAGTATTTTAGGATCTTTTAACAGAGCTCTAGCAATAGCAATTCTTTGTTTTTGACCTCCAGAAACAGTGGCACCTCGTTCACCAAGTACAGTATTATATCCATCACTGAATTGAGATATAAAATCATGAGCATTTGCTAATTTAGCTGCTTCTATAACCTAAATAAATATACTCGATATTTATATTAATGTGTAAATTAAAATATACTGTTCATTCATTAATCCAAATTAGTTTAGAGTAGCAGATGATTTAGCAGTTAGAATTATAAAAAAACATTGAAAATCATAAGTAAATAAGGGCAAATAATGTCAAAGAATGTAGATTCATGTTCAAATGATATAAATGGAAAAGCAATTTAAATTGCATATTAATTATAAAATATTCTATACATAAAAATTTTTTTTTCATTAATTGTATAACATGAAGTTTACTAACTCTTGACTTTTTTAGTTCTTCCCTTTTGCTTTTCTAATAGTTTCAAATAATGATTTAAAGAAACTAAAGTAAATTTTCTTACTTTAATTTTTTAAAACATTATCTGAAAGTTTAAACAAAAAAATTCTAGGACAAAACAAATATTTCTAATGTTTTATCAACAACTCCCAAATGTTCAACATATTTAGGAAAATAAATTAAATGGATAAAACATTACATTCGAATGAAATATAACCTAGTTTTAAAAATAAAATGTTGAAAGCATTAAGAATTTATATATATCTGAAAAGTCATCTAAAATTTCTGAGCAATCAATCTCTTGGTAGTAGTCAAAACATCAAACTTTATTAAATCCTAATGAGTAAAAACTTAACATATAGTATTGATTTCTGTAGTTTTTAACTTAGAATCATAATTTTCAACACTATCTTATTTAAAGATATATTTATAAATTATTTTAATGGCTTTATTTGATTGAATTTATTTTGTGGAATGATTATTCAAATAATTTATGTCACTCAAACAAATAAAAATAATAAACCAAATAGATATTGGAAAAGTACTTTCAACATGAAACTTGTTATATTTTCACTTTAAGATACAAAGATTTAAAATCTATATCAACCATTATTATATCACATTAAGATACAAATATGTTCTTTACTTGTTATTACTAAATTTTTATTAAGCTATAAAACACACAGTAAACTATAATTAAGTATAATTAATCAAATATATGAATAGAAAAGAAAATTTTTATCATTTAGAAAATATTACAAAGAAATAAATGTAAATTTCATTATAAATAATATAAATAATTTAAATTTAAAACATTTTCTTCCCGAAATCGGTGTGACATACTTATTTTTAAACTGCATATTATAAACAAATTTTTGTTAAATATATTTATTGTTATTAGATAAATTTAACGATTTAATTTTAACTTCACATTCACTATTTTAATTTGTATAATGGATGTTGACCACTTAATATCTAAAACAATTCAATTTAAAAAAATTTTTTAACAATTTTTAACGAAATTAAAAAGTAAGATTTGAATTAAAATTAAACTGTGATCTCCTAAATATTAACCCTTTAAAAACTATTGTGATTAACTTGATCCTTAATTTTTATTTAGAATATTTTCAAACTATAATAATCATCAAAAGTTTCTGTCAGAAAATTTAAATTTTATGTAAGATATAGATTGGAAACTAAGCATAATATAGTTTGTATACATGTTAACAGTAATATTAGCAGTTAACAACACTGACATTCCATAGAATATCTAGGCATTGTATATAATGCCTGACATTTCTAGGTAAAGCATGAAATATGAGAATTATTACACAATTACCCTAGGCATTGTATATAATACCTAGGTAATCTATATAATGATAAAGCTATTATATAACTGATGAGCATTCCCCAAAAAAAATGTTATTTTGAAAAAAATAATGATTCATTAAAAACTTGCAATCAAAATATGTAAAGAAAAAAAATGTTGTACTAAACTTATGCCTTTTTTTTAAGGGAAATAAAATTTATATTTAATAAAATATAAATTAAATCTACTTTTTTTCAATCTGGTAGGCTTGAATAATATTTTGAATTTTTCATTGCATTTTTCTTGCTAAGAAATTTTATATTTTGGCACTTTATTATACATGTGCATTTGACAAATTCTCAGCCTGTGCTTAGCAATTGCAAATAGGAAGTGAGAAGTTGTGTGATCAATAGTATTTTCAATTTTAAGCAAATTCTTAAACTATAAAATGAATTGAGATCTTGCATACTCTTATTTCAAAATTTCTTTTGATGTTCTAATATGATTCCACATTGTAAGGCTTGCTTTAAGTTTGCAGTGAAAAAGAGGTTCATATGGTTTTGCTGTTGCACCAACATAATTCCTTGTACCCGGCCCAGACTTGGGTTCAATCAGTTAGGTAATTTCGTTTGATTCGTTTTTCATTCAAATGTCATTTTTGCACATAAGAACTAGTTAGATCATGATCTAAAATTCAAAGATTTTGAACCATTACAAATCTTTAAACCTAAAGTGGAATTCGAATACACAGACTGTTGAACCAAAGACAAGAGTGCAAATCACTTGGCTGCCAACTTGCCATAATTCTATGCATAATAGTTGATTTATATAATGTAGCTTTGTGGAAAATGTAACTGGATTTCATCTGGCCTTCTTTTGGTGCTAGAATGATAAGATCGATTTATTAATTGAACTGAATCTAATTCTTCATTTCAGTAATCATATTTGTATAGCATTCAAGTACAGGATATATATTGACATCTTGATTAGCTCTTTCAACACTAGCAGTTCTTCTTTGTAAATGGAAAGACTTCCCAGAGATGATCTTCATTGCTGGTCAAAACTCCTTTGATCTGGTTAACACTGCAGTAAATTCATTAGAATTATCAGATTGTGCTGTAGATAGAACTTCAAGAAATGAAAATTTGTGCACTAGTTTATAGGTTAATTTTTTCAGCTCTTTTGATATTAGATATTTAAAAATCACAACTTTGTGGGATGACCTTGGTACACTACAAAATATTTGCTATTAGATTGAAAGTCAATAATATCTAATTCAAAAGCAGGAATCACAGTCCGAAGATTATGGGTTTCCCAACAATGCCCCCTTTTAATACCTTTCTGTTCTTCTAGCAATGTTCACAAAGGTGGATATATAGTTCAATATCATGACATGCAACATTTTTGTATTCAACTAAAAGTTCTTTGAATGTACTAAGACATCCTTCATACCGAATGACCAAATGAGCTTTGTGAAAAATGGGAAAAAAAGAGTTTGTGATGTAATACTATATGTAATATGATAAATGAGTTTGTTTGATTTCCACAATCATCACATCATAGTGACTAAGCAACTAATAGTCTTAGGATTCCTTAGGAATCATTTTGATTTCTTGTTTATCATTTATAAACTTTGGGTAAGTAATTTCAATTAAGGAAAAACTTTATTGTAATATTAACTCAAAGTATAGACAGTTCATATTTGAATTATCTATATATCACACTTCCTCCACCAACACTACATCTTCCTTCTCCATTTTCATGCTGCATAGTAAAAAATAATTTTTAAAGAACAAAAATTTAAGCAAAACTGAATATTTTTACACTCTTAAATAAACTACAAAACAACAGATCCATTTTGAGGTGTATGTCAAAAGTTTTGTATTTTGCCTCTTGATATTCAAAATAGATTACAAATATAACTCATACTTTGCTGATTTCTCATTTAGTATTCCATAAAATGCTTAAGAAATATGAGAAATATGAATCACTTCATTCATTGCGACTTAGTTTTAGGCATTATACACAATAACTGATTCTTTAGAATGCCAAATTTCCAACTTTTCCAGTAACATAAAATTATTTTTGGTTTATAAGTTAAAAGTTATTATTTTAGATAATGAAACAGGTTAGCAACCTTGATTTTGGTTACAACGACAAATTTAAATCAATCTTTTTGCAACTGATCTGATAATAGCTGAGAGAAGAGAAATTTTGATTTTATATTGAACCAATATCTGCGAATCTTCAACTGAAATGTTAATATAAGATGGTATCAACAAAAGTTTATATGATAAAAAACCTAAACTAAATGAAATAGTTTTTATTTTCACTTATCACAGATGTTTAAACTCTTATTTTTTACTTAGCAAGTAATTTATGTTATAAATCTTAAAAATGCTCTTATGTGAAATAAGATTATGATATGAAATGCAAATAAACATTTCTTAAATTAATGTTTATATTTGCAAGTTTATTTATTTATACTTTTTTTTATAAAAATATTTTTACATACTGTTTAAAAACCTTGACAGTTTAAACCTAATCATTGGCAACATTTAAAGTACATTCACTTCAATATAAAATCAGAAGAGAAAAAGGGGTGAGAATAGAAATAATTCTTGGAATTTAGTTAAAAAATTCTATTCCATGAAACATTTGTTTTACATAATTTAAATAATTACCATGAACATATGTATTATCTTCACAAACTGAAATTGAAAATTCACAAAAAGAGGTTGTTCATTTATGTTGATTATATATTTTATATACAAGCTATAGAGATAGATTAACAAAGGAATTAAGATATAAAGAACCTTCAATTTACTTAATATCAAAATTGTTCTTTTCAAAATTATTAATTTTATTGCAAAAGAACTTTTCTAATTTTAAAAGGGAATAACTTAGAAAAGTTATTCATAAGAAAATGAAATATAGATTGAAAATTCCAAAAGAAATCGTATACAAAAACTTGCACTAACAGAGGAATCTTAAAAAATCCCCTTAAATATTACAATCAGGAGTACAATAAATAAATGATACAAATTTTTAATATAAAGTCATTTTTAAATACTTGCTTCAGAAGCAAAATCATAAATATCAAGGCATCTAAAAACATCTTCATAATATAGATGCCTTCATAATATATGGCCAACCACACCAGAAAGTATCACTCATGGATAGTTTGATTTTTATGTTACTCTTCAGTCACTTTTGCTCATGAGAATGAATTTAACAAAGACCTATAGTTATAAGTGGACTTTAAACCATTATAAATACTAATGCTTGAGGTGGATAACAAACCCATGTGTAGTTGAATAGAAGTGAAGTGCATGGAAAAAAATGTTATTTGTATATTAAAATAGAATAATTTGGTTTTGCACCTTCTCATGTTTGAAAATTTATAAAATTTTGACTAAGTAAAGGTTATATTCAGCAAGGAATGCACAAGTTAATTCATCTCTTATGCTGTTTTATTGTGTAAAGGAAGAAAATTCAATTAAAAACAAACAAAATTTAAGTATTATTTTAAAAATCTCATACATATTTTAACAGGTACTCTGCTGAATCTCTGCACTTTTACTTAAATCTATTTTTCATCATTTTTTAAAAACTCATTTTGTTTTTCATACTTTGTCAATTATACTTCCTTTTCAAGTGATATTATCATTTTACAGACTATATATACTTATTAAATTTGAGTATATTCTGTGGAGTTTTCTGAGACAAATATTTTATTCAAAGATATTTTTCTTTTAATGATCTTATAAAATAGACAGGTCTAAAATTGATAAGGTAAAGAATTTCTCCCATTTTTAAATACAACAAAATTCTATATTCACCCAAAAAATAACTTCATCATATTATTAACTGGAATTTTTTTTTTTTCATCTTAAAATTTATAATTTATACATGGAAGTAATGCACCCTTTGAAAACCAATAAATAAGCATGAATCAAATGTGATTTAAAGTATATATATATATATATATACTATAATATCAATCCTTTTCTGGATTGGAAATTGTTTAATATTAGTATTAAAACCAAAATATACAAATAACAAATTTCTAAGACAACTTATGGGTATTCAGAATACTGAACCACAGCAATTAAGCTTTATTGGAAAAGTTGAAGTATGTTAACATTTTCTTATTCACATAATAATTAAATATCAAGCTTAGAACAACATTTTTTTAAATTATTCTTTTACAGTGAGAATTTAGTTATTTTACAAGTCAGAAGAACATTTTTATCATAATTTGAAAAGCTTTTTGGAAGAACTAATAACACTTAATTTTCCAAAGTTAATCTTCGATATCAACATATTATTTTAACATTTATTGAAACTTAACTTTGTGAGCCCTCATGGTTCAGACATTTTTAAAGAGAACATACAAGATAAAATACCCATAAAAATATCATATGTTATTTTTTAAAGTTCAACATAGAAAAGCTAAAATAATAATGAACACATTATAATGTGTGTTCAATATTCCCCTAATTATTAATACAAATTATCAATGAAACTTCATTTTCTCTGACTAATTTGAAAATATGGATTCTTATGTTGGTTATGGACCTTCTGAATACAACTCAAGAAATTAAGATAAAAAAAAAGTCATTTTATAAAAATATTACTTATAATATTACACCCTATTTTTCTAAACATTTAAACATTAAATATTTAGAAAAATAGAATGTAACATTTTAACTGCTTAAATGTTTGTAACTTTGTTGTAACATTTTAACTGTTTTTGAAATAATAACATAAAATAGAAGATGTGACAAATCAAACATAAAATGCTCATAATTTTGTTATGTATACTGAATAATTTTATTACTTCATCATCAGTAGCTTCTGGTTTTCCATATCTTATATTTTCCATGACAGAAGTAGCAAATAGGACTGGTTCCTATAAACAAAATCAATGGTGTGAATTATAGATATTTTTATAAAGTTGGTTTCCTTTAATTTAATTAGCTTAAAAAGTAAATCAAATTTGTTTAAAAATTAAAAGTAAGCATACATTAAAGTAGACGTCTTTTAAAGCAAAACATTTCAACAACAAAATTTTCAAACTAACTTTAACAATTCTTTTTTCAAGAAAAATCTGTTTTCTATTTAGTCTAATTATAAAATTATTGAAATCTAATACATTTCTGATAATTTTAAATTTTAAAAAAAATGTATGAGTAGTTTCCCACAAGAAGCAATGTAAAACTAATAAAAAACAATTTTTCAAAATTTTTCATGAAGGACTTTTTTCATTAAGGACAAACACGAAAGACAACTGTCTTTCAATGGAGATTTATCAGAAAAGGATGTCTATTTTGCATCGCTGACCATTTCCCTCCTGATGAAGACTTGGTCCCTATGCTCTTACCTGAATTATATTATATTACATTGTTTTTTTTATTTTGTCTTATTGATATTAAATTGTATAGTTTCTTCTTTGTTTTATCTTTATCGATTAAATGTATCTTACTCAATTAATATATATATATATATATATATATATATATATATATATATATATATATATATATATATATATATATAACTGAAACTGTTTTTTTTTATTCTTACAAATTTCAAAACTTGAAATATGTCATCTAGAAAAACCTTGACATCACACAAATTTATGTATATATTGAAAACTAAAATAATAACAATCTGTCAAAATCAATGTCAAATTAACATCAGTTTAATCATTTTCAGTCTAAATAATTTTTGATAAATCTCGAAACTATTAAATTAATTTGCTATTTATTCAAAAACTTATATTAAAAAAATATGTTTCACTAATGAAATATTATTTTATTTATGCCGTATTATATTCTACTTACACACATTAAGAAAAAGTATTTTGATTTCTTTTTAAATAGTTTATTTGATTACATTTCAAATCAATATAAGCAATAAACTGTTCTTGTTTAAAGACTTTGATTCTTAGCTATTCTGAATAATATAACCTGTAAAAAGATCAATAAAAACAAACTATTTTATATACTAAAAAATATACAATGTAACTATACCATTAACAAATACAATCTAATTTATAATAATTTGATTAGAAATCACAGTTTAATACCTTTATAACTAGTTTCTAAAGTAATTTTTTTAATTAAAAAATTTAAAATAGATTGAATTGAGTTTGGATAATAGATATTGCAACCTAAACAAAATGATTTCAGCAATATAATCAGAAGTTTATTTGTTGCTGAATAGTCATTTTTGTACATGAGGGATTATTAAACTGTGACCTACAGTTATGATCACAAAGAAAGCTAAGCTAATATATCCATTATTAAATGGTTTACCTTGAATGATAAATATTCACATGAAAGATAATTCTCTCAGAGCTAACAAATTGGTTTCTTGATTTAGAATATCATTTAAAATAGATTTCAATTTGAATAAAAAGGTTATAAAATTTTTACCTCAACTTTAATTTTGAAAAAAATTAAGAGAAATAACTAAAAGTATTCTTTCATGAAGAAAAAGATTACATTGAAAAATTTCTCTTACTAATAAATAATTAACTTCCTTTGATTTGAAGTGAATTTCTAAAATGAAATCAATTATATTATTCAGAACTAACATTTAATCCATAGACATTTTTTTTTAATTTGCAACACCTTGTTTGTCTTTCTTCAATAAAATAGTTCATTAAACTAACTTCTTAAGATCAGGGAGAATTATTAATTAAAAAAGAAAAATAGTATTTTCTGCATTTGATTTTTATTAGTATCTAAGGCTATTTTTTTCTCTAATATATCCATTTTGCAACATTAAACCCTCAACATAATAAATAAATTATGATACATAAAAATTACTCTTATTAACCTGATTAATATATCCTATAACTTTTCCTCGCATCCAGCTTGGGTCCAGTGATTTGACATCAATACCATCAATTGTGATTGCTCCTTTTTCAACATCATAAAACCTTTCCAGTAAACTAGCAACAGTAGATTTACCTTAAATGGAAATAATTGTATTAAGAACAAGAATGTAATCATTGAAAAGTAAATTATATTTCAATGTTTAACAAGCAATATCTTCCAAGGAAAAAAAATTATATAATTACCTCCACCAGATAATCCACATAAAGCAACCATTTTTCCTGGTGGTAAAACCAAATTGAAATGATTTAATACAATCTGTAAACAATAATATATTTAATAACCTGATTCAGTAAACTTAATTAAATAATACAATTAAATTTTGCCATTAACTTTAATAAAAAAATTATCCTTAATTTTTAAACAATAACTTCTAATATTATTTGTAATAAAAATTATCAGTAATAAAAAGAGAACTATATTGATGAACAGTTTTTTATATTAATGAATAGATTTCAAAGCGTATAATTTTTAATACTTAATGTAGTACAAAAAAATTATGGTTTTAGTATAATAAAACCATCCATAACATATGTGAAATAATATAAAAATTTTAAAAGCTGCAAAAAAATAAATAAATAAATAAAATAAAATAAATAAAAAAAGAAATAAATAAAAAGAAAGAAAAAAAGACAGCAAACTTATAAAAGTTTTTTATATTTTTAAAAATATTTGTATATGAAAAAATTGAAATACATTCAATATTTTTTACTGAGATTTAAAGAAAACACAAGCTTCTATACACAATAAATTCAATAAAAAAATACTATGCATAGGTTGTGAATATAAAAAGTTAACTCAAGGCATATAAAAAAATAAGATATAAAGAAATACCATAAACAAATTTCAAAGAATAAAATAAATATATTTGAAATTATTTCAAAATATGACAGTTCAAGATTAGATATAATTAAAATAAAAACATAAATTTTTAATAAAGATGCAGACATACTATACACTTAATAAACTGTACTATTTATATTGAGGAAGGATAATATTCAAATAAAATACACATGTTAATTTATAATTGAATGCATTTTAAAATATCAAACAATTTTAAATTTTTTTGTTTTTTATATTTAATTTTTTCTTATAATCTATAACGCCTTTCCATGAAAAATTGTTTTAACTGTATAGCTTTAAAATTTTATTCTTGCAAAATATTTTTTAATACAATTGCCATCTAAAATTTTAACTCAATTGTATTTTCAAAACAGTTCATAAAAAATGTTAAAAATAAATTGCATTTTCTAAAAAAATATTATTTAAAAAACTGTTCATAATAGAAGTATTTTAGAACATGACGGCAAACTTGGGAATAGCCAAACAGAGTTAATCACAAATTTTAATGCCTTATAATTAACTATGAGAAGAGACTAAAAATAGAATACTTCGAAAAAAGATTTAAACTAAATCTAAAAAACGTTAGCATATTTTAGATTTTGTATAAACTGAGCATCAATGCTTACATATTTTTACTATCTAATAAGTATTTTAAAAATAAAAATGATTGCGTGAATTTAAACACAACTATATATTATTAATACTTTAATTATAAAAAAATATTCTCCCTCTCTCCCACATGCACACACACATAATCCGTTCAGCTAAACTCATTCTTTTTTCCTAGCACTTTATTTTTATTTAACTATATTTCATCAATATTCACAGTAAAATTTTAATTAGTTTTGTTTATATTAGACAAAGCAATTACTCATGTATAATGTACTTTAGAGCTGTTTTTAATTAAAAACTATATTTTTGTTATTATCAAATTGATTATCAATGCAAGCATACTTGATTAGGACGTGATGGATAAGTAAAAGTGACATCTTTAAATATTACTTCACCATGAAGATCATTGTTTTCAAGTATTTTTCCACCCACTAGAGGAATTTCTGGAGATAAATTCATGTACTGAAAAATTAAAAATTATCAATACCAATTTAAAAAATAATTTTTTTTAATACTATCAAGCTTCACTTATATCTAATTACTTGGAATATTCTAGCACCAGCTGCAAGGCCTCTAATAAACTGTCCAAATAGTAAAGATAGATGAGCAAGAGATCTGAAATAAATATGTTTATTAAATACACAGATATTGAAAATAACACAAATTATTAAAACAGTTTTTAAAAGGCCAGAAAAAATGTTTATCAAAATAATTTTTAAATATATCAAAATTTTTAGAATTTCATTGAAAAATCGATTAACAGGAGATAAGATGTCAAAATAATCTAATTTTTGTGAAAAATGTATATAATGTAATAAAAGAAAGATCTATTAAATAAATTTTATGAGCTAATTAAATTGTTAAACCATAGATTTACAAACAAGTATTTTATTTTCGCTTCATTCATGCTAAAAACATCAAAATTTCAGTTTTAGTATATTATATAAATCCCAGTATCTTCAATTCACACACAAAGTCACACATTTACAATAGAAACATAAACACTCTTCCCAGTGATTAGTTTTCTACTAAAATATTTTATATTTTTATTATTAACTTTAATATTTGAACTATTTTTTACAACAAAAGTTTTCTTTTCTGAATATCTAATATTATGTAATACATGATCAACTAATAAAACATGTTCAGTAAAATTTCAAATACTAAATCACACTCTTACTGCATTATGCATATACTCTATCTGTAAAAACCAAAACTATTTTGACTGAAAAAATTTTATTTGAAAAAAAAAACCAATTTGTAAATCAATAAAAATCAATTTCTGCATTTAAATATTATTAGAACTAATTTTGGTGCAATTTGTCATGATGTTATATTTCTTCATCTAAACTGTGTGTGCTTGATTTTAAAGTTTTCATTGAAGATATATATATTCACTTGTAAAATAGATAAGAAATTGAAAATGGTACAAAAAAGTGAGTTTTCAAAAATATTATGGATTTTTATATTCTAGTTAATAAGTTTACAGCAATATGAATTGCTTAAATTTCCTAATTTTACAAAAAAGGGAAATCATTTGAAAGTTTTGATAAGTTTATTGAGAGATTCTGGAATCACATTCTATTTAATAACTGAAATATGTAATATTATCTTTGTAGAAATGGAAGTATCCATAAATTTTAAGAAAATTTTTACATAATTATTTCAATTGGCTTTATAAAATAGAGTAAGTTTTCCGTGAGAATGAATGAACATCTCTAAATAAATTTACAATTTAAAACAATTATTAATGCACTAAGTCCAATTCAATAACAATATTAATATAAAATAAAACAAAATTTTACTTTTGAATGGTTTGAGTAGCAACAAGAAAAGCCATCATACTTCCTGGAGTCATTTCTGCAGTACACATTAATGATCCACCAATGCCCAAGACACCTAATACAATTCCTAGAAAAACATAAATATGGCGTGATTCTTATATTACATTATTAATATCATTATATATATATATCATTATGATAATTTAATTTATGTAGATATTTATAATGAGATTTATTGCCATTTAAATAAAAATTTCATTTTTATCATAAGAGTTTTTTTTAATTATTATAAAAAATATTACTAAACAATAATTACTTGTTTGTCACTCAATGGTTTTTTTTTTTTTTTTTTTTGCAAATGGGAGTTAATTAAATTGGCTCCTACAGTTACTAAACAAACTAAATATTTATGAGTAAATTTCAAAAAAAATATATATTAATTTTATAAATATTTAGAGACACATAATTTTATAAAAATAACATTTCAAAAGATTATGTAAATTTAGTTACATAAAGGCTGTGCAAAATCATATAAACATATATGGAAACATTACTGTATAATAAGTTGTATGATAAAAATTTATGTATGTATGATAGTAAAATGTATGTATGATAGTAAAATTGCATGGAGAAACAAGTTCAGTATAATTTTAATTAAAAAGATGTGAATAAAACTACACATATTTTTACCATTATTAACTTAAAGAATATTTATTGGTGATCATTAAATATGTTACTGTGATAATGATCTTTTATTTTACCAATTTTACAATTTACAAGCAAACATTTATATTTTCCCAGTCAATATTTTAATGAGGTAATTTCTATAAAATCTTAGCAGGGTAGTGAAGTTTTTCATCACTATGCAAAAATTATCTTTTTTTCTATTATTGGCTCTTTCTTATATATAGTTCTCATTTTTCAGATAGCTCTGTTATTTTTAAGGAAATTTTTATAAAATCTTATACAACTTTTTGAAATTGTTAAAATATTTTATAAAATCTTGTCAATGATGACATTTTGTGAATTCATTTGGAAGTCAGAGTTTTGGAATAAGAATTTGATCTCAATGAAGAATGAATTAATTGTTTAAAAGTGTGCCGACATGTATGTATGTTGGAAAGAAATTTTAAAAGTTAAATATAATTAATTTTTTGCTTTCCAAAACAACAAACTACAATGACTTTTGGAGATCAAGAGGGAAAATTGAATTACCATTTCCTGACCCTGATGCATTTCCTGATGATTTTACACTACAGGAAAGAGATTTATTTATTGAATTAAAAATATTTTACTGGAGTTATAAGTATCTATTGCCAAATGTGGAACAAACAAAGAGTTTGTTATAATATCATAATAATCTAGAGGTGTGTTTTTTTCCATTGCTAAACCACACAGCTAAAGATAAATTTCTTTCTTTTCTCATTGAGCTTCATAAATAAGTTTACAATTTTCTAAGACATGAAAAGAATAGTTCATAACTAGTTGAAGCTAAAAGGTTAAAAAAGATTATTCGTCATATCAATTAAATCTAAGAACAATAAATAAATTAATTTGAGTTGAAAATGAATTTCATCTAATCAATAAACAGTTTCTAGAGGATAACAAAATTAGGGGTTTATGTTTGTTTAAATGATAATATGCATTTTAGTCTGGCATCTGATTTATAATATTCTATAATTGAAGATAATTGTAAATTTTATGAATAGAATTTAGTGTTCTCAATAACTTTAAATTCATACACATAAATAACACTTTCTGATTCAGTAAATAAAATAAATTCAAATAAGGTATATTAGTTGTGGTATTTGGATGGTATCCACAATTATTCAAGAACATGCAATGTAGATAAATGTATTGGATGCAATTGTAGATAAATATCCCATGTGATTGAAATAATTATTTCTAGAGCTGTAATTTGAATAATAAATATAATAAATATTATAGGGTATGTAATACCATTCAGAGCTAAATTTGCAAGTCCTTGGAACAATCCAATGCCAATCCCAAGTTTGCTGTTTATTTTTCTCACTTCATCAATTTGATCATAATAAAGTCTATAAAATAGAATATCTATAGAAATCATATAGAACTGCAATTTGTAATTTGTTTCAATAATAAATGTTCCTACATTTTCTACAACTCACTTTTTTTCTGTTTCTTCCATTGCAAAAGACCGAACAGTTTTTATATTACCTATGGCTTCATCAGCAACTGCAGATGCTTGGGCAATCTGAAGAATGCATTTAGTCAATAAAAAATTCAGATAGATTTTATTAAAATGAATATATTGGATTATATTATGAAAATACTGATATAAAATAATAAGGACAATAAAAGTTATTCTATTTATTATAAATATGAGATATATGTAAATATGATTAACAAGTGAAAACATTTAAAAAGAATGCTAATATTTAATTTAAATTCAATCGATAGTTCAGAAAAGATGCTTGTGAAAAATAAATTTTTACTTGTTAGATTTTAAATAAGAAAAAAAAAATGATTTTTATTAACATCAAAGAAAAAAAAATTAGGATTTTCATTTTAGTTTAATGTATCTACATATGTAATCCAATTTTATTTATACAAAAAATCTATAAAAATAAATATGAAAAAATTAAAATTTTTTTTTCACTTTTACTATTTTCTAATAAATAAAAATATGTAATTAAACAATCAATAATAAAAAAAAACCCAGCCAATATTACAATTATTAGATTCTGAATTTGTAAAGCCATTTGCATCTAAATAACAATGATTAAATTCAAATAATATTTTACCATTCTTTCAATAAAGAAAGGTGTAACAAGAAATCATAAGGCAATTATAATATTTACCAAAATGTCAATCTTTTACATTTTTTGTCTAACTGTGGTGTTTTTAAATATGTAAGCAACTTGTAATATGTAAACAAGAAATATATCATTATTAAACAAATACATTTTAAAGAATTAATCCAGAACTAAAATATACAATCAATTAGAAGTGCTAATTTAAAAAGTGTATTTTGGAAAATTCTATCTTGGACTATACCACAAGTGCTACTGATTATTTCTTTTCTGATTTTATACGTGAAATGCTTAGAAAATGTATGAATCATTACTTATTTTATTTAATGGGCCTTATAATCTTGATTTTAAAAGGGAAAATTTATATGTTAGTTAACAAGATTTACAATTTACTAAAAAAAATTTAAGTAAAAGGGATCCCAAAAAGTACAAAAAATTTTACTGCTTTTTTTAAGTTTTTTTTTCACAAACTTAAATTAAATGATACAGTACTAAAAAACAGAGTTAACATTTAAATTTTGGTAATTTTTTTAATTTTGGTAATTTAAATTTTGGTAATTTTAAAGCTTACAACTCTTTTACATTTACAGCAGTCAAGAAATTATAATCCTTAAATCAATTCAAATGGATATTATATATAAGTAAACTTATTACTGAAAATATTAAATCAAATTAACTGTAATAAAAAAATCATGAATCACCTGAGACTGAGCATATTTTGACATTTTCCTCAGTGTTCTTCCAATTAAAGTACCAGCAAGAACAATAATTGGAACTACGCCCACCATAAGACCAGTCATTTTGGGAGATATTAAATAAAGTGAGACTATACAACCAGCTGTCTAAAACAATATTTAAATAAGTAATAAAAAGTAGCAATTATTACATTTTTATAACAAAAATGAAAATTTGTACTTACTTGTGCAATACTTCTTAAACCTTGAGATATGCAAAGTTTATAACAACTTTTAAATTCCTGTACATCATTTGTAAGTCTAAAAATAAGGAAATACCATGTTTAAAAAAGGAAATGATTTGCAAATTCATTCAAAACTAAAATGGGTAACAATTTTACTGTCACACTCTTCAGTTTTTGTCATAAATATTAATAAAAACTATTTGTCTTCTAATTTACAAATAAAAATCTAACTATAAATTCTTCTAATGATACATCAACCTCTGAGAGCCAAGGTCTTCTCAAAAACTTTCTTCCATTACGATCTATTTTTGGCAATTGATTCTCAAATTATTTACTTTTAGGATCTAAAATCTCCCTCTACACAATCTGTTCATATCAATATGGGCTTACTACTTTTTCTAACTCTCAAAGGTTTATGATTGAAAATTTTAAATATTAATAATAAGGGGTTAATTCAGCATGTGTTGAATGTAAATTTCATGCAATTAATCTTAATAAATTTGATGATATCTATATATTTCTTAAATAATTTGTGCAGTTCAAAATTATGTCGATTTCTCCAGACTTCATTTTCATTTACAGCACAAAAGATTCTTCTCAAAACTTTTCACTCAAAGTTAGCTAGCTGTTCTGCCAGGGATTTTGTAAGCGTTTAAGTTTCAGATTCATAAGTGTGAGTACAGATCTGATCAGTACTTTATATAATGTGATTTCAGCATTTCTTCAAATTAATTTAGATTTAAAAAAGTTACATGAGCCATTTTTGCATCAATTGGCAGACAAAATTTGTCTTTATATCTCAATGCCCACATCGTTTTGAGCATTGAAATTTGTGTTTAAATATTAAAAATTACTAACAACTTCAAATTTATAATCTCCAGTATCTAATAAAATATTAAAGTCACTGGATCTTTAATAACTGACATGTCTTCATTAATAAGAAGACACATTTTTCTGTTGATTTTTTAAGGGAAAAACAAGTCTTCATAGTATTTCTAGTGTGTGTGATGATCACAATATCATCAGCGTAAGCAAGGAATTGCAGTTTTGGTGTTGATGCCATAATTGCAAACTAGCCATTCCAAAGCAAAATTAAAAGGCAGGCAAGCAAGAGCATATCCCTGTCTCATGCTATTTTTTATTTCAAAAAATTCTGTCAAACAGCCAAAAACTGTTACACAAGAAACCAGATTAGTTAAAGAGGCTTTGATTAGAATTAAAAGTTTATTAGGGATGACCAAGTCATCAAGAGCTACAGGTAGAAAGTCATCATTACCACAATTATAGATCATCTTAAAGTCAATAAAGAGACAATATAATTCAATTTTGAACTCTCTAGATTTTTCAAGAATTAGGTGTTAATTGAAGATTTGTTCATTATCAAATTTAATGGATTGAATCCACATTACTAATTACCATTTATATTATTAATCCAAAGTGAAATTCCTTTAAAAAGAATAAGTAAAACACTTTATAGATAGTGTTCAGATTAATGCCTTGGTATGGAGCAACAAGTTGGATTTCCTTTTTTAAAAACAGGGAATAAAATGTCACAAGCTCATTCTGATGGCAATTCTTCCTTATTCCATATGGACAAAATGATATCATGTAAGCTCGTAACTGTACATGTCCCAAAAGCTTCAAAAGTTTAGCTGGTACACGTCCAGGGCCTGAAGCCTTATTTAACTTCAGTAATTTAAGGGACAGCTCAACCTCAATTAGGGCAGGTAAAATCACTTGAACATTTATCTGTCCCTGTGGAGGGTCAATAATTACAAAAGTTAGATTGAGAACATTAAAAAGGTTGCGAAACACCTATCTATTAGAAATAGCTTTAGCACCACTAAGGATTTCACCATTATTATTTCTGTGAAAACTAACTTTGGATTCAAAATATCTTTGATTGTCATTGATCAGCTTATAGAAAACTCTGCTTTCATTGCTTCTTCTTAGATGCTCAGCATCTTTGAATAGATTATTTATGTAATAATTTTTTCCTATTGTAGATTTGTTTTTTCAAATCTTCTTGCAATCTTGTAATTATGTACTGATCCTCTAGTCAATCTCTTACTAAGCTTATCATGGTTGGCTTTATTTTTTGCTTCAGTTGCACATTTACATTTCTCCTCAAACAAATCTTTTTTATTGGTCTTTTTCTGCAGAACTCAGAATTTCATCAGCAATATCCAAAATTTTTCCTTTTATGAAAAGTCATTTATCTTTTACATTAATAGCTACACCAGAATCAATAGTTTGAACCTTACAATCTAGTTTTTCTTAAAATAGATTTCTAATTTTTTCATCCTTTAACTTACAACAGTTAAATTTAAAGTCACATTTCTCTTTATATTTTTGAAATAAGGAATTTATGCACACACTATCTAATCACAATAAGATAATGATCAGAATCAACATTAGCTCCTCAAAAGGCAAACAAAAGGTTAGAAAAATGCCTAACATCAATTAAAACATAGTCAATTTGATTAAAAGTAATATCATCAGATGATCTCCAAGTTCTCTTTTGAATGCCTTTATGTATAAATATTGTACTTCCCAGGACATATCATGTTCAGTTGCAAAATCTGCAAGTCTGATACCATTATCACTAGTGCTTAAATGCAAATTGTGATTTCCAATAAAAAATTTGAATTCATCATCTTTTTTTTATTTTTTCATTAAAATCACCTAAAATAAGTTCTATATCATTTCAAGGACATTCATAGCAGAGTTTCTCTGAGTCACTTTAGAAAAAATCTCTTTCCTGGTCTCTTTTTTCCTCAATTGGCCATAGATCACACTATAATTGCGAAACAAGCCTTTAATTCTTAATCTATATCATCTTGATGACATTGATTTAAAATCCAAAATAAGATGTTTTATTCTCTTGTTAACAACAAATCCTATACCAACGATGTTTTTTTTGGGGGGGGGGATCACAGTTATAAAATACACTACTTTCTAAGATCCTCTCACCTATACATCTCCCTTCCTGCAATTGCAATTAAATCAATATTTTAAAAATCTTTTGCTCAACATGGACTTGGAGGGCCTTTCTTCTATAAAGTGATAAAACGTTCCAGCATTCAAATTTCAAGCCCTTAAATTGTTTCCTGGTTTATCTCATATAGATCAATCCAGTTTCATGTTCTTTAGACTTTGAGACAAAAGGGTTTTATAGGGTGGGGTTGTCAGCTCCATGCCCAACCTGGATATACCACCAGGTATGGGTGGTTCAGGCACCTCAGGGTTGCCAAACTATTACTTGTTCACAAAGGAGCAAGCCCCTAATTGGAAGTGTCAGGTTATTTATGTGAAATTTACATGACTGATAGAAGTTGCTGTGATTTGTTAAGGAAAGCATTTATTTTTCAATATATTTATGCATAAAAGATAATGGTAGTAATACCGATGTATTTAAATGGAGAAATTGTTTGACAGTTTTCTTATATACAAATTGCATTTGATTTTTTGAGAGATTGTGATACCTTGTGTAAATTTAAATAGAATTTTAAAGATTGAATTGTAGCTTAATGTGATTAAAATTTATAAGCATCATTTAAAATTGATAGGTTATAATTAATATTGCAGATTACTTCTTGCATCAATAAAGATCCTATTACAGTCCAATTTGGAATCAATGAGTTTAAGACAATCATGAAGTGTTATGCAGGATCTCAGCAGCCCATTATCATGAACAAGATAATGGGCTACTGAGATCCTGACAGACATGTTATTTACATGGCCATGAATGTTACGATCCTGAGTTAAGAAATGGAATAACTTACAGAAATGGTTTTACACAAAAAGCTCAATGATGTTTTCAACACTGTCAGCCCAGTATATAAGTCTTCAAATACTTTTGATGCTACATCACAGACTGAAGCATCTTCAATAGTGTGATCAACAAATCTGGATAAAAAATATAAGTGCTATTTTTGAAGAGGAATTCATTTTCTGATCACAGCATCCTGCTTCTGGTCACATTAATACTTGCTAGCATCACAAAGAACAAACATTGCCAATATGCTTTACATATTATCATTCTGTCCCATGATGTGAGGTGATGGCATAGTGTGCAACTGATTTGTTTATAGCTCAACAATCATTTTTGTGCATCAAGTTATCAAGAATTTAAAATAAGAACATCTGTTATATTAATGTAAGAATTATAAACAGCCATTCAAAAGGAGAAATTGAATCTGAAATTATGTGTTAACACTCTAATATGTGGCCATAACATTTCTGTTGTGTTTAGGTTATCACTTTATGCTTTATTCAAGCCCTATGAAATGCTGCTTCATCAACAGTCTTCAATTTTGTACAAAATTTTCTTAACACAGATGATGCTGCCAAGGCGAGCACATTCTCTAGATCCCTCATTAATAGAAAATGTTTGTTTACATATTTTCTTGCAACTGGCTCATCAACATAGATAAATCAATATATTTCATAAACAGTGGCTATGTGTTGAAACTGCATTGACAGTTACAGCAGTACTTGCCATCGAATCTTTATCTAAGTAGCAGTGTTGTTATTTCTGCCAGAAGTCGTTTTCATAGGCACTTATTTTTTAAGATCCCAGCTTCTAAATTTCACTTATTATTTACAATATCATGTATTTTTATTTTTTTTAAAAATAAATATATCATTTTGTTACTTGCATTTTTCTTATTATACCAACTTTAATGTGCCAATGGTAAATTTTATAAATGATATTTTGATTAAATACACATTTTGTTATCTTTTTGGAGAAACTTTTCTTTCAGGAATAATACATGTCTTTGAAATAAAATCATGAAAATTAGTTTTTAAAAAATAAATTGCTAAAAAAGAATTGTTAGCAAAGTTAAATAAGGACTAGTTTTTTTCAAAATAGATTTATAATACACTTATCAGTATTTCAAGTCAGTATGAAATTTTACAAATCAAAATATTTCAAAATTATGCAAAAACACTTTAAAGGTCTTTCAAAATATTATATAAATAAAGGAACACATATTTTATATGAAAGTTTTTACAATAGTGCCTAATTTAAAATACAGATATAATGCAAAAAAATATAATTATTTTTGAGAGAATCTTAAAACTTTTATAATTTAATGTGTTTTTGTTTTTCTGTTTGGAAATCAATTTTCAATTAATAAAGGTTACTGTATAAGAAACTTTTTTAATACATCTATTGATGTCTGATACAATTTACAGAATAGGAAATTCAAATCTAACTAATAATTAATTGGATCTCACTGAAATGAAAGATAAGATTCATTGTATTTTTCAATAGAAAAGGGATATTAAATTACTTATAGTTACTAAATTTCTTTAAAAATCTTCTAATATGATGATAAAATGTACACCATTGTAATTTTATCCTAAATTAACTAATTTTTAAGTGGAAGATTAGTTTAAACAATTTATAAGCAAGGAACAAGTTTCCATTTTTTAAAAATTGAAAAAATTTTACTAAAAGATTTTCATAAAAATAATTTTATGCAAACCAGAGGAGAACTAAAGTAAGCACATTTATGGCAGTGAAGTGCAATGGGAGGGGGGAACTTTTCAAAATAAATGGCTGAGAATTTATTTCTGATTTTCTGTTGGTGTGCATTTATGTTCTCTTTAATTTGCTACAATTATTGCACACACTAAAAGAATTACCAAAAATAAAAATATACAAGAATCAAATTAAAAAAGTACAATGTTTCCAATAGTATGTTTAGTTCAATGTTTCCAAAATCATGTATAGTAAACATTTAATAATTATGATTCAATAAAGATGTAACAAGCTGAGATTGGTTTCATCAAATAGATATAAAAGTTTTATTAATTTTCAGCAGAATCAAATTTAAAATTATTTTTTAAGCATTTCCATTTATTTTTCATTTAAGCTCACATTTAAAACCATGTAACATTCTTAAAATACCATTCCTAGTCTATATAAAATTTCTATAATTCTAGTATAGATTATTAGTTACTCTATGGTCAATGTACGCTTACAAGGGATAATTCAGTTGGAAACCATAGTTTAAAATAGGGAATTATGATGAGAAAAGAATCAGTAAAAACATATTATAGTGTGATGAATCAATTATAAGATTTAATCAATTGAAAAATCATATAATTTTCTATCACTAACCGGCTAGAAATTTCTCCAGTTTTATGAGCATCAAAAAAGGCAATATCTTGTTGGATAACAGAAGCAAATAACTCTCTTCTCATATTACGTGCTACTCGTTCTCCAGACACTGATAGAATGGATATATATGCAAAAGTAAAGAGGCTCTGTCCAAAAATACATTAATATAATTGCTTATATGTAGTATATTAATTAAAAAATACATTAATATATTACATATAATTATAATTGCTTAAAATTTCTTAATATAAAAACAGTGTTTTATATATGAATAATAAAATATAGATTAATTGTTTTTTTTATATATAAACTCAGAGTAATACTATATTACATAAAATCACTATAATATTACTTGAACTATCGGAACACAAGATGTGTTTAAATTTGCAAATACTTAAACCAAACCACATTTTTCTACAAGATGATTAAATTTCTAAGACTTACCAAACTTGTAAATATTTATAACATAAATTATTTTTTAAATAAGTGCATAGAATAACAAAAAAATTAAATTGCATCAACTAACCATTTTTTGATCACATAATAGTAATTGAGTATTTCCTCACATAATCAATAAAGCAAGAAATAAATTTATCTATTATCTAAAGCATTTGTTATCTATATAACTAATACCCCAGTTAAGAATATAATATTTAACTTAATTTTACTAACAGATTCTTTCAGCCAATAAAAAAAAATTTGAGGCATCTAATATGGTATATTATTTTCGTTGATAACAATTAATAGACAAGGTAAGTTTATAATCTTTAATATTTCTAAGTATCATTCATATTTATCCTTAAGCATAAAAACATTAATTTTGTGTCTATAAGAACATATTTTATATGCATTTAAAATATTTAATACCAGTAATATCCATGTTTATCATAAAGACATAGAAATCAAAAATTTATGCATGTTCTTTTAATTGTACTAAAATTTGGATTTTTAAAACTGAAAAATTAAAAAATTTAAATCAATGAAATGTAATTTTTAATGTTTTTACAGATTTGAAGAATAATAGGAGGAGCTTTAGCCAATTTTGATTTACAAAATTTCTATGCAATTTTTTTTTAGTTTTAGTGTATTAAGTTTAAAAAAAAAAATGGATTCTTTTTATGCAAAAATAAATATTTTTAAAAAATATTAAATTTTTTCACTTTTTAATGATGTTAAAAAATATTAAATACAATTTCAAAAATTAAGAGATTGTACATCATCAAAATATATTATGTTTGATACACTCAAATATGTTACACACATTAGAAATTAATTAGATGGATCTCCAACAATAATAACTCTTTCATAAAAGACACATATTATAGGAATAACTGCAAATGATGTATATCAAAATGCATAGTAAGCCTAAAAGAAAACACTTAAGTAAAATTATTTTTTAATATAGAAATGTGCTTTTAGAAGCAGAAAAATACTAAAAAGTATATGATATATTTTTAGGAAAAGTCTGAGGAAAATGATTTTTTAACATACTAAGAAATTAGAAAAGAACTATTCTGACTTGATATAAATGCTCATTATGCTGATGTCTCATAATTGACATTTAAGCAATGATGCCACAGTAATAATTTAATCACTTTAGCAATGATTTAAAGTATTATAATTGATAAAATCGAAAAAAAATTTTATGAGAATTTTATTTATTTAACTATTTTACTCTGGCAACAAAAGATAAACAGCTTTTATTCTTTTAAAATTAGAACTAAAAACATTTTTATTAATAATTTAATGTTATATTAATAGTTATATATACCTAATTATATTAATAGTTAATGCTGTTAGTGATTTATTTTTAAATATGCTATTTCTTTAGTGCAAATATCTTAGTATAGTAAGAATTTAGAAGAACTTGCATGATCTTAAGATCATTTAAAGATTAACTGCAGATGTTTGTTTTATTGGAAAAACATTACATACTTTTTTCCAACAAAGAAAACAGATTTCTTTCCTTGCTTAATTTATTGAGTATGGTTTATTAATTTTTTTAAAAATACTAATATTTTTTATTTGCCTGATTAGTAAATTTTTACAAACAAGGTTTTTATATTCATTGCTTACAAATATAGCAAAAATTTTGAATTGGCTGATATAATTTTATCATACTGCTAAAGAAAATGAGAAAAAAAAATAAATAAGAGTATTAACTCAGAATTTATTTGAACTCATTCTATAATTTATTTTAAATGTAAAATTTAAAAAACAATTAAAAGTTTATTTTAATATATTGTTTAATTCTAAATGTGATATCCATTTATCACAGAAACCAGTAAATAACTCATAATATAATAGTTTTCTAACTTGATTCCTGTGATCTGTCAGAAAGTGAAGGCTTGAACAAAGTTACTTGTGTGTGTTGATTGAACTACTAGCTCTAAATTCAAAAATTACATGAATATATTTCTCAGAATTTACATTTATATTCATATTTAAAAAAGTATTAAAATAGGTTGTTGTTGTCGTGTGCCAGCCAGGCTGGCAATATTGGGTGCGCTGCTCCACTTTTCCAACTGAACCATATTTGGTGTGGAGACCGACTTCCTCAGTACACACTTGCCATAGGAACCCGTTTATAGGGTAGGCAATCATTCACACACAAAGAAAGGACAAAGACAAGAAAGAGAGAGAGAAAGTACATCCATGCCCGAGCCAGGATTCGAACCCAGGTCCCACCCATATGTAGTCAAGTACGCTAACCACTAGACAGGTTGGGCGGCATTAAAATAGGTCATTCAATGATATTAGTATAGTTAAGGACATCTATCAGTAATTAGTCAAATTACAATTGTGAAATTTAATGACTTTTTAATATTTTTCAAAATGCTTAAACTAGTGATTAAGTTTATTAAGATATATGATAAAATTGTACCAAGTTAAAACAAAGTTTTTGAAATCACTAAATGAAGAAAATCAATAATTGATTGACTCTAACAAGAAAATTTTTTTAAGCTTTTTGGCATTTTAATAAATACTTATATAAATCAGAATAATTCCTTTTACAATATTTACCATGAATGTATTTGTTATATAATATGCAAATTTGCAATGTGAACAACTGAAGTACACATGAAAAACACAAGGCAAACACCGATAGATTATAATAACAATAATTTTTAAGGAGTTTAGTTTTTATGATTATTCATTTTTTTAAACATGTATCTAAAAAATCAAATTTGCATGAATAATTTATATTGAGCTTGTGTATATAATTTACCAAAAACTTTCAAGCCAAAACAGAAAAATTAAGTTTATGTATATAAAAATATAAGTTAGATTATAATGTTATTTTGTAGGAATTTAATTTAAAAAACAAAATTTCATATTCCTAAATCCTACCTGACATTATTTAACATTAACTTGCTGATTATTAAATATTGTATAATTTTTTAGAATCTGAATAGTAGCTATAAGAAAACTTTTGTTATAACTACTATTCGAATTTTCAATGAATTTTTATTATGAAATACACTTTTTAACAATTTATTAATACTTTTGACACACAATTAAAAAACTCAATTAATATTTTTAAGAACATATTAAAGTACAGCAATGTATGATACAAAGCATGTGTAATTAATGATATAATTTACACTTTATTTTCAAATTAATTTCACACATTTTGATTTGAAAATAGCAACATAAAGGTAAATTTTTAAAATATCAATTTTCGAAGTTATTATTCTTCATTTAGCAATAATGGAACATAATTCATTTAAGAAAAATAATTTTTTAGGATACAATTTAGAAGTGTTGAATTCTTATGTTTTCATAACACTTACATATGTTATGAATCTAACAATATAGTTTCAAGAGTTTAAAATTTTAAAAATCATCCATTTACATTTTATTCAATATTTAGATACATACTGAGATGAGCATTACACAAGTAATAAAATATTCTATAATTATTTACAACCTTAAAATAATATTTTACAATTTGTGTTGATATTAGATATCAAAATTGTTTGAACTTAAAAATATTCATTATTTACAGCCCTGAAATACATAATTGTCAATAATAAATGAATAAAAGCAAAAACTAAGTTTCTCTTAAATGAACAATTAACTTATAACAGCTATAGCAAAAAAAAAAAAAAAAAAAAAAAAAAAATACTGATGTTAACATTGGAATAATTCATTAATTTCTAATAGCAAAAAGTTAAACTAAACTTATACGAAAATATATATTTTAAAATTTATGAATAATTTTACATACAATTTTCATAATAAATACTATCATATGCCAAAAAATTGATTTTTCACTACCTGAGCTAGATACATATATATTAGTTGAATAGCTGGCTCGCGAAGTTCACTGAAAAAAGTAGCAGTGTCTCTTTGAAAATCACTGTCATTTAAGAATGAAGAAACAACATTCACCATATCACCTAGAGCAACTGGGATATGAATATTCAATACAGCTACAATCAAAGCACTCTAAAAAATAGCATAATATTCTTTAAAAAGTTATCAAGATAGATTTTATTAACAAGACTAGATTAGTTTTAAAAAGTCACAATAAACTATGTATGACTATATATAGTGTTAACAAATAAATAAGGATAAATGCTTTTATTATGCATAACTATTGTAACCATGAAATGTTTCTCTCATTTTAATAAATTCAGGCATGAAATATTTTATTTCTATTGATTTCACATTTATCAATAGAAAGACCAAATAAATATTATGAAATCGCAATTACATATTACTATTACACATTAAATTAATTGCAATTAATTATTTTAAATATACTGAAATTTTACAAAACAAAATAGAAAGAAATTAGGCCTAAATAAATAAGGTGTATAGAACAATTAAAAGCAGTGTGCAATTTCTATGTAATAATAAGCAATTATAAAAAATAGTTCTTTCCATTCCATTTCTTTCATTTAAATATTAACGAAGCAAATATATATTAATTTAAATATGTCTAACATCGTTTTAAAAGTTATTAGAAGCTAAATATCCATAAGTTTTACAAGACTCTCTTCTCAAAATTATCGCTTTTGATCGATCTCGTGCTTTCATCTCAAGTTTATCGCACTTTGCGATAAACTGGATCTAGACTGATATTTTTTATAATAAATGCTTTTTTTCTGTACAATTTATTAAATTTTTAATCCTACTATGCATTTTTTATTATTTATTATCGGATTATGCGACGCTTTTTTCCCTTTACTCGAAAAAACGGCCATGCGGATAATACGCCGCTGCGGATTATATACAGGAAAATACGGTAATTAAAATTACCTACACAGTATGACCTATTAATTGAAAATTCAACTGAAATATTAATTGTAACACTTGATTTAGTTACAATTGTTGTAAAATAGCTCTATAGATATTTAATTTTGTTTATGAAATATTCTGATATTTGTAAGATATACACATTAATTAAAAAATAAATTATTTAAATAACTAGAAACCAATATAAATGCATAGTATATGTATAGCCTTTTATTCAAAAATAACAAAAAATTATCTCATAGCTGCCATCATTCCAATGGATTCTATTTGATCTTTCTTTTTATGTAACACCTAGAAATGACCTCAGTAATCCATCCATGAAAGAATCAATTGGTACGCAATTCCTTCCTTGTATAAAATGCAAAGCATTATCAAGTAAGAACAATTGGACTTGTAATAAAGTCTGATAGGCCATTCACATCTGTGTTATGACAAAGACAACTTCTACCAAATAATCAATTTCTGGAAAGATGGCATGGTTGGCGAATTATATGCTTATAACCAATGATAGGTTTTATACAATACATAGTAAGAGCAAAGTGAACATTTAATGTGAGCATCATGCTTGAAAACATAAACAAGGCAATATAAAATGACATTATTATAAATACACAACATTGTTAAAATAGTCATAAGACATTAGCTATATATAAATATTTAAATAGAATAAATTTTTTTAAAGATTTTACAATAAATATATATATAAAAAATCTAGAACTGGAAATTGAGCATTTAAAAATTGACAAAATTGAATGACAATAAGCATTTAAAATAAAAATAATTAATATGTTTGACAAAATAAATTTCCTAGGATGCAAAGAAAAACTTAATATCAAAATATCTAATCAAGCAAGACTATAAACTTGAACAATACTAAAATAAAACATTGAAATAATTTTATTTTAGTATTTTTCCACTATTTGTAAAAATATTCTAGATATAAGTTTTCTATTATTAGTACTAAGCTTGTCATTACAGCTGAGACTACTAAAAAAATGTAAATTAACATCTCTTATCTGATTTATTGGATCCTTTTGTATAAATTTATTTTTAAATAAATCCAGAATAAAAACCAAGAAGCCTAGAATTGGTGATTATGGATAATATTTTAACTATCTTTCATATAAAAAAAACGTTATTATGTAAAAATGCTAAGGAATCTATTGTGAATCTTAATTTATTAATGTACTATTTTACTATAACTATAGTTATGATAAATATCAAAACCAAGTAAGTTTATTTAAGAAATAAAATACAATACATTGAGAGTATGTACATAAATATATAAAGGCATGCATATATTGATGAGATACTACAGTATATTGAGAGATGTTATTGCATTTTTTTGTTATCTAGTGAGTATTATGTACAAACGGTCCAATTAAATAATTTTTCTTCATTTATTAGGAAGTAATGGATTTGACACATTCAATTGGCAATATATTATTAATAGTAAAGATTATTTACTTAATATATATTCAAGAAACTTAACAATAATTTTATAAATAAAATATATCAAAGAGATTTTAAACATAGTTTTTAAGTTTAATGAATAAACAAATGTGACTATAAAAATACCATGCATATTCTATTTACCCACCAAATTTTCTAACAGGTTGAATAGAAAATTTGCTCAGAATGGTAAGAAATTGTTATCAGGAAATTGGTGTTCAGTTAATTTAATATATATATTTGATTTGAAATTTTGAGTCAAGCATTTTTAATTATTTTGAACTTTAAATAATACTGAAGTGAACTTTCTTGTTACTGTTGCTGCAATGTAATTCATTTAAATTATGTAATACTCAGCTTCAGAAATTATAACACTTTAACTACAGAAGTGTGTAGCTATTTTTTCCTTTTAAAAGTATCATTAATGTGCAATCACTAACAATCGAGAAAAAACATTAATGGCATGGAATCTCCCATTTTTTTTTTTTTTTAAATTTACATTTCTACATAAATTTTGAGTCTCCATTGCAAAATATATTAGAATGGAGATGAAAGGAGACCAGACTTCAATACTTAATGGCTACATAATTAAAAGAAATTTCAAAACAGACAACACTTCTCATTCAATTTGTTTAAGATTGATCATCTACATACAAGATCTTATTTTATGATGTAAAATAGTGCTTTTGACAAAACTCAGTAAATAGTAAATACCCTTTTTTACCCAAATTGCAAATTTTCGTTCAATAACTATGTTCTTGTTTTTTAAAAGCTCTGGCACGTGAAAGCTGGAGATATTGGTCTACTAGTTTTTAAAGAGAAAATATTTTTATTTAGTCAGTAGAAAGAACTATAACATACAAAATCAAATAGTGTTAATACTATAAAACATTTTATAAAAGTACTTTTGGAATCAATAGCATTATACTAAGCACAAATTTGTCCCCCTCGAGTCCTGCAGACAGCCACACCGTGGCGAGGGGGTGCTCCTGGGAGGAATGGGTGAAGTACGTTGGGAGAACTTTCTCCTGGTAGGGCCACCCTAGGTGTGAAGGCCGTTTCATTATACCCAGCTAACGTTTGCAGGCGAACCTGGAGCTAAGTCAGACTTCTACCGCGGGTGCTCCAGATCTTTCGATCAACAGAAGCTGTCCCCTTCCCCTTCGCCAAAAGTCCCAAGTACTTGGGTTTTATGGTGGACCCAGAGTTTCTTTGTAATAAACACATTGACTCCCTGGTGGACAAGAGTAGAAGATGTCTTAATGTTCTAAAGTATATATCTGGCAGAGACTGATCAGTTGGCTAAGGAGGGTACTTCCCTACCAGCCTCTTCAAATCTGGTCCTCACTTACTCAGAATTATTTTCTACCCACAAAAACACTGTCAATAAGGCCTGGCTTGTCCCACAATTCACGTTTGGTACCCTCGTAAGCGCCCCGGTGGTGCCCTTGACTTTCAGGGCACACGTGCCGACCAAGCCGTAATCAGCAGATTTGTCAGTGGGCACACTAAGGGCCTCACTTTTAGCGGGCGAGGTTAGTCCTCAACATATTCTTGTTTGCCTCGATTTCACCATGAAAGAGTTTCTTGAGAGACCTCTCCTCTTCCTTGATTTTTTGAGGGTTTATGAACTTATGGATCTGGTGTAGCTCCGCTACCCCAGATGGGATTGGAAACAACATACTAAGCACAAATTTGTAATTTTCAAATTATTTATTATTCACTTGGCAGCCTGGAGATATTTGGGAAGTTGAAACAAAAACTCAATTAAATCTCTTTGGAGAACTAATTTTCATTATTATTCAAGTGAAGAAGCCCTTTGAAATACTTAGCAGCGTAGACTTTATTACTTCAACTATCCTGTTTCTAGGTTATTTTTATATTTTTCAATGAAATGCAAGTCAATTTTTTTCATAACATCAGATGCCTTATAATGAAAAATAAACATAATATCTGTATTAAAACATGCAAAGTTCACACATCTCATAAAATATTTAACAGTAATTTATATTTAAGAAAATTATTAATACATGCTAGGCACATACAATGAAATTTACGAGTAAGTTACATATCTTAAATAAAATAATTATGTATTTTCTTACCACAACAGCACAAACAATGTACCAAACTTCACCACGTACAATCTCAAAAAATTTCTTCCAATCAAATTTAGCCTCTTGGTGTAATTTTTCTAAGCTATTGATACCAACAAGTCTAGAATGTGGTTGAATGCTATCACATAATACAATTTTAGATTTAATTGGTGATATTAAACATACACCTAGAATGCTTCCAAATAACTTAGAATTATTAGGTAGTGTCCTTCTTAAGATCAACCAATGTTTAGAGAGAATTTCTTTTGATATTCCAATTAATTTCTCAGAAATTTTCAATTGGCAGTTATTGATTTGAATGGGAACAATATACCTGCAAGTAATTATAATTTATTTAATAACTATGATCATAAGTATTATAAGAAAAATTTATTTCATCAACATTCAATGAATGAAATTTATAAAAACTTACCTAAAATAAATAAAAGATTTCAAATTTCTTGCATTATGTCTTGTAATATAAGGTCTCGCAAACAAAAAAGACATTTTCAAACCTAAGAATAACTATTTATTAAAATCAAAATATATAATCAGACAAAAATTAAAATCTTGATTATTAATAAATAATTACATTATTTGCATATGCATTATCTTCATTACTTGAAATGTAATTTTCTTTTTGACAGAATTAATAGTTTGGAAAAATGAGAACAAAACTTAAAATAAATAGAAATTCGCAACGATTCTTCTTAAGAAGCAATTTTAAATACAGTAAAACATTTTCAAACAGATTCTTAAGAAATAAATTTCTGGAGTTTTCCAGGAATCATAGTCATATTTCAAGATGCAAATATACACATCTTGAATAAATACTTTATGACAAGATCCAATTTGGAAGAAAAAAATGATATCCCATTATATATATATATATATATATATATATATATAAATAATAAGCAATGTAAGATAACATTTCTAAATAATGAAGATGAATATTTTTGATTTCAATTAGATTTAAAATTAGTTATTTCAAAAGAAATAACTGATGCTATAGATATGATGGAATTTCATTTAAATATTCAAAATTATTTATATTAATCACTTAAATATTATATACATATTCAACAAGAGCTTGACCACAAGAAAACGAATCAATTAATTTATTTTTATAAATTATTTTGATTATTCAATAATTAATCAAAAGAAACATTGATCTGACAGAATTAAAATAATCTTCAATATCTTTTTAAAAACACCTAGGCAATTTAATTATTTACTCTTCAACAAAGCAGCAAAATTACTTTAAAACCAAATCATTCTGAAATGTTAATTTTAGATAAATATGACAATGACAAAAGAAGTTTGGGTACCTTGATCAGATTAATAGATTCCTTACTTATTAATTTAAGGATCTAAAGAGAAGTGTTTGGGTCATAAAATATTGTAATAGATATTTTTGTATCAGCTTATTTGTCATTAATATTAAAAATCATTTACAATTAAAAAATATTTTTCCTCGTTTAAAGACTTGCATAAAATTATGTATGTGTAAAATATAAATATTTAAACTCACCGAAACTAATATTTTAATTTTTTTAAATCTATTCCATAGAAAAAACCAAGAAATATAAATTCAAAGAATTAAAAACTTTTTAGCAAAAAAGATGCTTAAAGAAATGAAAAACTATTAGAAATCAACTCAAAATTTCAAGTGTTTTTATAAGTACTAAGGGGAAAAAATCAAATTTTAGAAGCCTTCTAGAGCTAGATAAACTATAATTTTTTGTTACCATTCATATAATAACAGATATTCAGTATACAGATAGTATTAATAAATATATTTTCCATATAAACAAATAATTGAAAATAAATCAATATTTTTGGATAACACAAAGTAATATGTACTTCCTAATAATACATCTTAATTTGCATAATTTTTTAACACCAGATTTTTAAGAATTAAATTATATTTATGAACAATGATAAATAAAACATTAATAAGATAGAATTGAACTTTCAGAAACTTAAAATTTTCTATTACACATTTATTTAAAAGTATTTAATATAGATTAATAGTTCAATCATTAATTATAGAAAAATAATTACTTTTAATAAAGTAATACGCAAGAAAATTAAAAACAGTTGCTTAGTATGAATAAAATATATTTGTTAAAAAATGTCTTCACTTGAATTATTGATAATACAAAAATAATTGTTTTCAAGAGAATTAAAAATAAAATACATTATTAGCTGCAAAATAATAATTTTGAATTATTGTTAAGTAATGAAACAATAAATGATAATATACTTAATTAGAAATATTAATATATATTGAAACCTGTTTAATGGTTTTCCATACAACAATATTTATATGCTGATCTAATTGTTCAATTAATTAAAAACAAATTATAATAAACAATTTTAATTAAGCTATTAATTAAGAACGAATTAGCAAAATTATCCTATGATAACTTATTTTTATTTTATTTTTGAAATTATATTCTAATGAAGAGTGCACAATTTATTATCTAACCTTATAACCATGAAATATTTTTGGTTGTAAACCTACATTGTAAGAAAACCTAATGTAAATGTTTTAAGTGTCATTTTCATCACTTTTCCTAAAATTGAACATAAAATTAACTTTGTACATTCATTTAATCAAATATGAAGTTATACAGTACAATGTTACCATACTTGGATTGACAATTAATACTATTCAGCTAATTCAAAACTGATAGAAACTAAATAGATGAAATGATGTAACATGCAATACTTTACTATATAACACAAAAATTTATAAAATCTGAATAATTATCTAATATTGTGATGAGTTAAAGAGTAGGTATTTACTATATTACAAGCAAAAGAAATAAGTTAAATTTTCATGAATATTAATATATATATATATATATATATATATAAGGACTTTCTACATTATTGATAATATTTTTTTAAATATGTCTTAAATTATTATGAGCCATCTTTATTTAGCTGGAATTCAAAATGATATAATTGTCAGATAATCTTTTCCACATAATCTTGAATTGACGCCCACCCTGTCTAATGGTTAGCGTACCTGACTACGAATAGGGAGGACCTGGGTTCGAATCCCAACTCGAGCATGAATTTCTCTTTCTCTGTGTTTCTTGTCCTTTCCTCAAATTCTGGATGAATGTGGCCCGATCTATAAACAGGTTTGAGGTGGTGGGGCGTGGGTAATACTATTCACCTTTGTGACTTGGTTCATAAGTGCCCACCGGGTAATGATAATTGAGTAGCACTCTCTAGTCTTGTTGTGGTGAAAGGTTTACACCCAAGTACCCACCATTAGAAGAAGAAACAAAAAAACATAATTTTGAATTTGGTGAATTTTTCAGCAGTTTATCTTGTTTTCATGGCAGCTCAGACTTCTGATTATCTCAGAATGACAGAATATATTCTACAATTAAATATTATGAAAATATTTTAACAATTATTACCTAAAAATTAAGCTATAAAACATTGGTCTACCCTATTAATTGTTAAAGACTTTGATTAATAATTTACATTTATTATTTTAATAAATATATTAGATTTCTTCCTTGCTTAAGAAAACTATTTTGAACTTTTAGCTATAACTTTATTGGGTACTATTCCATTATAGCCCGACAATCGATTATGGAAGCAATAGCTAAGCACTTTTTATCAGAAACAAACTGGTGTTTAAATATGTTTTATGAATAAATAAATATTTAGTTTATAAAATGTAAATAAAATGTTTCTTTTATTTTTCAGTAGTTTATAAAAATGTAAATCTTCAAACAATACATGGAACAAATATTTATCATAATAATTGCAATTTTTTTTTCCCATTACAAATATTATTGTATCAACGTATTATGGAATTGTACTATTTAAAATTAACCACAATATCAATTAACGTATACATAAAAATGTTTGCTTCAATTTTTTTTTTTTTTTTTTTTTTACAAAAAATATGGTATTTATGTTTTAAGAACACATTCAACAATAGTGAATAAAATCACCATGTTAGAATGCAAACTGTCAATATGTCATAAAATAGCACTTAGTAAAACTGCGTGTGTTTTTTTTTTTTTTTTTTTTTTTTTAAACTGAGATTAAAATTTGAAATTTTATTATTTCTGGATGTTAGATTTTGCTGCTTATCATTTTTTACTTTTTGTCATAGATTTTAAAATTTAAGTATTTAAGAAGTCTACAGTAAATTTATTCTAAAAAAAGGATTTTTTAAGAATAAAAATAGAACCTTATTTGTATTTTTTTAATTGGTGACTTTGGAAAAAATGATTTTACCAAGAACTCTTTGAAAAGGGGAATAATTACTTATAGTGCAAAATAATATTTACATGTTTTCATAAGTTCATTTGAATTTAATTTTCTAAATTTTTTCTTTGTTTAGTAATTTGTAATCTTAAAAGCTGTCATCCCAATACAACATAGTAAAGAAATAAATATATATTTTGTGAGTAGTAACTTTTCCTTGATGTTAGTAAACCTAATTAAGTGTTTATAGATCTTCTAAAATATTTATTATGCTCAGTTACGTAAGAATGGTGACAAACTTTGTACAGTGAAATCGTCAGAAAAAGATTATTAGACACAGTTGTGCTCAAAATAATTACAATAAATTTTTAATGACACATGGAACTTTTTAAAGAAAGACATTAGAAAATCCTACATATATTTAGTAAGAAATCAATATGTTTAGTAAAAAATTCAGCGGCAAATCAAATTTGCTGAATTTGAGTGGTTAGTTTGTACAGTGATTGTTTATTTGAAACAAAAATAGAGAGTTTAATTTTAAAAAAAAGACTTTGTATTCTATTAGTTACTTTCCACGTAATCGGAAACAAAATGCAAGGGGTCAAAACCGTCTGCGACCAAGAATAACTAATACTTCTATTATGAATCAATTTTAAAGATGTAAAATTATAAATACAAACAAAAATTCTGTCACTTTTACAAATGCCCTAATGATAATGCACATACATATTTTTATCTTCAATAAAAGTTACAATACAAATAATTCATAAGAACTTAAGTTTTTATTACTTTATTACAGAAAACAGAAAAACAGCTAAAAATATAATGACGAATCAAATATGCGACTTAAATTCCGAGAAATTTGACAATGCTACTTCCTTCCTTCAAAATCAAAGTAAATATTATTGAGAATATCCTCGAGAATATAAATTAATTTTTTTAATCTTCACATGTAACAAGGATAAAAAAACTAAAAATTTCCCTTCATATTTTTCGCAGTGTTGTTCACTTTAGTTCAGTATTTCAATCTCTTATCTCCTACTCATGTCAGCCACAATACATTCAATCTAAGTAAAATAAACATGCTTCTATAATGTACTCCACTTAAACAAGTATTCAGTTTGATACGAGGATGTGAAATTTATTAATTAATTAACAGTTAGTCATGATAGTTAATTAAAATGTTTTCTAATTATGTTATTTTTAAAAACAAAAAGAAAGGTCTTTATATAAACGTTTTTGAAGGTATTTTGGACTGGAGATTTAGTAAAGGGTCAACCTTGACGCGAGGTTTTCGCTTTTCGCGATAAATAACATTTTCTGTCTTCGCAGATGAGGGATTCCGACCAATCAGGCAATATTTTTCAATATTCTGTTAATTTTTTAGATCTCAATTGTGCAAAATGGCGAGATTTTCGGCGACTTTTTGAAAAGTCACCAGTAAATTTTAACCTTTTCTGATTTTATCCATTAAAACCATATATTTTATCATGACAATAATCAATGGTAATCCTGCAGTTTTTTGCTAAACTTTTTCAATTTTAAATTATTTTGTTGTTTTGCATTATAATTTTATATTTCGTGAAAAATCGCTCTTTTTGGCAATATTAGATCAATTGGTGATGAAAGATATTTTAGCTAACATTCAAATATTTATTATTAATTTTATGAAAATGAACTTGATTATACAAGATTGATATATGATTTATACTTAAAATATACATAAAATATGATTTGTGACAAATAGAAACACGAGTGATCAAAATTAAAACCATTTTCTCGAATTTCATGAAATAAAGAAAAGAAAATGTAAGATAAGCTGATTGTAACTAAAACATCAAATTTATTTTTACAAGCTATTATTTGTTTCCGTTACCATTCTGACAACACCCCCTAGAATACTATTCTAAACAGTATTGTCACTGAACTGTATATACTGCTGTGTTTGTGACATAGATGGAGCGTTGTGATCTGATGTTAAATATGAAAATTTTATGATTTATTTTATATCGTATATTAATGAAAATTTTCCTATGTTTCTTCTTCCCGTACCGATTTGATATATATTTTTCAAAATAATTTCCAATTTTTATTAATATTTTAAAAGATTAAATTTATGATTTTCTATGCTACAGTGAATGAAACTAAATATTTCAAAATGAAATGTATCATAATCACGAATTTTAAGTTTAGGAATTATAACATGTTGAGGATTATTGTTCTATTTATATAATTTAATTTATTCTTAGCGTTCTTTATATTAATAATTAAAAAAATCATATAAATGTTTTTTAAACTGTACTATGTTTCTTGTAATGCATTTTATAAACTATAGAATTTATATTGCTTAAAAATGAATTTATTTATATTTATACAATAATTGCTATATATTAACTTTAAATATATAAAGAAAATGGACAATAATATTTCTTCGACAATAGTATTGGTCTGGAAGAAGTTATATATAAATATACATCGCGCAGTTTCCATAACAATTTAAATAAAAGCGATATACTTTTTAAAAATGAAATTCTATCAATATTAAATAGAATAAATCAAATTTTATATTATGCATTTTTCTTTAATGATTTCAAGAAAAAGAAAGGGATACTGTAATATACAGTGAAATTATTTATAATTTCAGTGACTAATATTAATGAAAAATATAATTCATATTTTTAAAACTTATCTATCACAATGTAAAATACAAATAAGTAATAAATTTGTATTTTTCATGGCTTGTAGCAGGTTTTTTAACGTTTTACAAAAACTATTTGAAAATGTTTTTAATTACCTGAGTTTTTCCCATTTTTGCCAAAATAACGACGGTTGTTTCCCTTACTAAAACATGTACAAATTATTTAAAATTATCGAACAATCAGAGAAATAAAAATATCCAAATAGCTATTATATATAAGTCTATATATTTCTTCCTTTAAAGAATAATTATTCTAGAGAAAACCTAAAATTAACTGACAAATAGTATAAAAGATGAATAAACGAAAAATTAAAAATTTTGACAAAATTAATGGGACAAGTGAAGTATTCCTAACGAAAAGGGGAAAATCTAATTTGTCCCGTTACATAAAATGCTGCCTGATATTTTGAATTTAATTGAAATCCAAAATAATCGTGTGCTCTATTTTCCAACATCACGATATTAATTACACCTCTTTATCACAGGATTTTCGCGTGCGTTGCTCAATGTGCCGATAGTGATACTAATAAGATAAATGTGATTGCCATCTAGTTTCACAAAAAACATGAAAATCGACTCGACATCCTAGAGACATCTGTTTAAAAATATTTGATAAAAAAAAAATAAAAAAATTGGTTCCAGTAAATTTCTATTTCAAATAAAAATTTATAAGAAATTCTACAATATATTGTGAATTCTCTGGTAATATTTTTGATAAATGATTCAGTATAACAAATATTTATTTCAATTTCTTAAGTGAAACTTTATAAATGAGTGTGGCAAAATCCATTTTCCTTCGCTTATACAAATTTTTTTTTCACAGTATACCAGATAGATTGCTGAAAATCGTTACAAGTCATTTACCATCCACTAAAAGTTGTCTTCAAGGAAGATCTTTTAAAGCAAGCTGTATGTAAGTATTGAAAAATTAGTAATAAAAGAATTTGAATTTGTTAATACTTACATATGAATACACCCTGATAAAAAAAATGAAACTATTTAGTCTGTAGGAATCTTGCGACTGGAAATTGTTCTGATGTTTGACACATGATCTGTAGACCCAATATGTTGTATGAGAAGAAATTAAAGGTTAGAAAGAAAAAATACATTTTTTATTTATTTTTTAAGTATAAATGTGGAAAAAACAAAATTTTTGCATATGAAGAAAAATGAAGGAGGGTTTTAAAATCCAAAAGCATCTTGGCAGGAATTATATATATTTAACAGTCAGCAATTTTGAATTACTTTTGAGGCTGTAGCATAGCGTAGAGGCAAGGCAAATGACAATTTTAATTTAATACACCCTTAATTAAATTTATTTATTAATTAAATTTATTAATGAGAACAAATTTTAATATATACATAATCTTAATATAATTTTCAAAACAAACATAACTTTATAATCGGCGGACATCGCCACCAACACACCTACAGTGTGCTGTCTCTCTGAGAACTATAGTATACTCTAATAAAAAAAAAAGTAAACAAAAACATAATCGCGAGGGGAAGAGGAGGGCGGCAGATGTTGGCACGCATGCGCTAATCTGATCTCTGCCTTGACTCGTTACAAGGTGTGGAGTCAATGAGACTTAATATAGAGATGTGGTATTCTTCTCCACTTTTGTAGAAAACTTGATTTATTAGAGAATTTATATATATATGACAGACAGATTGTCATCTGTCTAGGATGACTCAAACATATTTTATTGGTATAAACATGTTTATAGTGTATCTATTAATGTTCCATTTTTATATCTTCTCAGAATTCCTAATTTAAAGCTGTAATTTTTTCTTTAAAATATTCTTTCCGGCAGTAAAGCTGTTGTACCACGAAAGTGAATGTCTCAGAAGACGGCTGTGGTACAGTAGTTGTACCATGGATTTTTTTTTATCCTTCCAAGTTCTTAATCTTCTCCCGCTAAATATTTCTGACATTTTAGGGGGATTTAATTGTTGCTCTCTTATTACTGAAAGTCGTAAAAACTGGGCAACTGTCAGAGTGGAGAATTTTGGCACAAAATGTATTTATTAGCTCTTTTTAAAGGAAGGCATATTCATTCTCACTTAAGCATAATTTTTCATTATAACCTGTTGCTATTTTTGTCTCCTGAAAAAACATTTTAGAGGGTTTTACGTTGTATTGTAGTTAATGAACATGTATTTTTTTATTTGTTTTTTATTCAGAAGATTTCTTAAACTTTATAGCACATGAAAATAGGTATGGTTTACATACACTGCTGGCCACAGTAAATGCAAACACTGAATGAAGTATGCAAATAACATGGAATTTACAACATGCATTAGCAGATGACGATATGCAAACGATTAGAATTTCAACGCAGACACACATCACGCGCGCCTGTGGCACTACTTGAAAGCACTATTTAAGAGGGGGGGGAGATTTCGAAAATTTCTAGTTCGGCAATTATATGTAAAAAATAATAATTATTATTATGCTTTGTAGAAAATAGTGATCATTTTTTGATTAAACACCCGAATTCGACAGACGAAAGATAAGGGCCTGCTGAGATTAAGGATTATCTTTCAGGGAAATAAGTAGTCGTGTTAAGCTAAACCAAAGAACTGTAATGGGAGTATATGATCGTTGGATGCAGGAGGGTACGACAGACAGACGTGTTCGATCGCAATCACCTCAGTGCACCACTTCACATAATGACAAGCAAATTGTGCGCATGGCAGAAACGGATCGCTAAGCGACATCACGAACCACAGCACAACGCATTTAGTCTTTAATGCATCATCCATTGTCTGCTCGTACCATTCCACATTGTTTAAAGCAGAGTGGCCTGACAGCAAGATGCTCATTACTTCATCTACCCTTGACGCTGAACCACAGACGTCTCCTTCACCAATGGGGCGATGAAAGAAAGATGTGCATTGAAGAAAGGAATGAAATTGTCTTTACTAAGTCACATTTCTGTCTGCAACACCATGATGGTCGCCTTCGAGTCTGAAGACATCGTGGAGAGAGGATGCTATCCACTAGATATTACAAGAAGGATTTTATAATATTCATACCAAAATTACTTTCAGAGGGGTTTTTCATCATTTGATTTTCGTAAATAACCATGGTGAAAGTCTTGAAATTTTGAAACATTTTCGTTTATTTCAGTTCACTTTTTTGTCTTGAAGGATTAGTTTTGTTGAGAATAACAATTTAAACGTTTTGTATCAATAATGTACACCAGAGGTAGTAAAGAAACGGACAAACTGTTGAAAGTAAAGGAGCACACTCTTTAATTGATAGCCCAAATCTCAGTTCTGACCGCAGTATAAGCAGTAATATAATAATTTATTGATCAACACTAATTAGGATTAAATATGAAATATTTCATCGTGAAAAGTGCAATTTAAATAGCTCTCCTTATGATGGATTTATTCAAATAACTCATCTGTTCTAGACATAAAATTATATCTGAGCCAGATGAAAAAAATTTCTAGTAAAAATCTGTTAAGAAAAATTTCGTATTTTTAAAAAATATTTAGGAATTTTGCCGTTTATTTTTCAGCTTTCAAGACATTCTTTCAATCTTTTAAAATCTTTATGTTTGTTTTTGTGATAAATCGTAATACTCATTTTGAAATATACTCAGTCTCCTTATAATTTGATTTTAAATAATTTATAGAGATATTTCATTATTTGCAGACAAAAAAATATAGTCCCCTATGGCACAATAATTATAACCATGAAAGCACTTTATTCAGTCTTTCTAGAATGATTTGAAAAAAATTATAACAGATTTCAATTTGCTATTCTTTTCAATTTTGTAGTTTCCTGTGGTATTAATCAAAAATAAAATAAATGTCAAATTAAACATATGTTCATTAGTGAACAAAAAAGTAAGGGAAATATTTCTTGCCTTACATAAAATAATTTTGAGAGTCTAAATCTTTATAAAAGTTAAACTTATAACAGGTTGAAGAACGTTTCGAAGAATGAGTAGAAGATTTAAATTATTAAATAATTAAGCTGATTTTTTTAAAGATTTTTTTTTTATTTCCTCATCACACAAACACAGTTATTACTATTTTTGTAACCACTGCATCAAGCATTTTGTTGAAACACTATCGGATATTTGCTCTGCTTGTGTGTGTGTATATATATATATATAATCAGATTTATCACTTCCATTGCTTTGTAACTTTAAATATAAAATGTAATGATGTGATAAATTTAATCAAAATAGTATAAAGTCTTTCAATTTAAAAGTTGATTAAAATACATAGAAAATTGTATTGCCTGCTTTACATGCTAAATCTACGCTTTTTTTTTTTTAACACACCAGAGTATCAAAGCACTTTCAATTCAGGAACTAATTCTATGTAAAAGAATATCATTTCTACATCTGTTACATAAATCATAAAAGCAACGGAAAACCAAATTATGTTTATATTAAGATCGAGACTTATTCACAAGACGTGTTACGTGAACAAATTTTATATTATATATATATATAGATATGTATAGAAAGGTGATTTTCAACAAGCTCGAAATAATCTTTATTCTTATCTTTGCAAGTACTAATACATTTTTTATACATTAGATTTCTTGAAAACTCAGTATAAAAAAACAAAAGGAACTTCTAGAATCTGTGACAGTAAAAATGTTTGTGAGCGCTACCTGACGGTTTACAATAATACTATGAGTAATGTTTCAAGGCATGTTTACGAGAGGAAATTAATCGATTGAGAGATTTACAGAAAGTAATAGTTTTGCGAACTTCATGGGAGCAATGGTGTTTATGTTTTTTTGATTAACTTGCCTTTACTGCGGGCACTCGTAACATCAAATACAAACGGCGTGTGTCAATTTAGAAGCTGCTTTTTAATAGTATGTTTTTATACCAATGGAATGGATTCCCAAAGTATCCAAATCGAGAAGTAACATTTGCATGTGTTTTGTGAAATTAAAGTGAATTATATCTCTGAATGTATGTAAAATTAATGAAAGTCAGCATGATCATTTAAAATGAGATGCAATAATTTCTGTTGGTGTAAATTTTAGTACTCTATTGCTGTAACTCCTATTTCCGATCGGTGGATAATTATTAAAATGAGCTGGGGTATAGAATTATGGGTAAGTATAAAATATTTATAATTCATTATATTTGAAATGAAAAATACATTATAAAGAATTATTTAAATGTGATATTATTCTTATTAGTAATATTTTTGACACGTGAATTAATACAAAGATAAATATTTCATAAATATATATAATTTTGATAGATCATTAATATTTATGTAGTAATATTAGAGCATATTGTTAACAACTTAGGAACATTAAAAAAAATTCTTACAGATTGTTTTTATTTATAATTTCTTACTGTTAAGTTATATTGGTCAGTTCCAATATAATTGGATTATTTGTGTATAAATATATTTTAGGACATTATTGAAGAATTTTGATACACACAGAATAATTTTTGCACAATTTACATATTGTATATAATATTGTAATGAAAGCTTTCATACATTTTGTAAAATTATTTCTCCAGTAAAAACAGATCTTATTAAATGTCAACTAACATATCTTTTTAATTCTAATTGTAAAGATGGGCAAAGTCTTTTGATGTTAAAAAGATACACAAAAATCTTTGTTTACTTATATGATTATATTTTGTGTTCAAGATCTATTAAACACAAATGAAGCAAGAGTTATCTTAAAAAAATTTCTTAAAATCTTATTCTTCATGATTTACTGCAGGCTATGTCAAATCCACCCTTGAATCTTTAAAATATCATAAAGAGGACTTTTAAAGCAATCAATCCTATATAAAACTGCCTAAGTCAAGGTGATCAGGAGGCCTACATAGAAAAAATTTAAATTGAAATAATTTGTTAATATAATTCTATCAAAAAAGACATGCAAAAACTAAGTTTAACCAAAAGAAATATAAAAAGTAAGCAAAATAAATTCATTAACTTTTTATAATAACAATAGCTTAATATAATTTCATAAGCAAATAAATTTATTAACATGAAAAATTTTACTATCAAAATATTATTTGAATAATTATAAAAATGTTTCTTTTTTTTGTAATAACAGAAAAGTTTAATTTTGTTTATAACAGATTTGTTTCATTTTACATATATTTTGTAGACTTATTACTGCATTTTCTTTTTTCACTATATGTTCACTAACCAACATTTTAATTTGAACGATTGAGATTGGCTGAAACACTGTTAATATTAGAATAGCTCTTGATGGTGCAAATTTTTTCTGTTTCTGTTTGATAAGATGTATTAATATAAGCAAATTTTAATATTTCATTTTATTTTGTTTAAATCCTTGCCAGTTAGACTGCCTTCTTTGAATGGAAAGTGTCTCTGGTTTGTTACCAGTTACTTATACATAACAGAAGATGGCTGTGTGCTTATGGTTTCTGCATAGATATTTTTTTTTTTTTTTTTTGGAGGCTTTAAAATTTTTTCCTAAATTCTAATGCAAGAATATAATCCACTGTTGATAAAGTCCCCCAAAACATAAAGCGATTGTTATTAAAACTTTGACAATATATGATGGAGATCCCTTTCTTAGGTTACTCCATTACGTATTGTCAATGTTAAAAATATTGTTGAAATTGATATTTTTAATCTGTTTTAGAAAAATTTTTCTTAAAAATAAAGGTGATGAAGCAGAAATTTATGAACATTGTATTTAATATGGATGCAAACATTCAAATTCTTTATTCAAATGTCTCTGTTACTTAGAAGATTGATATTAAATTTTGAGAATATGTTTACATTTTCTAAACTTAAGAAAATTAAAATTCAATGGATGTCAAAATTAAACTTAAATCTAGCAATGGAATACTCGCTTATATATAAAGGATTTATAAAACTTAGGAACATAAATGTTTTAGTAGATTTCAGGAAGTGATAAAGTAGGAAAAATACTGTATGAAATAATGGTAATAAAATATGAATTTGATGATATAATATTATAAGCGTTCAGTATATTATATGTTCATATTAATGTAACAAAATTTAATCGTAAAGAGTTGGGAATACCTTGCAAGTCATATAGAATAAATGCTTAAATAAAAAGTTTACTATAATAAATTATTCATAGAAATATATTTTAGTGTCTTAATTTAGAAAGATCTGTATAATGTATTAAATCTAAGCACAAACTATTAAAATCCATATTTTCTTAAAATTAAAAGCCAAAAATATAATAATAATAATAATTCGCTTACATGAATATTTTAAACCAAGTACAAATAAAAAAAAAAATTATAAGAGCCTGTTAATTAGAAAAAATATTAAAAAGATGCCATAGAAGAAATTTTATCTTTTTATATTAACTATGAAAATCTTATTAATGATAATTAACTAAGATAATCATTAATAATGTCTAATTAGTTAAATGAATTTTACATGTATTAAAATGCTAGAAAATTTATATTTTATTAAATCTATGAAGGTTTTATATAAGACTATTTTAAGTGAATCTAAAGTAAACTTTAGTAATTTAAAATTATCTGTATATAATATTTGAATAAAACATTATCACTTCTTTTATCTTATAAATTTTAAGTATCTTTACTATATTGTTATTTAAATTATATTAATTTTAAATTGCATTTCCAATTTAATTTTCAGTATTTTCAGCTAAACTTGAAATATAATTGTAAAAATGTCTTGTGTCTTTAATAGATATAAATTATTAATGTCTAGATATAAAATTAAAATATTTTTAAATTGAAGACTTGCTAAAAATACTAATTGTGAAGGTTTAAGTTATTTCTTGATATACTCAAACACATAACTCAAATACAAAAATGCACTTTAATTTATTGAAAAATTGATATTAAATATTTTTGTTTTCATGACATTTTTAATTAAACTTTTAAAACAAAAATTTGAAAGATTAACGATACAAAATTTAGTCAGCATTATTATTTTAAGCATTGTCATTTAGCTAATTCATTCAAGTACACAATATTGTAAATAATTTGCAGAAAGTGTTTTAACTTTGATTTTGGTACACTAATTTCTGTCAGGGGCAAACAGATAAAACTTCCAATTATAATACATTTAAATTGCAGTGGTATTGGATGTTTAAATTTCTTGCTTTCATTAATTTCAGTTTATTTTTTGTTTACTTTTTACTATTTGCTTTGGAAGTATAATTAAAAGAACCAAACTTGTAATCTTTGAAACTTCAAAAATATTTCTAAAATTTAAGAATATTAAAAAAAAAAGAAAAAAAAAAAAAAGAAAAGAAAGAAATAAGGTATACTTAAGTTTTTTCTAAAAACATTTGTATTAAAAAATATATAGGGAATAATTCTTATATTTAGTTATTTTCATTTTATTTTCAAGAATAATTTCCAATTGTATATTATGTATTTCTGAGATATGATAAAATATTAAATTGCTCTTATGAAATTAAAAAAAATGTTTTAGAACAATGCTTAATAATTTATAAATCATAATGGATTCAAGTCATTAGAAAATTTTAGTAATTGAAAAAAAAAACTTTAGAAAAATGCATATTTTTTAACTTAAAAAAATCCTTGCAAAATACAAGAAAAAAAAAAAAAAAAAAAAAAAACAATATTAGTGCTTAATTTTCTGGTGTATAATGATTGATGTGTTTACTAATATTTATATTGTTTTGTGAAATTTCCACTAATTGCAATTTTTTTTAACCTCACATTAAGTTTGTGCGGAATAAAATTATGAAATGTAAGTTATATATTAAAACAGTAAAGGTTCTATTTATTTTACCATGAAGAAAAAAGTAGGAAATCTAATAAATTATGATTTACTGGCTGATAAGAGTACTAAATCATTAGATGGGTATTCATTTTTAAATAAAATGAGGTCAGAAATATTATATAATTATTGTAGATTTTATGTTAATGTAATGTGTTACTGTGGATTTAAAAAAGCACATTTTTTATGTTTACCATTCTAAAAATAAATCAACTTAAAGAATTAGTTTTAAGAAAACTTTGTATTAGTAAAATTTATCTTGAAAAAAAAAAATTATTTTCAATACAATTTTAGATCGAATAGTTTTTTTTTTGTCGAGTGCCAGCCAGCTGGCAATATAGGGTGCGCTGCTCCACTTTTCCAACTGAACAATAATAATTTGATGTGAAGTCAGACTTCTTCAGTACATACACGCGGTATCCGGATCAAATAGTTGAAAATTCAAAATGTTAAGTTGAGGTGGAATGTATTAAGTATTGTAAATTGTGGATGAAAAATTTAAAATAGTGCTAAACTCATAAATTGATTGAAAAGTCTAAATAACTAAAAACTATAATTTATATTGAGGTATCTTTGTGTTTTAGGTTCAAAATGTTTTGAATTTTTTACTCCAACAATTTTTAGATTTTTGAATTCTTCTGATTATTATTGAAGAATTTAATTTATGAATAACTTTATCAAAAGTAAACTCCAAGAATGTTAGTAAAATTTACATATTAAAGAATAAGGAATAATTAACTACAAAAATATCAAATTATTGACTTACGAAAAGAGAGAATCTTTAAAATCGCTTTTGCACTAATTATTTTCTGAAAATCTTAGAATCCTGATTCTCTCAATGCAACAGATCCTTTTAGCTTCACATCAAAGAAACAAATTTTAGTTGAACACAATGAAATGCTGTAATGCATACTACTCGCAATGTCATACTGCTGATCGAGAATAGTTTAAAATAATTATATTGCCGCGAATATATTACTCCTGCAAGCAATGAATACAGATTACATACAACTGACTGAATAACTAAAATGAACTTTAAGTTATATTGCAGTAATATACGACCTATTCATTTACAATCAGCCTGCCATAAACGAAGGTTATATCGGTTGATTGAAGATTCACATTGCCAGTTTTTCTTAAAGGAAGTTAAATTTAGTAGGGGAATTACATTCTAAAATTTTTAAGTGCTAATTTACTTGCTTACTTATAAGTAATGCTTTTGCTTTCTTTTCCTATTTTTTGCTGATTAATTTCCTATATTTTGGATTTTCAGATATAATTAAAATTTTTACATTAACTTTGCATAGACATTCTAACATTCTAGAATAAAAAATTTAAATGATATCCCGAGAAAAGATATATTTATGAGAAAGTATGTGCTAAATATTATAGAAATCGGATTACCGATCTGGCATAAACAATTATTTCGCTTATCTATCTATGTGTGTGGGTATTCACAATTTCTCAGTCTTCTTAATTACTGCCAACGATAATTAAATTAATTCTAAGAGGTGTAGAGTTGTTATGATAAGCTTCCGATTCAGCCGACTGAAGTCATTAAATATAGCCAAATCGCGACGAATTTTGAATTACGGTCAAATAAATGATTTGGAAGATGCTATAAAAATTTACTTCAGTTTTGAATTTTGCAGCTAAAAAGTATCTATAAAGTTCAATATAGATCTATTTCTGATAGAAACATGAAATGAAACTCAAGAATTTTATCTAGTAAAAAATGTGATTAATAAATATGACAGTTGAAAATGTATATATCTTGTGTCATTCAGAACTTGTGAGAAAACTCTGGTCAATTTAATCTAATCAAGAAAATAATTACTTAATGAATTACGCTAGCCAAACAAATTAGAGTTTCGGAAAGCAATTTACACTGGCCTCCAAAAGTTAAGGAGCAGCTTTTCAAAGCTCGCCATAAAAAATGACACTAACAAAAAGATTTATAGTTTATATAAATGAACGAACTTATGTACGCTAGCTATTATTATTTTATAGAAAAAAAACAAGTATATATGGGTGAAAGAAAAAACATGCTAACATCAGGTTTTCGTAACGCATATAACTTTAGTTGATTTCTACTTTTATTAGCAGATTCGTTGACAATAGTGCTGCAATCTTTGAGAAAAGTGTTTGTTCTATTCGTTAAGCGGGCAGGCTGTCGGATGGATGAAAATGGGAATGTCACAGGTTGATGTTGCTGAACGCTTTAATGTGTCTCGCAGTGTGGTCCACCGTCTCTTGAATCAATATCAAACCGAAGCTTCCGTAAGCAGAAAACTTGTTCCAAGTCGACCACGAGCTACAACACCTGCAGGAAACCGTTTTATCGCTCTCTCGGTTATAAGGAGAAGCATTTGTGTGCCGCAACTTGTTGAAGACCACTCTTTAACATCAGGGAGAAGAATATCCGCTAATACGGTGCGAAGGCGTCTTCACCATGCTGGTCTCAATATAAGACGACCAGTTGTGCTTGTCCACCGGAAGACAGAGAAGGATCCGCTTATCTTGGGCAAGAGAACACGTTTCCTGAACCAGACAGCTATGGGCTTTTGTACTTTTTACAGATCAGTTATGGGAGAGCGATTTAAAACATGTGCTGCTCTTGAGGGAACAAGGCATCGGATATCATCAATCGGGCACTGTAAAGACACGTTACCTCTGTAGTGGAATGATGGTACTGGCAGGGATATTACTTGGTGATCATACTGACCTGCATGTGTTCCAGGGAGGAGGAGCTGTGTCTGGTGTGAGATATCAAAATGAGATCCTTGATTCACATGTCTGCCCATATGCCTGTGCAATTGTCAATAATTTCATTCTGATGGATGATAACGCATGACCTCATCGAGCTATAATTGTTGAGGAACATCTTGAGGATTTTAGTTTGAAGTGAATGGAATGGCCAGCTCGATCTCCAGATCTGAGTCCCATAGAGTATCTGTGAGATTATCTTGGTAGATGGGTTCCTGCTTTCTCTAAGGCCTATGGGAAAGCTGGAAAACAGCTTACTCCGTGTCTGGTCTTCTCATTTCGACCAAATCTTTCAAACTAGTTGTGGGCCCTTATTAAAACTCCTTTATGATATGTTTCTGTGACATTTTACCTCATAAAAGTGTGATTATTCTTTTTTTCGAAAATAAACTTTTCCAGCGTGATTTTTTTCAATAATTTATTTTTTTTATATAAATTTCTATGTTGCAATCAACACATGCCTGTTTTGCGCGCATGTCATCCAAATTTGGCATTTCTTCATTTGTTCATTTGCAAATTTAGCGCAAAAAACAATTGTTCCTTGCCAGTACATTAATAAGGTTTTAATGAAAAAATTAAAAAGTAATCTAATCATCGATACTCTACTAGAGTGGACAGTGATTTATTGAAGATCTGAAGTGGAAGCAATCTTAAAGAAAACAAGGCATAATCGTATGAAATAGTTAACAACATTTCTACCAATATTTAAACTGGAGACCATTTAATAGTAAGACGAGAGTATATAAATTATATCGCATGGGTAGTGATGCGTTCTTCTGTATTGCTTAGTCAGAACTTTAGTAGTCGATTAATGTACGCATTTTAATATTTGAATGAATTTTCTTCCGGTGTGATCAGTTTGGAAATAATATGAAACGTCAAGCATATTTACACAACGAACACTTTCCTTCGAAAAATATCTTTATTTTCCTGTTTCTGAGACAGACCATGAGGAGGATCGATCGCTAAATATAACCTTGAAGCGTGTCTGCTTTATTTCTAAGATAATTTTGGTTATTGGTCTATTCTGTCACTTAGGGATTTGCTCTCTTTTTCAATTTTTAAAACTAACTCACTTATGAAGATTCTCTGCAAATTTTGAAAATTAATTTCATTTAGCATATCATGTTATCTAAATTTTGTTTAACGTGCTATATAGTGATCTACTGGACTGTTATATCGTTTAGTTAAATTAATAATTTAAATGAAAGAATTTAAAATCAGAAGAAAATATTAAAACTCCAACACTGCTTGTTTATAAATAAATTCTAAGAAATATTTTGATCTAAAGAAAATTGTCTTTCGGAGATGTTAATTTTCATTTGTTATCGCTGTATGCATATAGTAATGCTAAATTTTTTAATTGGCATTGAAAAATACTTATTTTTCTAAAGTACTAAGTTAACCGAATATTCCTTTTTTCGCTATATCAATGGGGGAATGAATAAAAAATATTTAATTCAACTGATTGCATGCGACGTTTGCTGCCCACCCTGTCTAGTAGTCGGTGTCCCTGACTGAGGATGCGGAGGTCCTGGGTTCGGATCCCGGTTCGGGCATGGATGTACTTTCTCTCTCTCCTGTGAGTCTTCTTTCCGTGTATAAACGGGTTGTTAATGATTGCCTACCCTATAAACGGGTTCATGTGGCATTTGTTTACTGAGGAAGTCGGACTCCACACCAAATTTACGGTTCAGTTGGAAAAATGGAGCAGCGCATCCCTTACTGCCAGCCTAGCTGGCACAAGACAACAACAATAAACGACGTTTATTTAATACGAAAGCTAACATTTACAATAACTCACAAAAGGGTTTTTTTTTTCCATCAAGTAAAGCTGTCAAATATTCATTTGAGCACATGAAATAAAATAATCCGAACTAAAATTCTGAATATAAAGTGATTTAATCGAACTTGATGTCTTCGAATCTTATGTTATAGAATATTTAAACAATTTATTGGACTAACATTTTAATCTGCGCATAATACATATTTCTACATTAATCAATTAGATTATATGCGTATTAGGTGAGCGTAAAAATGTTTGAGAGTATATACGGCCGCGGGGAATGTAAATACCAATTTCAGGATTTTCGTATTCGGGAAATCTATTTCGAAACGCTGCTATTACTTGCTTTGAAAACGTGCCATCTTAATTCCTCGTGTGTGTACAAAAGAACATTCGAATTTGTCACAATTCTATAGGTAAATTTTTTTAGATGGTTTCATTAAATGTAAATAATTTATAACACGATGGGAATCTATTGTAATAAGAACAAGGTTTATTGTGATTTTTGATCCATACTATTTGTTAAAAAAAATTACAATCATTTACTGTCAAATGCCGTTATAAGTAATAAATAATGGGTTATAATCATGTGTCGCTAGCGAGAAAACCGGGAAGTTCAGTTAAGCTCACACTACGATAGGTGTGTCCGTTATTCCGAGATATATAAATCTAAATTCACAAAATGAAAAAAAATAAACTGTATATATTAACCATTCACACCATAAGTAGAAAATTGTGTGAAGAAATCACTGAAAACTTTTTATTTTTAATAAATATTTACTAGTAATCAATAATTGGATGCGAACTTTTTATTTTTAATGAATATTTATTTAATTTTTCCCCTTCTCGTTTAGTAAATTTATACACGACTTATTAATAGACCTAGAAAATTTTGATGTCAGAGTAAGATCTAAATATTTGGATTTACTTACTTCAGAGATTTCTTTGTTAAAGAGGATGAAATTATTTATGATTCTATATTTTAATTAATTAATTTTTTTTCATAAAAAATTCTAATAGATTGTGATTTTTCAGCTTTAATAATAACTCTCCCGTTTTGACACCATGTTTCAATTTTATATAAGTGAAATTGTATTTTATGAAGTGCTTGGTTCTTTAAATCCTGCGATGATAGATATTCATCAGAGAAAAGGCGATGTTAGTAGAATTATCTTTTGAGATGGGCAAGTCGGAGGATATAGGATCCAGAATACTTCCTTATGGCTTCCCTGCATTAGTCTTTAGTGTAATTGACGTTTCATTGTTATGCCGGATTTGAAAATCCCTATTAGTGATATAAAAATGGATAAGCGGTATTATGTCTGAGTTTAGTTTAAGCTTAATTAATTTTCCAATAATTCCATTGTGTTAGACACGAGCATTGGAGACATCAAGCATTGTCATTACTTTACGAATATTTTTATGGAAATTTTGTCCTATAATTTCGGTGATTCTTAAAAGTTGTTTAACAGTTGACAAATATTTCCTAAAGCCATATTGTTGATTTGGAATGAAATGAAGATATTTATTTATATTCTTGATAGTTCTTTCACATATTTTTCCCAGTGTGGGAAGCAAGCTGATAGGACGGTGATTTTCCGGTTTGGGAAAAAGTATGAGTGTTGCCGTTTTCCAAATGGATGGGAAGTAAGAGGTTATGAGACAGGTGTTAAAGAGGGAGACTAATTTTTTGATGTAGTCTATTGGAAGATCATATTAGTAATGCTATTCGCTCCTGGTGTTTTTTTAATTTTAAAACGTTATTATTTAGATTTGTTTTTTCTTTTGATGCATTTATTTGAGTATAAACAATGTAGTTTTTAACCGACTCTTCCATTTCACTTTGGAAAATTTTATTAATATTATTATTTGGCTGAAATTTACCAAATAGTGAGTTTGCAAATAAATTCAGTTTTTCCATGTTGGAATGAAGGCCCATTTGGTCCAATCGATTTGTTACTATTTTGCCTCTTGTTTTTAAGTTGTCTTACAAGAGTCCTGATAGAATATTTTTTTGTGGTTAGACTTTCTTCTTTGTTTTTCCAGGTTTCATTTTTATACTCCATAAAAAGTTTTTTAATTTTCTTATGTAATTTATTGGTTGTTCTTCTGAATTGAAAGGCAAGCGTTTTTGGTTGCTTTTTCTGATCCTTTTTCTGTCCTTAATAAGGCTTCTAATAACGCAAGATTTTAAATAATTCTCACACGAAATTGGATGAGTCACTGTATTTTTGCATAAAAAAATGTCATGATTTAAATTGTTGATTTCTTCTGCAGTTTTCTTTTTAATAAGTTGTTTATTTTTTTTATTTATGTGTAAATTTTGAAGATCATTATGTTAGAGCTACAAATTTTATTTTGCAGAATATGATAATAGAGTAGTCTGTCAGTGCGTGAAAGAAATTCTCCCCTTTTCATTATTTTTATTAATTCCAAGACAACCAATTAAAGGGAGGTGGTTTGATTATATAAGCTGATAGTAGTATTTTATCAGTTATTATATATGCTGATAGTAGTATATTATTATTAATTAAAATAAATATATGTAGGATGCCCAGATGATTATAGAGTGCTATTAGCGAGTTGGTTTTGTCGGAGCTATTATTTTATAATTTTGGTTTTGAATTGTATTAAGTTTTCCATTTTTATTGGTTGTGTTGCAAGCCAGTGCATATGTTTGCTATTTAAGTTTCCTGCTGCAATAGTTGGATAAGTTTGTGTAAGGATTGCAATCATGTCATGCGGTATGAGGTCTTATTGAGGTCAGATGTAGACGCTGGTTGCTTTGATATTAAGATTATTTAGGAGATTTATGATAACTGAGGTTTTTTCATAGCCATTGTCATTTTTTGTACAAAAAAGGGTAGAGTTAAGATCTTTTGATGATAACTGCTGTGCCTCCTTCTTATGGTGTAGTCTATCTGTTCTATAGTTATAATAAGGAATATTTAATTTCATTTGAGGCATGAGGTGCGTTTCTGTTAACTATGTTTATTTTGTCTATAAAATTTGTAAATTCAAATTGTTTGGTAGAAATTCCATTAACATTCCAAGGGGCGATTTGAATTGATGAGAAGTTTTTTAATCATCTTATTTTTTAGGGATTTGCTTTTATGCTGCAAATGCCTCATTGAGTTCTTTTAGTTTAGCTGCTAAATCGAAGATACCAGATCTTTTGACATAACGGATTAAGGTTTGTAATTCGCCAAAGATGAAATTTGCTTCGTTAATTATATTTTTAGTTTTATAATGGTTTCATTGTTATTTATAAGCACATTTGCATATGTCATCTGAGGATTGGTGCTAAGTACAATTTTGCTTTTTATGCAGCTCCCTTTAGTTGGCTAGATGATTTTCGCCGGAATTAGCACATTTGGCTTATATAATTTTTACAAATGAAGTAATAATGTTCCCCTGTATATTTGACGCATTTAAACTAATGACGAAAGATTTGTGCGCCCTGGCACCTCTAGCACTGATGGTTCCTTTCTACTTTTGTATGTTTCTATTTTTACTGCTTAGTTGATAAATTATTGATTTCTTGGAATTTTTCATTTTTGGGAAGTGTGAAATAATGTGGAAGATACCGTCAACTTTCTTCGATATTTGCTCTAAAATCTTTTAATATTGATTCATTTGTGATTTCTTCTGGGGTGTAGGTAGGTGGTACACTGCGTATGGCATTTTTTAAGTTTTTATCTTTCTGTAAGAGGAAAGTGTAATATGATATTTTGCTCTCATATAATATAGTTGTAATTTTTCTGTGTACTTTAGATGTGTGTTTCTAATTTTAAGGTTAAGATTGCTGTTCTGGTCTTTTTTTCCTGAGTATCCTGTGGTGTTACTCCTCTTAGAAATTTCTTGTAATTGTTTCCAATTGATAAATTTATCTTTGATGATTATTGGCAGTACTTTGTTATTTTTCTTGATCAGTTAAAAATTTGGTTCAGTTGTGCCATTTAAATTATCATTTGATTTTTTATTCGTTGTATTAATATATTTTTTTTTCATTTTCACGTTTATTTTAGTTAGTTTTGGAGATTGTACTTTTGGCAAAGGAGGAAAACCTTCATGGTCACTGACGAGGTCGACATCTTTGTTTATTGTTGTTGAAGTGTTCATATTTGTTTATTATTGGGGTATCAAATGCTAGATATCTGTTAAAATTTTTAATTGATGATTTTTTTTGCAGTAAATGTTGCATCGTTTTTGAAAAGCTGGCAAGTTTTTCTGTGAGTCTCGTAAGAAGATATTTATTCATAAAAAAATTTGTAGCTATTATTTTATAATATAGCTATATTATTATGTATAATTATGGAAGCGCATTAAAAAACGTTCCTATATATTGAAGACTGCTTGCATTATTTAGATAATCACCTGTATAAATTTAATGTATTGATTTAATAAAAAGAAGTTTATCGTAAAACATCGATTGGACTCGGTCAGTATGGTTCCTAAACTAGCGATGCATTGATCTAGATTTTCTAGACTTGAAAATGTGAGGCAAATATAATTTAAATGTTTTCATTAACATCATTTTCATCCTTCATTGAGATCTCCACAGAGAACAGTCACAGATGGATTCGCATGGCATATTCTCAAGTACGGCGCCTTTTTTATGTTACCCGCGGTTTTGTGAAAGCTTTTTTTTGTGCGTGTGTGTGGATTACTTAAGAGAAAGTTCATTGTAACAATCATTTACGCACTTTTGCTTTCTTGCAAGGTCACTAGAAGAAGACGCGGTTTTTGTTTTGTTTTTTTCCTCACTCCCCAAGGAAAGGACGCACGTGAAGCGCGAGGGAATTCGGTCTGGAAATTCTCAGTCTGAAGTGGACATTGTTTTCCCGTGGAAGCAAGCTTTAG
>JAPDSC010060352.1:364955-403951 GCA_026290005.1 Latrodectus geometricus
TATATATATATATATATATATATATATATATATATATATATATATATGTAGGTTAGTTTAATAACTAAATAATGCAACTAATTGACATTTTAAGAATAGTGTATTAAACAGTTAAAGATATTTACAGGTATTTACAATTACAACAAAGTGTTTATATGACAATATTATTAGTTTTGGAACCATCAAGGTTCAAATACGTCTGTTCTAGACCGTCTTCCGTCTTCGTCTACTCTTTTCTAACACTTGACACCAGGATCGCTGTGGAAGCAGCAAGTATTACGATGTCATGAAGTGGAGTAGCGTCATCTGGCATATCTCACACTCGGCCATTTTAAACGCTCAGGTCCTCCTAGCGACGAGAGTAACAGCAGCTGCAAAATACAAAGAAACAGAGGAAGGCGCAACCAACAAGAGAATAACTAACAAAATAGAATTTTCTTTTTATTCAACAGCAAATGAAAGAGACACGTCTTTTAATTTGTGAAGATTCGTCTTAAGTTCTTGGATGTCCCTCGTAAGCTGTGTGAACCGTCTTCGTCGTCTTTATAATTCTCCGTTGCTTGGCTTTTCCTTTGATTTTGCTTATTCTTATCATATGCGAAAGTATCGCAAACATCTTGATATAATGCACAAGTAATCTTATACAAGGAAAAATATATAAATGGATACACAATTACTTAAAATAATAGTGACGAAAAATGTTATATATATCTAAAAAATTCTGAAATAACAATATATAGGAATAGTTCAGTAATAGACACAAATATATTAAACATAAGCTAATAGTTTGTTGAAAAATTATTTACACATTTGACCAAGGCTTCATTAAATCTGCAGAGGAAGATGTTGTATTAGGACCTTTATGATTACCAATTTTTTCTACTTCATATCTATCATTACCTTTTATAGCTTTAATTTGGTAAGGTCCAAAATATTTCAGCTTAAGTTTCAAACCTGGTCCGAACTGTGTTCGTTGGATAGCGACTACATCACCAACTTTATATATTTTGGAAGGTTTTCTCCGTTTATCATAGTAACATTTACTTTGTGTTTGATGTTGTAAAATATTATTTTTAGCAATATTACGCAATTGTTTTTTATCATGCACTACATATTCAAGGTGTTCTTCTTCGAGTAATTGTTTGATGCGAATGTCATCTTTATTTCGCATTTTAATGCCAAACATTAGTTCGAATGGTGGAAACTTGGTTGTTTGTGAGGCAGTACTGTTCATTATACGCTGGACATTAGACACATGTTTGTACCATTTTGTGGGTTCTTCTAAAGATAATTTAGTTAAAACTGAAATTATGGTTTGATGCATACGCTCGATTTGTCCGTTTCCACGTGGTACTCCAGTCGTGATTGGTATGTGTTCAATATTTTCTTCAGTACAGTAGGATTGGAATTCATGGGATGTAAAAGCTGATCCTTTATCTGAGATTATTCGACGAGGATTACCAAAAACTTTTTGCTGTAATTTTAGCTTATCTAATGCATCTTGTGCAGAGGTAGATTTAACAGGATATATCCAAATAAATTTTGTAAAAGCGTCTACAACAGAAAATAAGTGTTTGTAATTTTTGTTTGTAGATGGCAAGGGTCCTAAAAAATCAATGTGATATGTATCGAGAGGGGTGTCACCTTTTCGAATTGGATAGAGGAATCCTTCAGATTTACCTGATTTTCTGGAAGATAGAATACATGTGATGCAATTGGCGATTAAAGTTTGTGTTAATCTATCTAAATTGGGAATATAATAGTCTCTTTTAATAATGTCTATTGTCTTTTGTACTGAAAAATGACCTTTAGAATGCGCTTGTTGAATTAATTGATTGCACATTGCTTGTGGGACGACTAAAAGTTCTTGATCTTGGACCAATTTATATAAAACACCGTTTTTAAGTTTAAAATCAGAATTGAGTGATTTTTCGACTGCGCTTTTCATATTAATGATAAACTCATCGGTAGATTGGGATTTTATTATCTTCTGTGTAATATCATCAGGAGCAATAATCATAACAGGGTAGCGACTTAAAGCATCAATATGTTGCATTTGTTTACCTGATCTATGAGAAATAACATAATCAAAGTCTTGTAACAAAAGAGCCCATCGCGCAATTTTTGCGCTTAACTCAGCTTTATCCATTGTTTTTTGAAAAGCCATACAGTCTGTAACTATTTTAAATTTAGTTCCGTCTAAATATACGCGGAATTTTTTAAGAGCTTCTACAACAGCGAGTACTTCTAGTTCATAACTGTGTAGTTTTTCTTCCTGGGGAGATGTTTTTCTGCTCATATACAAAATTGGGTGAAAATTTCCGTTATCAGATTTTTGTAGTAGAGCTGCACCGAATCCAAGTTTAGATGCATCAGTGTGTACTTCTAATTCTGAACCTGGCACAAATAAATGCAAAACAGGATGTGTAGTGAGTAATTCTTTTAATTTGAGAAATGCAGTCTTTTCAGCGGAACCGAAAACAAAAGTAGAAGACTTTTTTAGTAGGTCACTTAGAGGTCTGGCTATAATAGCAAAATTTGGAATATATTTTCGAAAATAGCCTGCCAAGCCCAAAAATGATTGCAAGTGTTTGACGTCTTTAGGTTCAGGAAAATTAATTACTGCCTTAATTTTTAATGGAGAGGATGAAATAGTATTGTTTTCTATAACATGGCCTAAAAATTCAACTTTTCTTTGTAAAAATTGGCATTTCTTAAAATTAATATTTAGTCCGTAATTTGAAGCAGTTTCAAGAACACGTTTCAATTTAATAAGTCCCTCTTCTTCAGTTTTAGATGGTATGATAAAATCATCCATGTACATAATTAAAGTACCTTCTGATATTAAATCTCTAAAAACACAAGACAAATATCTATCAAAAGCGGCTGGGCTAATTGTCAAACCAAATGGAGCTTTAAGGAACTCGTATTGTCCATTATGTGTAATAAAACTCGTGTATTTTGTGCAATTAGGGTCAATATCAACATGAAAGAAGCCATTTTTTAAGTCAATAGAAGTGAATACTTTTGCACTTTGTAACTGATCTAATATATCATCAATGAGAGGTAATGGATAATGATCTTTAATAATTTTCTTATTTAATTTGCGAAAATCTATGCATAACCGGGTAGAATTATCTTTCTTTTTTACCAAAACAATTGGACTAGCATATTCGCTTCAAGATGGTTTAATTATTCCTTCTTTTAGCCAATCATTGATTTGTTTGGATACAAATTCTTTTTCTGGAATGGACATTCGACGTGCTCGTTGGCAGACTGGGATATCATCTTTTAAAATTATAGACATCTTCATTTCTGTTGTTCGAGTCTTATTCGGTTTGTAGTTGTTAACTAAATTATATACTTCTTGTTTACATTTCTTGTCATGTATGTGATTTAAATCAATGTCTGATGTGTTGTCAACAACATTAACTGAATGCACGAAAAAATTGTCATCTGTTTTATGTAAAGAAATACAATCTTTACTGACCGTTAGTGTTCCTTGAGTAATTATATCTGTACCAATAATTAAGGGTAAACTCATTTGATGTTGAGAAATAACATAAACTGTTGTAGAGAAAACATCATTATCGATTTCTATATTTGCTTGAAATGAACCAAGAGGCTGTACTTCAGAGCTACCAAACCCATTCAGTGTTAGTTTCGAATCGGTCAATTCAGAAAATTCACTTTGACGATACAGATCTTCGCGTAATAAAGTTGCATGGCTTCCGGTATCAATGAGAGCATCGATCAAAATACCAGAAATTTTAACTATTTTATGCATGTCCTGTCGAAAAGTGATGTGATTGTTAACAGTACGAAATGTTGAATTGGGTTTATCTACTGCTGTGGAACATTTATTATCGCTGGCTTTATGGCCAAAAGAATTACAACGAAAACATTTTAATCCCTTGTTTTTGTCCCTACAGTTAATAGATTTATGTCCATTTTTTCCGCAATTAAAACAACGAATTGGAATTGTCTGCATTTTGTTTTGAGTTTGATTATTAAAAGTTTGTTCTATCACAGGAATTTTAGTTTTTACTTTTTGACAACTTTTTTGGATTTCTTCATAAATTTTTAATTTTGTTTTAAATTCTACTAAATTTTTGGCACCATACAAAATTGCTTTATTCTGGGGAGAATCATTAATGCCTTGAATAACATAATGAATTAGAGCCATATCATCGAGTTGAGCTCGACTTGCAATTTCTCTCATAATTAAAAAATATTCAAATATTGATTCTTTATCTTTAATTCTTCGACGATTTAAAGTGTCATGAATTTCCGCTGAATTAATTTGTTGGCCAAATTCCGAAATTAAAGCAATTTTCAATTCAGAATAGTTATGAATATTGCTTTCGCTTTTAACAAATAACAATGCAATACCACTTAATGCTCTTTGTGCAAAAATAAATTTTTGAATATCTGATAAATTAAATGAAATAGCAAATGCTTCAAATTTTTGAAACCACAATTTTACATTTTCATTTTTCTCTCCAGTATACTTAGGAACTAAATAATCAATATCATTAAAATTAAATGGCAATCTTGTATTAAAAGAAATTTGATTATCATACACTTTATGTACATTATTATTAAGATTCATATTATCGCTTTGCACATTCGACTGAGTAGAAATTGGAATCTCTTCAGTTTCATCATCAGTTATTTCATAATTTTTCACATTCTCTTGAAGTGACTCCAAATCAGTTAGTAATAATAAAATTCTTTCTGCCAATTCAAGCTGTGTGCCATTAATATCTATTTTCAAAATATTTGCAATAGAAATTAATTCAATTAGAGAAAAATTTGCTGTAATGTCTATTAATTTAGCCTTGAATTCTAGATCGTCTTTTTTGAAATCAAAACCATTAAAATTTCTTATTCGAGAGAGATTCAATCTATCACCCTCTACGCCAAATAACAGCTTGTGAAGTAGTTTAATTTTTTCTCTCTTTTCAGTCTTCAGTGCAAGTGCGATTTCAATTATATCACTTAAAATCATCTTGAAAATAGGAGTGACTCACCTCGCTTCACAGTAAGAATCCAAACAGCGAATCCAGGAACATAAATCAAAAGCAGAAACTATACCCTCTTCAGATACTTGGCGATTCGGCGGCGGCAGAGGAATTTCAGCGTTGAAGATAACAGATAGAAATTAAAATATGAGGTCGGGCCCCCATGTGGGTTAGTTTAATAACTAAATAATGCAACTAATTGGCATTTTAAGAATAGTGTATTAAACAGTTAAAGATATTTACAGGTATTTACAATTACAACAAAGTGTTTATATGACAATATTATTAGTTTTGGAACCATCAAGGTTCAAATACGTCTGTTCTAGACCGTCTTCCGTCTTCGTCTACTCTTTTCTAACACTTGACACCAGGATCGCTGTGGAAGCAGCAAGTATTACGATGTCATGAAGTGGAGTAGCGTCATCTGGCATATCTCACATATATATATATTAGCATCTAATATTCTTTAAGACTTTTTCTCAATACTTATAATGAAGACTTATTCATCGCATAGTTTTAATTTTTAATAGTCAATTTTTAACTCTTTGTTGAAAATAAAATGAGTTTTTAAGAAATGTATTTAAATGCTTCATTGAGGAATGTAAACTAACGAGTCTTGAAAGAGAACTGGTTCCTTTTTAGAGAGTAAGCGGTTTTCAATCTGATCCCCAAAATAATTGGTATTGCCCATCTATAGAATACGGACCCCTCTCTATGAAAAGTTTTTCCTGATAGTAAAGATTTGGTGAATGTTCAAATGCCTTTCATTGGTTGATTTCTATGCGATGTCACTGTAGTCAGATATTACGCAAATTTAATATGCAAACAAAATTAAATATGATACGCAAAGGGATCACATCGTTGGCTCTGAATAAAATTGTGATAATATGTCGAAACGAAAAGAACAGAATGATTATTAAAATATGTGTTATAGTTAACTGTTACATCAATGGAAGTTTATTCGCGTAATTGAAGTTGGATTATCACAACTACCGTCAACTTTTGATTTTGTTTTGAAGAAGTGAAGTTACTTGTACCATTTCATTTTGCTATGTAGTCCAATATTATAGCAAAGTGCACATAATTTCTCATTATTTAAGTTGGAATTATTTATATTAAATGGCACCAGTTTTATTTTAAAATACCGTACTGAAAGATTTCATAAAAATCGACTATCTTCATTAATACTTAAAAGAAAAAAAAAAGTTTTATGATTTTTTGTATAAAAATTGTAGTAATTTTTGTATCAACATGTCTATAATTTTGGGGAGAATGTATATCACAATTAGCAATTATTAAAACAATTACATTCGCCCTAAATATTTGCGTCTCATTTGACATTGAATTTCCTCAATTATTTCTAGCAGTCATTTATGTTTTTGCTCATGCTTAACAATAGTGATGACACAGATCCTTTTAATGTTTAGAATTTCTAATTAATTAATCCCAAGGACAATTTGATTCTTGCCTTCAAAACAACTAGCACGGCAAAAGGGATAATTTTTTTTTCTTTTCCGTTCTAAGAAAAATTAAATAAATTTGAGTTTCTCCTGTTAAAGGTACTGGTAACAAATGCGACTCACCAAACACTAAATTTTTAAACTCGTTAGCGACAGACAAATAGTACAAATGCGAGTTGATGAGATTCCGCTTTCTATTACCCACCCATTCAATATAAACCTCCATGCTTCTAATATATTTATTTTACATCTCCATGAGATGCTAAGTCTATTATTATTTTTATTTTTACTAATCTATTATCTTTTCGACCCTCTAAATTAAGTTTCGAAAATTTGGCTGTAAATCATTTGTGTTTCACTATTCATTTTCTAATCTCAAAAAATACATTGTTGGCCATTAAAACCATTATGAAGAATGAATAATCCCATGAACAAAGTCACATGAAAGAAGGAAAAGGTTGGAATATGCAAATGATAAGTATTCAAGCGCATTGGACGACGCAAGAGGTATAAATGATAATTGAAGCACTGTATATAAGAAAAGTTGTGCAGTAGATTTCTTATTCAAAGATAGCTCTCTGAGGTCAGAATTTTCTCAGAATATCGTGGTTTGCTTTGAATAAAGAAATGTTATGTTAATAAGTGTCGGAGTTCGATAGAAGTTGCCTATTGAGAATTTGGATTGTATTTTCTTTCCATTGTTTATGCATTCATTTATGCATTGGTCAAAATAGAATTCGTGTTATGCTAGTATAGGATCGATGGATTCTTGAGAGCCATACTAAACAGCATTCTAAGTTTCAGTGTCCTCCCATGAGTAATACCCAAAAGAGAAGACTCTTGTGGGGTATCTTCACTAAATTGTTCAAGATATCGTGAATTATTAGTTTCGAAATGTGCTGATTTGCAGCACGTCCAGTGTGTGTTCGTACAGTACAATGACGCATAAAGCAGCATGATCTGTGCGCTCAATGGCATAGATGGATAAAGGACTAGTACATTGCCATCTTTTTAGACTAGTCCCGGTTTTGGGTGCCAATTCTGATGTTGTTGCATATGTGTAGAGGCTCCAAGGAGAACGCTCGCCAGCCGAGCTGTTATCCGAATCGTTAGTTCTCTGTTTTCGGTACTACAATTCGTGTTCGATATCGTTATATGGCCCCTGCAGCTGGTATTATGGTGTGAGTCGCTATCGAATATACGACACGCACATTTCTATTTCGGACCGATGGCAGTTTGTCTGCAATCGATATATTTCTGATATTTTAGGGCCAGTGTATATTAGACCATTTCATAAAGGTAATGCAAAAACACATCCTATTCTGTGCTTCACATCCTATTCTGGCCATTCTTGAGGAAGAGGTTATTTGATTGCTGTCTCGCTACTACGGTTGATGAAGTGTAGCATAGACTTGAGCAACTTGGAATGAGTTCCCCGTTTCTGTCATTCTAACTGAATTCGATTCCATACCTAACCAGTTAAGCTACCAGAGGAGCCACTGAATCGCATGAAAAATTATTGGTGGTGATTTTTAGAAAAAATCTCGTGAAAATATTCTGGAAAGTTTTTGAATGCAGTTCGAAAAAATTCACTAACAGTTAAGACTGTACATCTAACCGTCATTTGGACATAAGTGCAGAGTAAAATGTTAAGCTTATATGATAAGCTATTAAATAAAATTTATCTGGTATGTATTTGTTGAATGGATTCATACCCATAAAAGATGCCTATTAGTTTTATTTAGATTTGATTAATTTTATTAATAACATCTGTTTAATGTAGTAGATGTAATAAATAAATATTTGTTCAAAATAATCTTAAAATTCTTAAAAACTTCTTATAAATATTCTTGAAGTTATTGAATTTTTTTTTCACTTTTATTTATTTTTTTGTTACGGTTACAAAAATAAGATAACCATGCTAGTATCTTCTAACTTTGTCGATATGGAGAAAAGAATGTCAGCACTAATCATTTGATCACAGCTCAAAATTACAGGACAGTTGGCTGTGTTTAGTGAAGAAGTTCGTAATTAAAAACATATCACAGTAAGCTAAACTTTCCAATAATAAATAAATGGAGACAAAAACGATTACTAAATGGGATCCAGAGGAAAGGTCTCGGGTACCATCTTAGCTACTGTTGAACAATGGGAAATAGATGTTACATTGCATGCGCGTCTGTCAGGCTGGATGCTAGGGAGTTTTCCTTGTTTCCTCTCTTGCGATCCGTGAATATGGTCTACTTTCTAAAAACAGTTCTCAAAGCAGGTAACTTACGTGGTAGACACGAAAATGCTTTACAACAAACCTTAGGCCTTTATGTTGTCTGTACACTAAGCAGTACCAAGAAAAGCACGTTCTCATGTCCAAAAGGTATAGAATTAAATGATATAGGAAAAACTCATTATACTGAAAGGACCTAAGCATGTTAATTTTTCACAAGATGTAATGTTTCTTCATTGATATATTATAGATGAGGGTGTGACTTTAGATGTCTTCGTCACTTAGTTGTAATTCAAATTTATAGGCAGTTAATTCTGACTTTGCAAAAATAGGCAATTGGAAACATTGCATCTGATACTGGATCATCTCTTTTTTGCAAAATGTTTCAACATATAATCAAATGAATGTTGAAACAGTTTGCCGTACTAGGGTTATGTAAGCTACGTCAAGAAAGAGCGTTACTTTCTTATCCAAAAGGTAGTAGGGATAGTCATATACATATCACTATTATCTATCTTTCATAACTTAAGATATATTTTATAGTAATTTGAATTACATATTTCAATATTAAATCGAGTAAAGTGATTATATTTCTCGAAATGCTTTCTGGAAAATTATTTCATATTTGAATATGTAATTCGTAGAGATCTTAGCTGACGTAATTCTAATCGTCTTATTACAATAAAATATATTTGTAAACTTTTAATTTATTGCATTATTTATAAAACAGAAAAGGGGGATTCGCAGTTGAATGAAAATTGCCTTACTGTTCATTTCATCCTTGATTTGTATATTTAGGTGAGGTGTAACGAACTACTTTAAGATGATATCTTATGAAAACATTTCAGCTTATCGTTAAGATTCAAACGCATTGCATAAGGAAGTGAAAAGTTAATCACTGTATTATTCTTATTGAAATTTTATATTATTTTTATTTCCGTGTCAAAATATGATCGGCTTGGTTTCAATATATTTTGTTACCTATATAAGAAAAACTTGCTTTGAATTTTTAATGAATACATGTTTTATTCTAAGTTATTTACTAACTTTTATTTAAGAAACTTTGCGGCACATCCAATTAAATCGTGTGACGATAATTGATTGTTAAGTTTCATCTTCACTTTCATTTGTATACTGAGCCAAGGCTGATAAGAATTGAATGACGACCTTGAATATTCGCCAAGTAGCGCTGAAAATAAACGGCTCTTCGGGGGATTTTCTATGGGATGAAAATGATATAAATCTTACATCCACAAAATTGCCCGATGTTTAACGCCTAATTTTTATTTACGCTTCTGTTTTCTTAGAAGAAGTTTGTCGTTCAACACTTTTACAGTTTATATTACATTTGAATTATAGAACAAATGACCCAGTTCAGCATTTTTGTTGTCTTTTAGTAATGAGAGTGGAAGTTCAGTGATCCTTCGTTAGCCGAAATGTCTCATCGGCTTATGCGTGTTTTCTTTTGTAATGCTAAAAATAATCCTTACGTGCAATGAAAAGAAAAGAAGTTGAACTTTACGAGAATTTGAGTTGACCTTTCATTTAATGTTTTCAATTCATTATATTATAAAATAATTATATATGGTATATGTTATGTTAATTAAAACACTATTACATTTAAACAGAAAGAATTCTTAATGATAAAAATATTTTTTTTTTATCTATCATTAGGAGTAATATTAGGATTTGGTGATACTGGTTAAGATTACAAACGAAAATACGACTGTTCAGCTTGGAAGGATTAATTGGAGGATTGTACTATAAAGTTACTGAAGTGTGATATCTTCTCCTAAATTCCGGATTTATATTAAATAAACTTTGTACATAAATTGCAATGCTGGGGTGCCTGCGAGGAGTGAAGAAATTTAGTTCGGTTAGCTTGGTAACACTGCATTTATTATTTTAACTTTCGTACCTTTCTAATTTTATTTCATTCTTAAAGTTTCATTGACACAATTGCACGTCATATCAAAATTAAAAGTTGCTTAAGAAATTTGAACAATATTTTAGCCATTATTTGAGAGATTGATTTCTTATACTGTTTATAATTGTATGTTATTAAAGAAGTGTGGGTTATTAGTATTTTAAATATCCATAGAAATGCTGCAATCCCAATTAGCGCACACGTGGCTCTCCGACCGACTTGGAGACTTTTTAATATTTACGTCTTTCGTATCTTCGGCATAATGAAGATAATGAATGAAATGTATGGCCGGATGTGGTTTCGTTGGAGATTTTTATTTTCACACAAAGCATGAGCATATTCGTCTACAATTTGTGTTAGCTTATTTTTAACGTTTATTCAATATTTTTTTGATATCTCGAGTCAGTTTTTTTTTAATTTTTTTTTTAAGATAACTAATTCTAAAAATTAAATTTTCTGTAGTTGTTAGCATTTTATAACTTAGTAACCTATATTACCTATGCTGAAACTTCCCAACCTTTTCTTACATAGACCCATTTTAAAAGAATTTTTTTTTTTTTTTTATCGAACCCCTCACCATTTTTCATTGTAGTACACAGCTCTCTTACAAGTATAATCATAATATTAATAATAGCATAGACAATACTTAAAGATAACATTTAGGTCAGTAACATGAACGAAAAATTAGGAAAAGTCGTTCATTTGTGTGTGTGGGGGGGGGGATGTTTTATTTTATTCATTTTTAATTTTACAAATATTAATTTATATATTTGTGAATTAGAATATTACAAGATTTTAGAAACAGATTGTAATTCGATTTCAATTTTTGTAACGCTTGTTTAGCGCAGTCAATTTTGTATAAATAAAAATTGTGATTTAAAACTGCATAGCCGGCCAATAGCTAAGTTTGTAGCGTTCCTGATTCCTAGGCTGTTGGTTCCGGGTTCAAATCCTGGTTTGGGCATGGACGTGACCTTTCTTCTGAGATGATGGATGAATGTGGCCCACCCTAAAAATGGGTTTGTGGTGGTGTGACGTGGGTAATGCTACTCGCCTCCATGACTTGGTTCACAGGTGCCCACCGTGTAACGCTAAATGAGTAGCAGTTTCCGCCTTTGTTATGGCGAAGGGTTAATCACTCAGTGCCTGCCGTTAAGGGGAAGAAATTGAAACTGCTAATCGCATAGTTACAATAATTAACGTAACGAATGTAAATACATACCGTATTAAATAATTTTACTGTCATTAATATAATATAAGTTTTTTAAATATAATGTTACAATTGTTGATGATTTTGCGTACTTTTTCATACAGTCGACACTCGTTTTTACGAACTTCTAATTTACGGACTATTGGGTGGTCATATATACACACACATTCAATGATAATCTTAATTTCAATTTACTAAAACTTTGAATAAATTTCTTTTTTGAGAATTTATTTTTTATGCTACTGTCATTAGCGTTTATCATCTGATTTATTTTTTATGTTTGAAAAACTTGGATTGTGTGTGACGATTTTATTAGAGGAGAATCGTAAATCCTCGAATTGTGGAAAACTAATTGCTCCAGAGATGTTGAAAATCAACTCATGTGGATTTCTCTCTTTTTACAACCCTTGCATCAGTGTAATCAATAGCTTCAAGTGCAAATATAAGTTGCTTTTGCACATAATGATCGTGGTTTTGATTCGCTTTATGATATCAATATTCTGGATGCAAAACACTTATCTATCTAAGTTTGGAATGATGTTGCTGAAAAACGATATCTAGCTCATTCTGACACGCAGGCTTTATTTTTGAGAAACTATAACTGAAAAAAAGCAATTTATGTAAAGATTTGAGTGATTACGAATTATTTATCCAGGAATTTCGACGAAGAGAGAACCCCACTGCTGCCCGATATTTAATTTCATTGTGGATTCAGAATTTTGTGAATGTGTATTGAGAAGCAATTTTTACGTAAGAAGTATCGGATGATTAAATGTTTGAGAACATATTTAATAAGATTATGGTACTTTTTTTGTAAAAATAACAACAAAATGTTTTCTTACGTAAAAAATGGAAAAAATGTGTTTTTAAAAATACAATTTTGAAAAAGAAAAAATATGATTACTTTGCCTGGTTTTTTCATTCATAAAATGAAGTAATTGTTTTTAAATAGGAATTTTATTTTGCACGTGTATCTTGTATAGTATACACACTGAGCAATTTTTTGTAATAGGATTTTTTTATATAGAGTTAGGAGGGAGGAAATGTATAGTTTTATGTTCTAACACTTATGTTTCTATTTTATGAACTTTCGATATTAAGAACTAGTTCATTGGTTCCTGCAAGTTCATAAAAACGTGAATGTCTTTTGCATTAGGTATATAATTAGTTAACAATAATTGTAAATCATTGCATGTATGGTACTTAATCATTTTCACCGTGTCCTGTTTCCGGTCCAGTTTATTTTTCTAGTTTTATATAATTTTACCTAGAACTGATACAAAAATAAAAATTGGCAATCGTCCATAGTTCTAATGGCACACAACTATATTACAGGAAATTCGAAAGGGGATAATTATTCGTTTTCTTTAACCACTTTTAACAAGTATGTTTATAACGTATTTTGAACAACGTTAATAACATATTTTGAAAACGTGAAATTCTAAACAACCAAACTCGCATTTTTTTTTTTTTTTTTTTTAAATTTGTTGCATTTAAACCTGTGTTAGACTCAGGTTGAACTGACAATCTATTATTATTCTTTACTCATGCGACTATAAAAACATGAAATAATTGGTTAAAGGTCTCTTAACAGAATGTGTGTGTGCGTGCTTGTATAAAATGCTGATATAAAACGATATATTAGCTTTTTCTATAAAATTCTAATGTATTTCTTTATATAAAATGGTAATATGTAAATATAAATACAATGTTTCTTATCCCATCGAAAGGGATGCGATTAAATAACTAGTACTTTATGAAGCCAATCTTTTGTAAAAAATAAAAGTACTGATGAATTTATGTATTAGTCAGTACAAGCATCTATTCTAAACATTTTTATATATTAAAAAAATATTCAAATAAGTGTAATAATACTATTATATATACTACTATGCAATAATACTGATAAATAATGCACTAATACTTTACTTAGAGGAAAATCAATTGTTAAAGAATGATTAAAAAATCTATGCTATATAGAAAAATTAATCTCTAAGCTTAAAATTATTCATTGCTTTAACGTAACAGAATTCAAGCATTACAGCATTCATAATTTATATTTAAATAATTTTTGCTACAAATTATTTATTGAAATGGAAATTTAATTTGAATGAGTAAAATCAAATTAAGTCATATGTAAAGTAATTTAAATATACGTATATTTGTAATATTTAATATAATAAACATTTTGGCAATAGAGTTATTTAAAAAAAAATACTTCTGTACCAAATATTGATAAGTTCTTAAGCACCAATTATTGTTATTAGCTCATTTTTTCTGCCTTGATGCATGTTTTATTAAAATATATCTTTTTTTTTTACTAATTTATGAACTGTATAAATTTATATGATAAAACAAAAATAAATGCAGTTTGCTAATGCAGGATCTGTTGCATTATTATATTAAATATATAAAGCTTTCAAGCGTTCGACTTAATAAATGAGTTGGAGAGTGTATATGTTTTCATGAATTATAAATTATGAGGCTGTTTCTCTCATTAGCTTATACACTCGCGGTTATCATCAACTAAAGGCGTATCTTCTTGTGATTAGAAGGTTGCAAACTCTATCCTTGATGTATTTATTCTACGCCTCCTGAGACCGCTCTTTCCATGCCCACTGAACTTTTGCACATTGATAGTCTAAAATTAACATAAGGTGAAATGTTATAAATTTTTAGTAGTATTAATAAAAGCAATAATTGTTAATAAAAGCAACTAACAACAAAAATTTATTAAAGTGCGTTCGATTTTAAACCAAGTGCATAATACAAATATGGATATTTTCCTCTTCAAACTTCTATTCCACACCAGGTAGTGTTATTTAATCATCCTGAGAGTCTAAGTCACTTCAGCTCGTGTTATCATTACTCTTTTAATTAGCACAGCATACTTATCTTAGCAGTGGAAATGTTTGAATGAGGAATAAATCTCCTTGCTACAATTATTATTTGAAATAATCATATTATTATAAAGTTTTTTAGTTCAACAATATTAAAATAATTTACTTTTATACAAGGGAAAAAAGATATATAGTAGAGTATTTTGGTTAGCAACCTTCAAAAAGAAGATTGGATTTAGGTTCATTGGTATGTAAAGATCGATATACGAACGTGTGTCCTTGAATGCCTGCCTACTACTTCTCATAGTAATGTGTAGGAATTTATTTTAGCTTTTCAACCCACAGATTGATACGTCATCGCAGTTAATTATCAGCTTTTAATTTGTGAAAAGGAATATCATGTTTTATTTCCTGTATGTTTCCATCTTCACGAATAAATGAATGTAATGATTGATTAAAATTTTTGGAAATGAAAGAGAAATGCAGTTTTTTCTCTCTACTTTATTTTAACTAAGCATAGTTTATTGCGTGTACACATTATGTGCTTCTTATCAAGATTAAAATTATTTTCTGATGAATATGAGGTATGTAATTGTATATTTTCGTTTTATATTGTTCAGCTCATTAACGAATTTTTTTTTGTATATATTTTTTTTAATATATCCATAATAAAACTGCCTCAGAAGTAAACTTGATATTTCATGATTTTCCATGTGTTGTGTCTGTTTTTATAATTATTAGTATTAAGTGATATAAGTTTTTTCTCTCCTTATCCATCAACTATATGCCGTCTATACTGCGTGTGCTTTTGAAATTTGAAGTGTTAATATCTTTCCCTTCCCGATTCATCTCCAGTAGCTCTTGATATTTTTTTCTCTCAAAGAATACATTCTTCTTTTTAACAGTAAGTTTTTGTGCGATAAGTGCTCTTCAGTATTATAGTTATTTTCTTTCCTCATTTTTATGGGAAAATAAAAAATCTTATCATAACACTCGTATAGATTTTATTTTCTTTAATGAGAATTTTTTTGATTGATTATCTTCTCCTCTCCCCTTCTACTAATATTACAAGCTAGAGTGTTTTTTTTTTTTTTTTTTTTTTTTTTTTTTTTTTTTTTTTGCATTTAAAAATAAAAATTGAAATAACTTGATTTTTCTTAATGAGACTATTCCTGATCTATGATCTTCCGTATTCACTTTTCTCCTGCCTATATTACTGAGTTGAATTTTTCCTGGGCAATTCAATTAAATCTCATGAAAGTAAATGTTATAATAAAGTGAAAATATTTTACCATCATATTTAGTGTAAATATATAATGTGTGATATATATTATAAAAAACCTCAATCACAAATTTATTACAAACTTCAAATTTTGGTTTTAATTATTTTTTTAAAATTATGTAGAAGTGTGAAATGTGATAAAATATTCTTACTATCGAAATAAAATAATAAAATAAATACAAATATGTAAATAAAATAAACCAAACTATATACAAAATATTGCGAATATTACTGTCTTTTTTTAATATATTGAATTTTCAGGGAATTAAACTGATTTTCCGTATTTTAATTATATAGCTCATTCAGAAAGTTCTAAAACCCAAAGGAATTACCTGTGAACATTATTAATTCTGTGTAATATTTCGTGGATTCTTGTGATGTGTGTGAGCAAAAGATAAATCTTATATCTTCTGTTTTTTCAAGCACGTCATCAGGGTATGATTTAATGTTTAAAACTTAGAGATACAGGCAAATTAAAAATGAGGAATATATGATAATATGATATTATTACAAAAATTTAAAATTTACATTTTTTCCCCCGAAATACCTCATTTAACATTTCTTGTATTTCCGCGTATTGATGTTTATTCCTTTTAAAGGCAACTGAATGTTTGTTTTTTCGCTTTAAAAATTGTTTCGGATATTAAGGTTTTTTTCTTGTTGTATGCTGTATGTAAAGCATAAGATTCGAAAAAAAAAAAAAAAAAAGCGTGTACTTGTTAACTAAATCATTAGTAAAAAATATTAATACATTAATTAGAATTTTCATAATGATAAGTCACAAATTTAACTTTCTATTCCAATTTTTTTTCCAGCATTGAAATGATGTGCTTTTAGAGTTAAATTTGTGAGTCATAATATCTGATTAATGTGATCTTTAGATACTTTCTATAGGATTCATATTTGGACTAATTCCAAGCAATAAAAGGATTTTTCGAAATTCTCTTTCAGTTAGTCCACTTCTTAAACTCAATCATTTGTACTCAAAATGCACAATACGAACTGTGTTATGAAGAACTTTTTTATAGTTTTTCAACATAAATTTAGAACACGTCGTCTGCAGAAAATAAAATATCAGATTCCACGACATAAGATTTTTTGATGCTTCATTTTTGTACTTATTGATATTTTAATTTTAACTTAGGTTTGGAACAACTACATATTATCGAAGTAGTGTTCTTTTTCACCGCTATTTTAATCCATGTATTCATAAAAAAGAAATGAACTATTTTTAGTAGCAATAATTTATTCCATAGTAAAAAATAAACATTTTTTAAATAAAAATAGCCAAAACTAAAAATTTTATTTGTTAAACCAGTTGAATTTCTTTTACTAAGTTAAAAAATTTAAATCTAATAAATAATGCACTTTTCATAAAATTTATTTCTTAACTTTTTTAAAAATGAAAAGCTAAGTCGAAGCATTGTCATCATATACCAAATATAGTTAATTAATATGTTTTCTCGAGACAAAAAAAATGTTTTTACTTTGGGTAAGTCAGTTTTTAGCCAATTCGGTATATATTAAAAAATGCTGTTTGAGTATCTAATACTAATCGTAAGGTATTTAATCGCTTTAGAATTCCTTGAATGAAAAATTATACTGCGTAATTTCTCTTATTTATTTATATATTCTTCAAAACTCGAAATAATGGAAAATATTGGTTCAATGCCATTATTTTCATTTGCAGCTTTAAAAAAAAAAAAAAAAATTTAAACATTTTATTTTTAAATGAATAAGAATATTCCCAACCATAGTAAACAAACTTTGCATGCTTCCTAAATGTTTCTCGTCAAATTTGACTGTTCATTAATTTCAGACGTAATTAAAAAGGTAGGGATGGTAAAATATTTATCAATATTTAATTTTCCAGGAAAAATAAACTGCTATAATTTGAAAATTTAGTTAACACAAAGTTTATGGACATTTTTCATATGAACACGTATCAGTTTGGCGCATGAAAATAGTGTAATTAAACACAAGCTTAAAAAATGAAAATGTGAGGTTTTTATTTATAGAAAGTTTTTATTATTCAATAATATTTTAATACGTTACTTCAATATTCTACATTTATTCCATAGATCTTTTCCACAAATATTCTATCAATTATTATAGATAGACTTTAATATATAATGTTGGGTTACTGCAATTATATTTCTATAATATGTTTTTTCTTTTATAGATTTAAAATTTAGCATATTTTAGAACAATAGCGCACTCTTATTTGGAATAGTTTAAAAAAAATTTTTTTTTAATAAGAAAATCAAATTACGGACTTTTTTAAACGAAAAATCGATTGTTCGTTTTTACTATAAAATTTATGGAAACATTAATGGGGTTCGGTGATATATATTTGGAGGGGTTTTTTTTTAAATACTGCATTGAACCGTTTTGTACTTGTAAATGTTCTTTTTTGCAATCCCATTCCATTTACTTTCCTTTTTTCCTGTGTATATTTTTAAAAATATTATGCAATGATGGATCTGTTGTTCCTTTTCAAACATCTTATTTCCTTGTTCACATGCACATATGTTTAATTTTACAATTATGAATGTGTATGAGCAAATTTTGTGTATATACGCAATGACGTATATCTAAATATGTTTAATAAATTAGATTCGAATATTTACCACTACATGGATTTACAGAATGTTTTTCTGATTATCATTTGGAAAATAATGGCAATGAATCCTATAAAAAAGACAAATACAATAAATTAATGAATCATTTCGTTGTAATATCGAATTTGTAAAAAGACAAACGTAGAATATATATATATATATATTTAAGTAAATATAAATATTTTACGCAATTGCTAAATTTATTTTAAAATCTAAAAATGTGAAATTTTACTTTTATTTCACAAAATGCACTTCATTATATTTTAATTTTTTAAAATGCACATCATTCCCCCCCCCCCATTCATTCATTCAATTGTGGTTATCGTTGTTGTTTTAAAAGTTGGGAGTTGTCGGCTTCATTTATAGTATTGACGATTTTTCTTTTCTCTTTTAGAATGTCATTATCAAATCCATTTTATTCAAGTTATTGAAAATTGGAAAAAATTTAAGCAGTTGAAATATTTTAATATTGACATTTTTGCAGTTTGAAAATAATTTGTGGGTCTAAATATATACGCACGCTCTTTCCTTCTTTCTTTATTTTTTACTTCTTTATATTTTACTATTTAAATTACATCATAATTTTATGGTTATATTTTTAATAACTAGATCATTTTTTCTTCTTTAAATATATGCTTTTTTAGTTAACTGTACTTATTATAAATTAATACGTGAAAGTAGGAAATTCATTCATTATATATTGCGCTAATGAAAAAATTAGATTTAAGTATGTTTCCTGAATCATAAAAAGTTACTTTTAAAGTGAAATTTATCTTCTTGTGTGTGTGCAATGAGACTAGGTAATGTTTTCAAAACATTTTTGTTTTAATTTCAAATTTATAAGTCGCCATTCGATATCTCGTTATTTCGGAAGCTCGATTAGAATATACGTCGATATTTTATTTTATCTCATATTTCCGTCAGTAGTTTCTAGCACAGAACTATTTCTGACCAGGTATGCACACAGACATAGAAATCTTAATGTTTATAAATTCTCTAATAAATGAAAAAATCGTGAAATAATCGGAAGTAATTTTCTTAATCAAATAAGAAATGAAAAAAGTGTTTCCTTCTATATTTTTTGAGAGCATATAAATATTGTCATTCTTCATAACTTAAACAAGTAAAAGTAACCGGAATTTTTGGTTTTATATTAAAGAGAAGGAAAAGAAAAGTCCATTATTTCCAATGTACATTTAAGATTGTTTTAAAATTTGCTTTATATAACTTAATTTCTTGTTTAGAGTTAATTTCATTTGCTCCTAACATAAAATTTAAACATATATATAACTCAAAATATTGCTTTATTTTTATATTTGTTTTAATTTAATAATTCTTTTTTTTTTCATTTGTTAATATAACAGAAGAAAGTGAATATGTTATTTTTTAAAGATCATATATTGATTCAAAAATCTAAAAAAAAAATCGATGACTTCTTTATCTTGTTTAAAATTGAAAAGTGAAATTGTTTTACAATCAATAGATTTTTAACATTTTAATCAAACATATTAATGTAAATTATTAAGTAAAACAAGGGGAAAAAATCCTCAAAATATTTTTTATTTAGAAAAATAATCAAAGGAAGATAATTTTTCTCAAGAAAATATATATTTTTTAAAACATTAATTTGATGCAAGTTAATTATATTGTAAAACTGCCTGAAAATTATCATAAAATTAAAGACTTTGATTTTTCTTTCTTAATTCAATTTATTTAGTTCTTTAAAAAGTTTGAAACTTAAAAACATTTAAGGAACAAATTTAGGACTCCATTTGTATAAACAATGTTAGCTATTCTAAATCTAATTACTAAAGCTCTATGGGTGTGACAATACTTAAAAGGCAAAATTCAAGTATTATTAACTATTGGAAAATGTAAGTTATTGCAAACATTGTTGACTATTTTTTATAAATCAGTACAAAAAGTTACTTAGTTACCGCCACTTTTGAGCAAAAAACTTTTGGAAATTTCCTTTCAAATTTCACAGCATGGTAATACTTTATTTATAAGTTAAAAGCAGACAAATTTAGCTTAGAGAAAAGATATAAAACATTTTACCTTGTTGTGTTCCCTTATTTAGACATTATGTATCAAAATTGCTTCAACTGATGTATTTTATCAAAATAAAAATTACCATAAAATATTGAATATTACCTACAAACAATTATGAATAAAAAATTTTCCTTTAAATATATATATCCTTTTCCAATATAATTTTAATTATAAAACAAATTTTTAAGTACAAAAATAAACAATATTTCGGTCCATATTTTCATTGAAAATTTCACAGATGTTTAGATATTCTTTGCAAGTTTTACTTTTAATGTACTTTGTTTAAAACTATTTAATATGTATTTAATTTTTTTATAATTATCTTCTTAATGAACATAATAATTATATTAACTTTTATTTTTATAAGGATCAGTATGACCATTTAGCAACCCATACACAAAAAGGCTTAGAGTTCCTGGAAAGGTACAGCCAGTTTATTAAAGACAGATGTGCCATTGAAAATGAATATGCATGTAAACTAAGGTAATAATATACTGTAGAATTTTATCAATGCAATTAACAAAATTTTCCAAACCATCATTTAGCAAAGCATAAGAATGTAAAAACAAGAGGTTTCTTGTGATTTTAGGAAGCAAGCTGTCTTATATGATAGCCGTAGTGACCAAACAATAATTACAACTATTGAAATATATTTATAAAAATATATATCTTAAGAATTTATTATATTGTAAAATATAAAATATGACACACAGAAATAACAGACAGTATGTGTGTCAAAAAGTTTTTATTTATTTATTATTTATTTTCTATTTAAATTTAGTAATCTCCTTTTTCAGTAATCTTGTTACGTAATATACTAATATTTATTTAATAATGATTTAATGTTTACTCTAGTTCATTTTGCAAAAATAAATCTAAAGTGTATTTCAAAACTGTTTTGTGAGTTTATATTATCAAAGTAATTTTCTTTTAGTCTTACAATATCTGGTAATGTAAAATAATCATATGTTATTCTTTAATGATTCCAAAATGTTACAAAATCAATAATTGTTTCAAGGCTTCTGCATTATTCTTTGCCAAATATCAAGAAACTGTAAAGAAGTTATTATTAGGTGTATAATGTTAGTAATTGAATACAAAAGAAAATTCTATTTTCCCATGAAATTCCTTTTACAAATTGGCTAATTTTTGACGATGCAATAGTAAATGAAGATTTATCACATGCATATGATTATGCTGATGGTGTCATTATTAGATGCAATCTCTTCATTTTTTAAAACAGCTTAAAGCTCAAAATATGATCTACCTTGAATTTGATAGTATTAATTATTTTTTCCAAGTGATAATTATGCTGAAATCTCAAATTTTGACAAATGATATTATATTGATTGAAATCCAATTTTTCTTGTGGTGTATTTTTCTTTAAAAAATTGCTAAATGACTGATTCACATGCTTACATAATTTTTCTCTTTGTAAAATTACTATTATAATTGTGTATTTTAATAAATACATATTAAAAGTGGTTCAGTGATAATTTTTGGATGAATTTTTAGTGAAATTTGATTAATTGATAAGAATTGCTTCATTTTAGTTCAGTGCATTTTTGTTTTCTTTCATATGTTTACAATTTTTTACACATTATCATGTATGTTATCAAAACCGCTAGCATATTTTTCTGTATATAATCCGCAGATTATGTGTTAAAAAAGTTCGTTGTGCTTATTATATGCTGCCATGAATAATCTGATAAAAAATATTCTCCATAAGAAAATCTTACAAGAAAATTTTGAAAGAAATACTATGTATGTTTCATAAAATAAATAAAAGGTGGTACTAAGATACATACACCTGAGTTATTTACTCAATAATCAGCTTTGTCAATTTCGTTCAAATACGAATTTGGTTCCTCGTAAAGATATTGGTTTCATGTCACTAATATCATTTTCTAAAACAATTTCTCTTGAAGTGAGCTTTTTCTTTTTGAAAATATTCAAATTTGTATAACGTCGTATGAAGGGGGAATGCTTTGAGTCACACAGCAGATTTTAAATTAAAAGTTATAGCGAATGCAAATTAAAAAAATGGTGAGAAACATGTTAATGTGAATTGAAAAACAAAGACGCGTGATATAAAAGAAAAATGTATAAAATACGCAATTTGTAAATAATCCATTTCTTTCACTTAAATATTAATGAAGCAAATATATGTATTTCTAAATATGTCTAACATCGTTTTAAAATTTATTAGAAGCTAAATATCGAAAAATAATAAAATAATTTTTATAAGAATCTTCTAGAAATTATCGCTCTTGATTGATCTTGTGCTTTCTTCTCAAGTTTATCACACTTTACTATGAGGTGGATCCAGACAGATCTTTTTAATAATATAAGTTTTTTTTCTGGACAATTTGTTATATTTTTAATCATACTGTGCATTCTTTTTATGTGATATCCATATTGTCAACTGTACATATTTTAGACTATTCGCCGGAAAAAAAATTGCTGCAGATTATGTAATGTTTTTTTTTCTCCCCCCCCCCTTTACTAAAAAAAAAAAAGCTAGTGCAAATACTACGCCACTGCGGATTATATACAGGAAAATACAGTAACATTTTTATATAGATAATTGGTTAAAATATCAAACTGTGGAAACCAATAAAATCTTCTAGAATTTTAAAACCATGACTCTGATGCAAATGAAAAAGACATGAATGTTGTAATAAAAACATTCATTATTTATTTGAATTCTGTAGTATTTCTAGCTTTAAAGAATACAAATGGGCTTTTATGCCAAACAAATTTTAAATATTGAAATTAGTTGCTCTGGTAATCTTTCAAATGCTCAAGAAAGACTGAAAATAAACTTTGCTTTTGTGTTTCTCATAAAAGGTAATTCTGTGATATCTTTGCTGAGTATTGCTAAAAAATATTTTCTTGAAAATGTATTCTAAGAGAATGAGAGGCAACTTATGGCAGTTTATTTTTTTATATATATGGCTGATATTGAATTCTGTAGGGAAAATGATAAAATATTAATTATTATGACAAATTTGATTACAATTTTAGCAGATAATTTAAGAATAATTGTGCCACATGATATCAAGATTGCAAAGAATCTTTAAATAGCAAGACAATTATCTCAATTCAATGAATTATAATTGATAATGATTATCTATTTGCAATTTCCAATTTTATCTGATAGATTGTTGGCTTAAAGTATAATTTCTGTTGATTTTCACTTAACCATGTGAACCTGAAAAATGTATAGATCATTGTTATAGTTATTCACTTAATCTTTAATGACATTAAATTCATTTTCATTTGGGATGATGTTCGGATACCTTCATTTAGGATCATCACAGGAATATAATAAAGATAAATTGAATTGAATTGAAGATAAATTGAAGTCTTAACTTGTATTTTTCATGTACACTAAATATAACCGTATTGAAATATTTAAAAAATTATTTTGGATTATATGTCATTGCTTGTTTGTATGTTTTAAAAACCTCTTTTAAACATTTGTTGACAAAAGTGTCTCATGATTTTTATAAATATTTTGTAAATATAATAAATTATGTAGTTTGTAATGAAAATATAGTAAAGGTAATACCTTTACTTTTTGTACAGCTGCTTGCATTTGCTTAAAACGGCATAGAAAATTAAAAAAAACAATACTTTTTTTAACAACTTTTCACAAATATTTCCCCTCCATTTTTGATTCAAAAATTGAATTTATATGGTTTGTTTTACTTGAATTATGTCATTGCAAATGAAAAATGTATTTTTACACAAATAAATATATTAGTATAATTGCATATGATGTATATTCTAGGAAACTGACAAAAAATTATCATGTTAAGAAAAAAGCTGATGATGACCTTCAGTAAGTATCTCACTCAAATTATTATTTTCACTCAGACTATAATTTTTAATATAAAATGTTTCTTACATAAATGTCTTAAATTTTTGTAGATTTTCCACTCATAGGGCTTTTGTTCTTATGATGAATGAAATCAATGACATGGCTGGACAGCATGAATTAATATCTGAAAATTTAACTGTTAGAATTGTTAAAGAAATAAGTGTGCTAGTGAAGGAGCTTAAAGATGAAAGGAAATTAGTAAGTGTATTGTGTAATGATTTATTCATTATTCTCTATCTCTTTTTTCCATTTAAACTTTTTAAATATTTTGCAATTTTGTTTTTAAAAATTTGTTAAAAATTTTTATTTTAAATCTATGTTTTATTAAAAATTTCATATGTGTAATAAATAAATGTGCTTGCAATTACAGCATTTACAAGAAGGTACAAAATTGCAAGCGAATATCCAAGCATCTTTGAATCAGCTTGAAAAAGTAATATTTTCTTATCTTGATTTTTAAATAAGTTGTAATTTATGCATTTTATATCGTGTATAGCATATGATTTTTAGTTTTGTGGTTGTTTGCTTTTATTGTACTTATATAAAATTTATGCTTTAGTTAAATGAAAAGTATTGTATATTTTTTGCTTACTGATATCTTAAATGTTTTTATTTTATTCTAGAAATACTTTTATAATTCAGTTGATAAAAATGTCTTGTAATTATGTTTTTAAAAGTTTCTGTATATAATTTCATTATTAATATTTTTATTTGTAAATTTTTATTGATATATCTTGTTTAATTAAGTATAAAAATGTATTTTTAAAGGCTGTATATTTATTTAAAGCATATTTGTTGTAGTGACAGTTTTGCATAGTAATAGTTGCACTCTTTTTGTTATTCCTAGTCCAGATTCAATAGAATCTTAAATAAACGAATTAAATTTCTTTTCTTGCATTACTTTGAATTTCGATTACCATTCTATCAACTAGTCTACAGCTCTTTCTTAGCATAAACATATAGGCTCATGAATGAAGTGGCTGATAAGTTTCAAAAATTTAGTACTGTGGATAAGCTGTTAATTACATTGGAACTTAGGTAAAATCCTAGTGTATATAACCTGCTTGGAAAGATTTTCAAAATTGTTGTCAACGGCAAATTGAAACATTGAAGCTTGTCGCTGAATTGCTTGCAGACAAAATGATGTTTTTATAAATGTCTCGATTTCCAATTTTTGCCCTAAGTATTGCACCAATCTATATTATATTACTACACTCAATATCCAGTTGTCAAGTACTGATTGCTTTCATACTTACTTTTGCAATTGTGAGCTATTTTAAATTACAAAACTTCGAATATTTCATTATAATTACTTACTATAGAATTTTTCAAATGCTAACATCTAGAAAATAATTTCAGATAGCATTATAAAAAAGGCAAATATAAAGTAAATATCATGCTATCTGCAATAAGTTATAACTGACAATAAAACTTCTTAATCAATTACTTAAATTTCAAACATTTTTTATAAAAACTTAAATTTTAATTAATTGGGCTATGGCACAAACCTTAAAAACCTATAATGTATTGCAATTTAGCACTGAAGCAAGCCTGACAATAAAGCTGAATCTATAATATAAATAAAATGCAGTTTTATGAAAATTCAGATTTTAATTAACCAGACAGTGATGCATTCTTTTATAAATAAATCTAGATAGTAATATACCAAATATTTATAAAAGAATATTTAATATGTGTAACATAAAACATTACATGCAACAACAGTATTAGTTAAATATTTAAAATAAAGTAACTCACCTAATCATTGTTTGCAAAATCATAAACACCAGTTGGACACTAAGAATTATAGTTTCCAAAAATTCTAACATAATGTTTATTCAATAATTACATCAGCATATATAATTGGCAAGGTATGAATGAAATTCCCTTTATTTATCAAACTGTTCAAAACGAATGCAAATTCAGTTTATCATCATCCATATTATCTATTGCTAGCTACACACAAATGCTGAAACTTAAGTATTATAATCAAAACTAAATTTCACATAATAAACTCAAAAAAAAGAAAGAAAGAAAGAAAGGGGGGGAAAAAATTCTTTGCAAACTAATTTTCAAAAATTCAACTTTCAAAATATAAAAACTAAATCATCCACTTCAAAAGCTTAAATAGTAGTAAAAATGAATATGAAAATTTATTACAATGTGTCTTAGTGTAAATTTATTACAAAGTACCGAAAATTAAATATAGCGAGGAAAAAAAATGTTGCAATTTTCTCCAAGCCAATTTTGAAGACTTGGGTATAAGAGTGGTTTATACATTCCATTCTCTTATTTCTTCTTTAGAAACTTTCTTTTTTCACACTCTTAACATTACAAAATTAAATGGCTGTAAGTATGATTGCTTCATCAGGTACTTTTATTTAGCCAGCTGAACTGGCTGACTGTTATGAGATTTTTTTTATATGAACAAGTTATAATTTTATATATGTATATATAATTTTCAAGGGATGTGCAAAATCTGTGCAGTAATTATTAATAAAAAAATTATTTTCTTAATTGCTATAAAATATATTGTCAAATATTGTAATTCACATTTATGAATATGTTTTGTAATCTTTTTAGAAATTTTCTATGTGAATACTTCTTTATTGAAATTCTTTAGCGGTTAAAAATTTTTCCAACAAACTGTTTTACAGGCTAAAAAAGGTTATGAAAAAGCTTTTAAAGAATCAGAAAAAGCTAATGAAAATTATCAGAAAGCTTTAGCTGATCTTCATCTTTCAAGGATTGAATTAGAAAAGGTACTTACCAATCTAAATCACAACATTCTAAAGTTAGTCATTTGTGTTATATTTAAATCTTTTTTTCAATCTTTAATTTTAATTACAGGCTAGGTTAAATAGTATTTCAAAACAACAGAGTGCAGAAGACTCTAAAACAGATTATTCCAACCAATTGCAAAAAACAAATGAAGCTCAAAAGCAACATTATTTTGAATTAATGCCAAAAGTTTTTCAGGTAATTTCCTTCATGTGTTAAAAATAATTCATTATGATTTTATATAAAAGAAATTGCGTCTTTCAATAAATATTATATGTATAGGTTTAGGATTAAATTTTCTGAGAAACTAGTTTATCTGTTTATGAAGTAATTAGGTAAACTATCTTGTACATCTTTTATTGCTTTTTTATGATAGGAGGCTAAAAATTATTTTATCTTTAGAGCTTAGTATATGCCAGTTTGTATATGTTAATACAATTTATTACTGGAAGTCAGCAGATTACAAAATCAAATAAAATTGCACATATTTTTATGATATATTAAGTAAATGAAATGAAATGTTAAAGAAAATTCTAAATGTATATTTGAGATTGCTTTAAAAACTAAGGTAGAAGAAACATTAATATTATAAGGAATGTAGGAAAATTTTTTTCAGAATAGTCTGGAAAATATTATACTTCTTGTTATATAACCTGGATAAAAATAACCATATTTTCCTGTATATAATACACTGTAAATTTTTTTTTTTTTTTTTTTTTTTTTTTTTATGAATAGTTGAAAATATATGCCTATGATAATGTGGGTGTCCTATAAAATAAAAGAATATACAGCATGATTAAAAATATAAATTACAGAAGAAATATTTATTATGAAAAAGATCTGCTTCAATCCACCTTATTGCAAAGTGCAATAAACTGAGATGAATGCACAAAATCTATCAATAATAATAATTCCAAGATATTAGTAAATCTTATTGATATTAAGTTTTTAACAACTTTTAAAGTAAGGTTAGATATATTTTAAAATGAAATGAATTATTATTATTAATGATGAAATGCAAGAAATGGATTATTTTCAAAGTGTGCATTGAATACATTTTTTTTCTTTTGTTCAACACATGCTTTGTTTTTCTTGTACATAACCATGTTTGTCACAAATTTATTTAATTTGCTTTCCATTTAGCTTTTAGTTTAAAATCTCTTGTGTAACTTAAGAATTTTCACTTCCACATGACAATATACAAATTCGTTATGTCCCTGGAAATGAAGCCATGGATTTCTTGGCCAGAAGAGGCTGCTCTGAGATTGCGGCTACTGATTATGCATTCACATATCTAAAGATTTGCTCTTTAATGAAATTAAAGAACAAGCTAGTCTGGGTGGCCCCTCCTGACCATCTTCGGATTAGTTGGAAAAGTCGGGGGGGGGGGGTCCTTTGGAATTTGACGGAGACAGAATTGACCAAACGGCTGTGTCCAGATTACTCAGTGGGCATTTGAAATGCATGACCTATGAATTATGCTGAAAGGTTTTCTAGACTTGTTCTGAGTGTCACCTATTGCCGGCTTCCCCTCATATCATTGATTGTTTGATTGCCTAGGATTAATGGTCTTACGGATCTGATATATGCTACTAGATCCTGAAAGATTGGACACAACAGCAACATATATAAATTTGAATATTTTTAGAATGACACAGCTCAGGTCAAGGCCAAATAGGAAATGATGATTATTAATTCCAACCTTAATATCTTTCCGGGAAACCAAATTGTTTTTCAAAGATAATTGGACAAAACTGATTATAGCTGAAATAACTTAGCCCATTCACAGTGCCATCTGTTATTTATTTTATGAAACATAAACAGCATTTGTTTCAAAACTTTATTGTAAGCTTTTCTGATGGAGACTGTTTTCTTATCAGATTATTCCTGCCGGCATATAATACACATATCAAAATTCAAAACTTTTTAACACATGATCTGCAGGTTATATTCAGAAAAATATGGTATCTAAAGTTATCTTCAAATAGTGATATACCAACATTAATTCAAGTTAATTTATTTTGTCTAATGTATATTCATATTAGCTAATTACTCTGTCCCATCGGATAAAAAAATTTTTTTTTAATCATTACTGCAATTAAATTGCCAAACATGCACTATATAATGTATTTTTTGATAAAAAATAGTTTATAAAAATTCTTCTATACTCAACATATACAGTTATAGATTTCACATTTGTAACAGTGTGAATTTAATTCTAATATTTAATATGATTTCAGTTATGTGAACAGCCATGTGTGATTTTATTTTTAAGAATTATTAAATTCCTGAAATAGTTTTTTCTTGATTAAAATGGATTTTATTTTGTAAGTAATTCATAATTAATTTTTCAGGATCTTCAAGATATGGAAGAGAAAAGGATATTGTCTGTTCAAACTTTAATGAAAAATACAACAGATGTACAACGACAAATATTGCCATTTATCAGCAAATGCTTAGATGAAACAGATATTGCTGCTGATTCTATTGATCCTAAAGCTGTAAGTCTGTTTTAATTAGCAATCAAATATATAGATTGAATGTAGTATTAATTAAAATATTAGTTTTAATTTGAAAAGTATGTTTTAAGGAAAAGTAAAATTGTTTTTCAACAGTATTGTATTAAAACTTTGAATTGGTTTTGTGTAAAATTTGTAGTGACAGTTGTTATTATCATTCATTTTTATTTACTTATTATTATATTTTTATTATTATTATTATTTATTTATTTATTATTTTTTTTTGAGACCTGCATTTTACTAAGATCTATATTTTGTTCATTTCAATAAAATATACTTATTTGTTTTAGCTATTAAATATAATATATATAGTTTATAATACAATAAATTAAGGCATAAATTGTTCAATAAGCTAAAAATCAATTTGTGTGATCTGACACTATCATTCATGATTATGTAAATAAACTTGGTTTGTGAAAAATAAATTCTTTTTAATATGAATTAGAGGTTCTATGCTGAAAGTTTAGAAATATCCTATTCACTGATAGCTTATAATTTATTGATTGTTAAAAAAAACGTTCTTGACAATAAAAATTATATATATAACATAATGCTTGTGTGTTTGTCAAACTTAAAAATTGATAGTTTAATTCAACATATATACTTTATAGTGGTAATATTGGTAATTTTTGCTACCTCAGAAAAACTACCTTTTACAAATAAAATGTGCTCCGCATTTCTGCTAGAATTATATCTTCATTTTGAAGTTCTATTCAAAAATAAAAATGCCCAATGTTTTGTAATTAGTGATGTTCAATTTAGAATAAGCTCTGTACTATGTTTATTTATATCAATTATAATAAGATACATCTGATAATCCAAATATACTAAAAATATCAATGCCACACATATATATAAAGTTTATAAATTATTTTTGATATATGAAACTTTTAGCCTTAATAAAAAGGAATGTGGAAAATAAACATTCTATTTTATTCATATTTTATACTGTATGATATTTGAAATTTACAGAATGTTTAATCATATTGATATTTATAATTATTTGACTTACATAAAATTCAGGTAAGTGAATGCAATTTCTAAAATTTTTATAGAATTAAAAATAATGAAAATTAATTCTTATAAAAACTATTTGTGCCTTTATAAGAATTAAAGACAATTTAAATGTCAGGCTGTTATATATATATATTGAGATAAAAACAATTAAATTTTGTAAATAGACTGTTTTATTTAAAATTCAATAAAGTTTCATGGTTATTAACTAAGCTTTTTTAAGTGATGCATCAATATTTGTACTTTATAATTAAAAACAACTTTGATTTAAAAGGAAATCAAAGACAGAAACTTGTTACGTTCTTTCACATATTAATTCTTTTTTTCATTTGTCAATGCATTTGAAAAGTTATTTCAAAATTTTTAGAATAAAGCAAATATTTTAAAATTAAAAAAATTACCATTGCCTAAAGAGTGAAAATAAATTTTTCAAAATGTATTTGAATGTGACTCATCAGTAAGTCAAAATTTTAAATTGGATTCAGATTTATCAATAGCAGTTTATGGGTCTTATAATTTAACTTATGTTGTCTGGATTTCTCTTTTTGTGTGATTTATATTTCGTCTAAAGGTTTCAAAAAAAGTTTTATGTTTATTGACACTTGAAGGTCAAACACATGGACAAGATTTAGGAAATATTATTATTGAATGCACACACACACATTAAAAAATATCATTCCACACGATAAAATTTTCTCAGTTGTAACAGATGGGATGAAAAGTATGACTGACATAAAAAAGATGTTTCCTTTGTATCTTTCATCAAGAGCTTTGTACACAGACTTTTCTTAGAAAAATTTATGAAGCTATGCAATTTGTGGTGATCAACTCCATTATAACTAAAGTTTATTCATAATTTTAAAGAATTTTTATTTGAAATGCAGAGTGAGTATGTAAATCTACTGCATAGCATTTTGGTTATTAAAAGGAAATATTTTGCATCCTTATTAATAAAAAATTAATCATTTCTTGCAAAGTGTTTCATCTTTTAGGATTAAAGAATGATCAGTGGATCCAAAAAATTCACTTCATTTTAGACCTTACATTTTATCTAAATCAGCTTAATCAAAACTTTTTGGGAGAGAAAACAATTGTTTCATTTGAAAACAAATATCTCTTTTTCTCAAAATTTTGAAAGAGAAATTTTAATTCATTTTCCAATCATAATAAAACATTCCAAAGAAAATAATTCTGAGTCTGATATTTTTTATTTGAAAACAGCAGTTTTAAATATAAGAGAAATTTTTCGCAGCAATTATCAAGAATTCTAAAACTACAAAGTGATGTTAAACCTTCGATTTTTTTAAGCATTACATTTTATTATTGTACATTACATTTTCTCCCTTTAGAATTGACATTAGCAACCTTAAAAGTCTAATTTCTGGATTTCAAAAACAAAGAATTAAGGAGTTCAAAATCTGTGTCTTAGAAGAATATATAAACATAAATAAAATATTAATTTAATTTACAGGACAAATGGTTTTTAAGAGTAAATTAAGAAGTCATCTTATTAATGAGAACTTAGAATGCAAATTTAAACACCAACATACTCACTGAGTTACACAAACTTTTCAAAAGAGATTAAAGACCATTGCTTTAATCATGATTATCTGTTAAGTTTTTGGACATCTTTAATTTTAACATTCTATAATATCATTATTAAATGTTAGATCAAGTTTTATTCTATGTGTCTATATAATTTAAAACAATACATTTAAGTTAAGGTTAAAAATGTGACTTTTATAATTGTTTATAGTGAGTTTGGGACCACTATCCTAGAAAATAATTGTATGCTAACAGCTTCTATTCTAATACCTTTGTGCGTTTTAAAGCTCGAATTTTTTGAGATCAGTACTAAGCCAATATTTCCATCTACTGTATTCTACAGAAATTCTACCGTGAAGGATAACAGATCTTCATTAAAACCATATCTCCAACCATTGTCTTTCAGACACGTTTATTAGAATGTCTTACAGACTATTATGTCTGTAAAACATAATAGTAATGAATAAAGTTGTCAGATCCAATGAAATTTAAACATGTTTCATCAGAAAACTCTTCCCATTATGTGTTTTCTGCATCCATTTAATAATAGTTTCTTTGCATATAAAACTATGGTATTTAATTAAACATGGAGAAATTTTAAAACAGTTGATTTCAATACATTTATGATGCCTTTTTGCAATTTGTCAAGAAGATATTTTATTGAGAACAGTTATATGAAAATATACATTTTATTGCTTGAAGCTATTTTACATGTTGATTCCTTTTATTTACATATGCATCCAATTTTCCTTTTAATGCATATTCAAAAGCTCTTTTAGAAGATCTAAATAGTTTTTCCAGAAATGTTCCAAAATGACAAACCTTTACCTTGTAAATTCCATATTTGTTGATTTTCAATTTTGTTTAACTCAGTTCCATGCAGCATTTTTAAAATTAATCTACAAACCAAAAAAAAAATTAATAAAATAAATTGAGATATTTTTAGAGAAAAAAATTTTAATTTGCTGAAAATTCAATATTTTTTTGGAAACTTCAATGAAATATAATAATTTATGAACCAAATATCTGGCTTCCAAAATAATTATTAATTGATTAATTAAAATTATAAATAAATATTTTCTTTAATTCATTATTATATCAACCCATTACTTAAATAAAAAAAAATAAAATTTTTAAACACTGTTTTTCCATTTGTTTTTTAAAAATGTCAATTGTTTTCATAGTTGTTAACTGCAACTATAAGATCATATCTATGCAATCAATTCCATTTCACTTATTTTTGAAAATTTCTTTTAAGTGATTTAGTTCAGAAATTGTAGGCAAATAATTCTGCATAAATGTTTAAAATTATTAAGAAACTTCTTGATATGTTTTTTCTTATTTATTTTTTTATATAAAACTTAAACACTTTCAAAGTGATAAATATTCACCTGATTAATTTCTTGGAATAGGATATTAAGGACTGTTATAATATGAACAAAAACTGACAATAGCATGTTATTTCAAATTATAAATGTATTCACTTGTATAAATCCTTATGTTTCTAAGACAATTTAGTTTTTATAAACATATTTTTGATATATACATTCACATTTATATATTTCAATGTATATGTGTTTATATATTGGAATAATTATTTATTCTTCTTTAGGACTCCAATGTTGTAATTGGTAAACTAAAATCTGGTTATCAGCCACCTGGAGATATTCCATTCGAAGAACTTATTCCTACAAAAGTTAATGAAAGTACTAATTCACCTCCAATACTACTAGGAAAAAGTGAAACACTGAAAGGTACCATATCTACATCAAAGCTTAAAAAAAGGGGTGGATTGTTTTCAATTTTTAGTGCCAATAAGGTGAGTTTTCCTCAGTTCAAAGATTAATTGCTTGAATTTATGAACACTAAACAGTGTTTGATAAATTTGAAACTTAAAAAATCTTGCTCAGCTACATATTGTTTATTCATTTGTTAGGATAAAGTACATTTTTATAATTTACAAGAAATTATAGCAAAGACAGTCTTAATTGTAGTCAGGAATTTTTAGAATTTAAAATAAAATAAGCTTAACATGAAGAGTCAATTGAAATTTTCTTTATTAATTAAAAATTAGACTTTTTAATTGTTTAAATAATAATAAATATATATCAATAAATGATGTTCAATGAATCAATTGACGAAGTTAAATTTCTAATCACTAATAAGCAGTTTGTGCATTTTAAAATTTATTTATTCTATTTTTTATTTTTGCATATGCTATACTAGTCATAAACTAAATGTTATATATTTTTCTCTTTTTCTTGACTTTTGTCTCTTGTGGGAAACTATTCCTTTCTTGCAAACTGAGTAAGTTAATGTTTTATTTTTTGTGTGTCTTTGACCAGTGCTGTTACTAACCTTATGTTTTGTTTTCCTTTCAATTAACAAACTCAATTAGTGTATTAATTTCTTAATAAATTTCCCTTATACGTTATCTAAACAGATTTAAATGTATTATCTAATGTTTCATTATACTATAATATAAATGAAATAAAAATTTATTGCATTAACTTCTTAAATATTCTTATATAAATAATAAATTATGTGTATTTTACATTTAAGTGTGATCAGATCTATTCAACCCACAATCTCATTTCTATGTATTATAAATCTCATTTTAACAGTCTACTGATTAAAATTTAAAATTAAGTATTTTGTATTTAGGAATGAATTAAACTTTGATTGCTATAAAACATGTAATGCAAATAAATTTAATCTGATTTATTTTTATACATGTCTTTTAAATCTTTGAATTTTGTTGAAATTAATTTATGTACTTAAAATATTTGGAATATTTTGTCCAGACTTGAATTATACAAGGCATTCAATTGTAATTTACAATAATGATAAAATATTTCAAAATTTTATTTACTCTTTTGGCAGAATAACATTGATGAACTAAAGGAAGATTATAGTGATCTGCCTCCAAATCAACGGAAGAAAAAGCTAAATCAAAAAATTGACAGTATCTCTGCACAAATTGCACAAGAAACTGCCACTAAGTAAATATTTGGAAATAAATATTTTATTGGAGCTATTCTCTTTATTGTAACTTTTATATAATTGTCTTCTGAAAATCATTAATTTTCAGAGATGGGCTTCTTAAAATGAAAGCAGCCTATGAACAAAATCCAGCCCTTGGAGATCCATCAAGTATAGATCAGCAACTTCCAGACATTAATAGTGCAATAGAAAAACTTGAAACACAGTTACACAAATATCAGGTTATTTATATTTCTTTTGCATAAACTACATTGTGTATTTATTAAAAATGTCTTAAAATTTATTATTTATTTATCAACTAATAGGTATTTTCCAATTTATTTTAAAAAATTTTTGTTATTTTTATAGAGGTATTTAGCTGAGGTTGAAGGGAAGCCAATTACACCAGATATGCAATTACGAAATGGAAATAATGTATCTGACAGTAACATATCTAGGAGTACGTCAAATTCAAGTGTCAACAATACAGCTAAATCTGCAGCTCCTGCTATTCCACTGCCTAGAGAGTAAGTAGATTAATGTAAAATGGTTTTGTTAATTGTTTTTAAATACATATAATACAAATTAATCTGTGGCGACATGTAATAGGACATTTTCTTGTTCAGGAAAAAATCAAGTTAAATAACTAAACATTCAATAATTTGGAAATAGCATAAAATTGTTTATTTTATTTTATTTATTTTTTTTTTTTACAAATGATTAAATAAATTTTAAAGTACTAAATGTTCCAAAAAAATCAATAAGTGAGTGAAAAAAGCATAATTCAAAAGCTTTAAATATTTGTGTGATTCAAACATACTTATTCAATTATAAATAATTTTTTTAGCGCTACATAAATTAAAGCAAGTTAAATCATTGATAATTATTATTCTAATGTAAATATTTTATGTACTATGAATTTATCATCAAATTTAGAATATTTAAGTTAAAATACCAAAATTGGCTTAAAATTTTTTTTTTTTTTTTTTTTTTGCATTGTAAAAAAATTTTGAAGATTTTTATTTTTTCCCTGGATAAGTGTTTATTGCTTAAAAATATTTTTCATATATTAGCATGTGTTTAAACATACATAAAAATTATTTAAATGTGCAGCTTATTATTTGTATTTTATATAACAATGTACTTATTCAATAGTCTGTATATCTATGTATTGCAGATCTGCATCTGGTACCAATGGCAATGCTCCTGTTGATTCTGGTGAAGTGGAATATGATAATACAGGAGTAACAGAATTTGAAACAGAACCACTCCCAGCATTGGGCACTGCCAGAGCATTGTACCCTTTTGATGGTAAATTCATTTTATATTTAACAGTATGAAAGAATAATTTGAAATTAATTTGTTATTAGTTATGTGATATAGCTAATATGAACACCTTTAAACTATCTTTGTGTTCAAAGAAGATTTTCATTATATCTACCTCACATCCTAGGAAGATTACTGTGCTTAGTTTTCCTCATTTGTGATTTAGGAAATTAACTGAATTGACAATATGGCAACAGTGATCTAGCATGGCGTTTTGAGATCAGCCTTTTTTTTATATAGATTTAGAACATGACACACATCAGTATTAATGGTGTTGAAATTGCATCGATTGGCTCAATAATTACCAAAAACAGATTTCTTTTTTATTATGCATCATATCTAAAATATTCATTGTTAAAAAAAAAAACTGGTTTGATATTTTCCAAATGTCTATTTTCTATGCAGTGGTAGCAATCTGCAAACATGAACTTTGGATTCACATGTTGCATCATGTTAGTCATTATCTGTTGTTATTTATTACTCTTGGCAAAGCTAAGCCCGCCCGTCAGGACTGGGCAGGTTTGTTTAGTTGACAGCTTATGGTTTTCCATTTCTATTTTTGTATGAAAGACATTAAATGTGTAGTCGCCTTTCATAACTATTTAAGAGCTTCTCAAACATTTATCACTCCACCTTCCTTTTTTTTCCCATATCCTCAATTTAGTTAACAAGTTAATGAAAATCAGTTGTATTGATAATTTCTTTGCTCTGATAAATACTTCTGCAATTTTATTGTGTGACATTCTGCACATTGAGTGATTAACTTCATTACAAAGTCCTATGAGGTTATACATATAGAACTGTATATTCTTTCTTGAAAACATTGGATTCTGTATATTTAGTTGTTACTGTTTAACTAGTTTTAAATATTTTCCAGATTATCTATACATCCCCCCCTCCCCATAAAATTTCTTTGAAGTGTATAGAACTTAAGAGGAAATAAGTATTGATTAGCCACATTATATCATCCCTACTCAGTTGTATTCTTTAAACCATTTCAGATGATTTTCACCTGGTTCTCTTGAAAGTTAGATGAGCAGCTGTTAGTGCATGGAGTCATTACAGTGGGTTTGGTTTTTTCCTGCATTTCCTTTCTTTTTGCCCAAAAGTACAATCTAAATTATATTCCTTACACAAAAATTTATGCAAAAGTTGTGTCCATTATCCATGCTTCCTTGATTTCTATTCAATGTCTCATCTAAATCTGTCATAAGTATGGGAAGAACTGCATCATTTGATATTTCTTTCAGGGGCAAAAAACCTATCTGTAGTACACTTACTACAACTCTGCTGGCCTCTCCTGATCATATATTGGCGTGTGTATATTTTAATAGGATTGGCCTTTTTAATAATAATCTTTTCATGATTTTTTTTTTTAAATACATAGGCTTGTGGACTTGTATAGTCTAACCTGTAGATAGATGATGGAGAATAAGACAACAATAATTGAATGGTACATTTATTTCTGACAAACAGTTATATTTATTTGAACCATACAATATCATAGGACTGAGAACTTGCCCACAACTGTTGGGGCAAGTTCTTAAATTGAATTGTTCGCCAACATTCTATATATATATATATTAAAAGTTACAATTTTTAAATAAAAATATCAAAATATCTTGGCTGGAGTTTGAACTACTTACACAGTTACATTGATTAGTAATTCATTGTTTTGCTAATTGAGCCATGATGCTTGATGACCATTCATATATGGAACAATTTATAAAGCAGGCCAATTATTTAAAATGTTGTTTCAAAATCATTTCCCTGTTGAGAATTCTTATTCAAAAAGCATAGATGATACTAGGAACTCAAAAATTTTATGCCATATATCCTCACAAGTGATCAGTAATGTTAAAATCAACAATTAAATGGACTTCAATTATGTGACTGTAAAGTGTTTATATATTTTGTAGCACCTTGCATTGTTGTTTATACTTTACATTGTACAAAATATTATTTTTTTAAATTTGCATTGTGTCAACTTTAACACACTATAGCTACATATAAGTGTTTAAAGCAAAGTTATTTTCCTTTAATACTCCTACAATATTTTTAATAATTCTGTAAAGAAAGCAAATATTATATATTGTATAAGCTACACAGCTATAATTTTTATTTATTTTAAAATTACTTCTGTATTATACATCAAAAGTGGATGGATTAAATTTATAAGATGCATACGCTTTAATGTAATTTGTTAATTCAAATCAACAATTTGTATTAATCTTGATTGCACCTATGTAAACATTTTAAATTTGAAGGCAAATTTCTAACATTTTTAGCTTATATGCATACTG
>JAPDSC010060352.1:413951-425984 GCA_026290005.1 Latrodectus geometricus
GCATTCTAATTTGATCTCCTCACATAAATTTTCTTTTTTTTTGTTACATAATTTATTTTCAATCAATATTTTTTTTAGTTTTTTTTAAAAAATGAAGGAGAAATAGAAGAAACATCGCAAACAACACATATTTATTCAATGAGATGAAATGCTTTCTAATTCAAAGAGATTAATATATAAAATATCAATGTAAAAATAAAAACAAAGATAAAAAAAAAACAATATTTGGTTGAGTTAATTGCTTCTTCATACTTACAAAATTTATACGAATTAATTTTAATATGTGAATTCTTTTAAAACTTCAATGGTACATATTATTGTTTTATGATACTTATACTTTAAACCCATATAATTTAAGAAGTGTGGAATATATCCACACACGTGCACTAGTCTTCTGAACCTTACTGCTAAGTTATCGTAAGCTCATTTAAAGAGAATTATTTTTATACCTAGCGTATATCTAAGCCACTCGACACGATTAGGTTGTAGAGTTTAAATATGAAAAATTGAAAGAAGTATCTCCAGTTTCAACATCCTTTAATTTGGGGTAAATGTTGTTCATTCATAGAGTATCATTAATGAACAGCATCCCTACTGAAAGAATCAGAATTACTTAAGAAAATGCAATTTTGAATTAATGCAACAATTTTAAATTTTTACTGAAAAGAATTTTTAAAAATGTCTCCATTGTTTCTTATTCTATTATTAAATTTTTAACCAGCACAAAATATATTTTTATTTTATTAGTGTTAATTATTTTATGATTTTCATAAGCATAGATATAGTAGAACTTCATTAATCCAGACTAATAGGAGTTTTAGGTTCTCCAAATTAATGAAAGTACGAATAAAACAAAATAATCAATAAATTGATCCAAGGTGCATAAACCATTGTAAGTAGTAAAAATTGTATTTTGAATTCAAGAGAGGGATATATAAAATTACATATGAGAAATATTAAGTATTGTATATACATACATTATATTTTAATACTTACAATAAGCATCAAATGAATAACTACTTTGAACATGATGGTCCAAGCTCGTCTTTACTAACTTAACTTGACACAATCACTGATTAAAAGAGAAACTATTTATATTTATTGTTTTACTTTAGTGGTCATTTTTTTAACAATTAATGGGCGGAAATGTCTCGAAATCTCCAGATATAGCTTTATTGCAGTTGTCATTTATGCGGTCTTTAGTTTCACTAAGTTTTGATTTCGGGTTACTTGTTTCTTTATAGTCGTTTTCATCCCCTTCAGAGTTTTCTGCTGCGGTCACATTCACAACAATTTTCTTCTCTGTTAATCCTCATACTCTTTACAACTCTATGTCTTCCAGAGTCACATCAGTTTTCCACCCTCATGTAAGGGGGAGGAAAAATCTTCAGTTTCCAACTACATGTGTCTGGTTACTTTTCACATTCAGTAAAAGTTTTTTCTAAACGTTAATCAAAGTTGAAGGTTATTTTTCCTTCACAGCTGCTGTAAAACTATATATCATTGATCGTACATTGTACTGTTTAAGATATAGTGGCCTATTCTGATCTCTTTTGTCTTCTTCTTCAACTTCTCAAATTTCATTAAAACATTTCTTTTTATTCAGATGTTTGGTCGTATGGATAACACCTTGATCCATACGCTGGATTAGAGAGTTCGTGTTTGCTGGCAAGAACATAATCTGTTTGTCATCGCTAGTCAGTTGTTCAGTATCTGAATGTTTTGGACATTTATGAAGTAAAACTAAGGTCATGATTTCAACTTCCAGAATATGTAAGACTTCTGTTGGATAATGCTTGATTTCTCTGGCATTACTTGTTTATGAGGGGGGGGAGAGGCTACAATTACAAATTTCAACAAATGACTACCTTCAACGTTTCACACAACTTGTTCTTTATTTATCTTCCTTCGAAGTGTGTTTTTTTCAACCTTAGTTGCTTAAGAACATTTGGATAGTATTATCCAATTCAAGTTTGTCTCATCGTAATTGTAGAGTTGTGAAAGTTGGTATTTTTTTTTTTTTTCGGATGTTAAAATGCTGTCCAACTTTTTTTCTAAATGGCTCAATAGCATTATTGTTTGCACTGAAACGTTCACAATATATTTTTTATTTGTCATGTTATGACTCCTCATGAACCTAAACAGCCATGCTGAACTGGCTTTAAAATTGTTTATATTTGACTGTTTGGCTACTGCAGCCTGAATTTCTATTTTACGCTTAACTAATCAAAAAAAGCGAAGTTGATAAAACCATTTTTAAATTGATTCATTTAAGGTTTGAACTAAGGACAATTACATCCTTTTTACAAAACTTACTTCCTTTTCAGCACTGAATTGAAGAACAAATTTGCATAGTTTGTCTTTTTTCTTTTGAATATCTGATACCATTTGCTTAGTTTTCCTGTATTCTATACACACGCTTGCAACACATGAATCTTTAAAAGGGCTAAATGTTTTAGCCATAGAAAAAGACTTGTGCTTAAGTTTCTTTCTTTTAATATGTTTAATGAAAAACGCACAAAAATTAAAAATTGCTTTCCAAAAATATAGAATTCACAGTTAAACACTAAGCAGGACTAACTATAATGAGTTGCGTATCAATAGACAGACAGAAACTAAGAAGGGAACGGGCTGATCCAACACCCTTCTAGGGGGTATTGGCTGATCGAGGGATGTGAGCAGGGCCGTCGAGAGACAATGCCGGGCCCGGGGAAAAACCCAAAAAAAATTTAACCGGGCCCTCCCCAATTAAAATTTAACGTTAACCGGGCCCTCTCATAACTTCGGGCCCGGGGAATCTTACCCCCCCTCCCCCCCCCTCTCGTCGGGCCTGGATGTGAGAAAAACTGAAGGTGGAGTACTTTTCACCGTTTTATCTCCCATGAACTTTCATGTAAAGTGTATAAGAGAAAAAACATACTTAACTAATTCAAAGAACAACACTCCAGCTTTGATAAAAAAAAAAAAAAAAAAAAATACATTATTGCGCTAAATCGTCTTCTATTTATGCAATATGTACATACATATGTATGTACATTTAAATGATTCTTCGGATTCAGCGAAGTCCTGTTTAGTAGGATCTGGATTAATGAGGATTTATATCATTTTATGAAACTGAATACAAAAGTTTAGACTTCTTTAATTGATGAATATAAATCCTATTATAGAACTCAATGTTTCATCTGTGATCACTGTTTCATTGTTGCCACAGTAGATACTGAAAAGAAATTTTGTATTATAAAAATACGCAAACTCTTAAATACAGGGCTAGTATAAATAATTTATTGATTTTGAAAAGGCTATATTTTCAAAAATATTACGTGTATACACATGAAAAATGTATGAAAAGAATCATACAGGCATCACGTTTATAGCCCTCTACAAATATTCATTGTATACCACTTTGGTGACACAATTTATTATTAGTCACTAATTATTGAATTCATTCCATATATTTTGAAACAACTAATTAGTAACTTTGAATTGCGATATCATTACAAAATTCTTTATTTAAACAGTGGTTCTTTTTCATATTATCTTTTGAAAGCACATCGCACAGCTAAAACATACGGAGAATTAATGAATTCAGAGTCAAAAACTTTTTTCTTTCTTTCCTATATTTGCGACAGGAATGACAGTACTCATACTGCTTCATCCGACCAGAAAAATAATAATTTTTTTTCTCGTTATCTAAACACAAGTACAGAGTGTCGGCCTGTGAAGTAGGCCTTTACTCTTTCATCTGAAATATTTCCAAGAAGAAAACTTGACGTTCTTGGCGATAAGACGCTGCGGCTGTAGCGTGGAAATCAGGCTTGATTGCGGTGACCAATCAGCTTTCAGTAGAGAACTGCTGGGCGGAATTGAATAAATGGAACTATCTATAAATATTTACAGCATAAAATTAAAACAGTCTATCCATTGTCTAAGAGAAAATGCCTAGCAATGGGTCTGTAGGGGCAATCTTCCGATAAGAATTTATAATTAAAGATTTCACAAAATTCCTTTTCCTTACAGTTTCTTCTTTTTCAAAGAATTTTTTATTTGATTTAGCAATGTGATCTAGAATATTGTCAATTTTTAGATCTTTGGCGATATTTTTATTTCGAATATACCAAGGAGAATTGGTGATTTTTCTGAGTTGTTTGTTCTGAAAAACATTCAATTTATGTTTATCTTTTTCATTAATGGTATTCCAAACTGGAGAGGCATAGGTTATAATAAGACGAATCATGGAGATATAAAGCAGTCTTTTAAGCTTGAGTGAAAGTTTAGAATTTTTTCCAAGAATATAAGAGAGGCATCTAGATGCTTGATTTCCTTTTTTAGTAATGTTGTCAATCTTTACTCATTCAAAGTCAAATCAAAAATTGTTATGGAATGTAAAAATCTCCTTAAGGAACTGGCAAATAGGAATAAAATTACTCTTATTTGGGTGCCATGGCATATAGGAATAGAAGGTAATGAAAGAGCTGATGAACTTGCAAAACAGGGATCCTCTTTCAATCCAATAGGAATGGAACCCTTTTGTAGGATTAACATGAAAACTACAAGGAAGGCCATTCAAAAATGGGAAAAACAGGAGGTGAACAAAGTTTGGCGTGACTCTCCTGAACAGAAACATGCAAAAAGTATGATTTTCAACTCATCTGAGAGAATTGCATCTGAAATTCTTGGACTCCCAAGATTGAAGACTCAAGCAATTGTAGGCTTCATTACAGGGCACTATCATTTTAGGAAACACCTTCATACAATGGGACTTTTTAAACAGGAACCAATTTGTAGGGGTAGAATCAGCTCATCATATCCTATATGAGTGTGATGCTCTTGCCCTTACAAGATTCACTACTCTAGGTAATCCATATCCTAAAGAGTTACACCTAAACTCCATTGAGGGCCTATCAGACTTTATAAACAAAGTAGGTGACCCAAGACAATGGAACTAGGAAAAAATTGGGCTTGGAGCATGGTACAAAATGCAACAATGCAGAGGTGCCACATATCTGACAAGCTCAAGAAGAAGAAGAATGTTGTCAATATGTAAAGACAATGTAAGTTGGTTAGTTAAAGTAAGTCCCAGATATTTTGTTGATTTTACTTCAGGGATGATTTTATTGAATAGAATTAATTTGTCATGATTTAAAAGTTTTAACTTATTTCTCTTTTCTCTCTTAAATACAATTAGTTGAGATTTCTCAGCATTAATGGCTATTCTATAATCTTTGCACCAGTTTTCAATATCATTCAGTATAATTTGTAATTTATTGATTGCAATATTGGGTTGCATAGATTTAGCTATAATTGCTGTATTATCAGCATAGAAGGCAAGCTTTATATTATAATTTTCATTATTTTCTGTGCCAGGGAAGTCAGAAGTATAAAATAAATATAAAATGGGCACCAAGATGCTACCTTGAGGAACAACAGCATTGATTTTTAGAGTAAGAGAGTCTTCTTTGTTAAATATGCATGAAAAAATCTATTTGTCAAATAGGATATTAAAAGAAGTATGATATCTGGATTAAAATTCAATTTGATTAATTTATAGATAAGACTTTCATGCCACACTTTATCAAAAGCTTTGGAAATGTCCAGCATCACCATTGCTGTATATATATTTTTATGAAAATTTTGGCCTAGAATTTCAGTAATTCTGATAAGTTGTTTTGTTGTGGAAAGGTTATGCCTAAATCCATATTGTTGATTTGGTGAGAGTTGTATACATCATTTAATTCTATTTTATATGATCTTTTCAAAAATTTTTCCTAAAATTGGGAGGAGACTTACAGATCTATAATTCTCTGGAAGTCTGGGATCTTTTCCTGGCTTGTTAAATAAGATGACGGTAGCATTTGTAGGGAAGTAGGAGATTTTGAGAGATTGATTATAAATATTTAATAGTTTATTAATATATGCAATTGGTGGATATTTGATCAAACTGTTAGTGATATCAACACATCCTGGTGCTTTTTTGATTTTTAGTTTTTTGATGATGATAATAACTTTTTCAAGTTCTACAGGAGGTATTGAAACTGTTGGTTTGGTTTGAGTGATTTGATTGATGTTGTTAGTGAAGTTAAAGTTGACATTTTTATTTGGTTGAAATTGCTAATATAAAGTATGAGCAAAGATGTCTAATTTTTCTTGATTGGAATATACTGGTCCTGTTGGTCAAATTATGCTATGGCTATTGGTTTTTCTTTTTAGCTGTTTAGCAAAAGTTCAAATGCAGTTATTTTCAGTACTTAATTTTGCTATTTTATCATTCCACTGTTCTGTTTTAAATTGGTGACAAAGTTTTTTAATTTGTTTATTTAATTTGTTAATTTCAGCTTTGAGTCGTGCCTTTAATGTTCGGTGCAGTTGCTTTCTGATGCGATTTCTTTCTTTAATGATAATTCTGATATTTTGTGATAATTTTAAGTATTTTCATGGTATTTAAATTTGTTGGTGGCCATATTTTTTGCTTTATTAATATCTTCCTTAAATTTGTTTATTTCATTATTAATTTTATTTTGCATTTCTTGAAGGTTTGAGTCATTATTCATATTTATACTGATTTCAGGTTCACTGTTTCTATTGCTGTTATCTTGCAGAATGTTATAGTAAAGTTGCCAGTTGATTGTAGAAATAAAATTATTATTTTGTTCTTTCTTTTGTCTCAGATACCCCAGAACTGGGAAGTGGTCTCAAGAAAGTTCATAGATTATTTGGGCTGACAGAGGGAATTTAGTATTAGTTATGAAAATGTCTAAAATATCTCCATGGTTTGGATGGTGGAAGTGCATGGGTTTGATTGGGGCTATTATATTTTCAGATTATTCGCTTGTACATTAATATATATTATAATTATTTTAGTATCTTATAAGTAAATATATACTTTCTCAATTTGTGATTCTTTTCTCATATCTTTCACCCGTGTACGAGCAATACTTTTAAAAATATAGCCTTTAGAACAAATAAATTATTATACTACCTGATATTTAAAAAGAGTTTCTTCACTGTTAATTTTGTTCATATTTAATACGCAACAATCTTGACTCTATAATCTTGTGCGTGTATGTAGGTAGTTGTTTTATTCATAAGTATCTATTAGGCTTAGACTAGGAATATCCTTTATATCAATTTTTGCTTACGATTTATTGTCTTAATACGCATTCAGTGTTATCATTTTTTTTTTTCATTGTTAAGCTGCCATTTTGGATAGCTTTTTAATTTTCTCAGTCATGATATCTTGATAAAATTAAAGTTGGGGATTTAGAACGAAACTTTTTTAAAATGGTTAAATATATTTAAACATATTTGTCTTAAGCACTTTTTTTGTTACTGACACATGGAAACGCCATGACAGTTGTTTAATAAATATGAAAGTTTTACAAGAAGAGGTTTAGCAGTTCATCAGAAAAATCTTTAAGAAACAATTATGTTCAAAAATATTTTTATGGAGTAATGAATTGAATTGATCTTATCTTGAAACTGTGCGATTTGTTTTTAACTCGTATCAAAAATAAAATAAAATTAAATTATCCAGCTATCTGACAGCATAAAGATAAGATAATATTATTGATTTCAGAATTATCGCAAAGCAAGGCCCTGTAGATGAAAATGTTATGATCGAAATAAAAAAGTTCCTTTTCATATCTCCAATGTTTCCCTGTGAGACGTGTACACCTTTTTAGGTAAGTTATTTTTTATCATACCAAGTAAATAATGTCGAAAATTTCACCTAAGAGTAAAAAACCTAAGTTCCAATGATTTACTACAAGTTCTTCACCAATAATATCCTTGTAATTCCCAAATATTTTTAAAAAATTTATACTAAACATTCTTGGTTACTACTTATGTTATTGTATATAACATTAAATTTCATTTGAGATTGCATTATTACCTTATATAAATTTAAAAATAGTTTTTAATATCTGCTTTTTTCTCATTTTTCGAATTGAATTTTATTTTGTTTCACTTTTAAAAGCTAATTTGAATAGCATTTGGATAGTGAAAAAATAATTATGATTGGTGAAATTTTATTAATTATTTGAATTACAATATTTGTGAAATGTAAATTTTAGAAACTCCAACAAAAAGCTGATGATATAGATTGTAAAATGCCAAAGTTACGTTAATTATAATTCATATTCTGTTACTTAGTTTCTTACAGTCAATAATAATAAAAGTTCTTGGGGGGGGGAAAGTGGTTGTATCAAGTTTCTTGCAAAACTCTTTTCCAATTCCTCTTTTTTTCCCCGGAAATCGGATTTTTTATTCAATAGCTGTAATATGCTTATATTTTTAAGAGTTGTGTATCTCTCTGTATGTACATCTATATACATATGTGTGTGCATGGGAGAGAGAATGTGAAAAATTCTAAGTTTTGATGAATCATGATATAAGCATAAATTTTGTTAATATAGCTCGGGGGTGGCCAAACTTTGGGGATCCGGGGTCTACTCCACATTTAAAAAATCGAAGGCGGTCTACCAATGGCAGAGCTAAATTAACGTGCATATTTATTTTCGGTAATAAGAAAAAATGGTAAATTATGTAATTTTTATAAAAAAAACAACAACTTAATATTAATATTTACAAAATAAAAATTTACAGACGAAAATAATCAAAGTATTCATATATGAAAAACTGACCATCCTATTAATTTCATTTAGTTAAAATTTGGCACTGTATATCTTCCTCCATATTTTTGAAGTTTCTCAATTCATGTTTTCTTAATTGAGATGCATACCTTTCTATAGTTTTTTTTAATGTTTTAATCGTGCTCATCATGTCCGTTTTAGGTTTTAAATCGTAAACCTTAATTCATAAATCTTTAAATCGTAAATCTTTGCACAGTTTGTTTTGGGTTTTAAAGCGTAGATGGTAGTAAATTTTTATATTAAATAATTCATTGATTCTATGTCATAAGTCATAAATTAAATTGTTAATATCCAAGGTCATTATTGGGATGGTCGCGTGGACTACCTAAAATGTTTTCGTGGTCTACCAGTCGACCGCGGTCGACGTCTTGGCCATCCCTGATATAGCTCATATGTAGATTCATAAAGGCTTTAAGAAGTTTTTTCAAATTATGTAATTAATGCAATAATATAGAGACAGTATATAATATAGAGACTAAAACAAGACATTCATTTATTGTTAAAAGTTTTTAATCAAATGGAATTTTTAATTTTTATAAAATAAAAAAAGTATAAAAATTTAGTTTCCAATACTGTTGTATAAATTGACAGCAAAGATATATAACAGTTGTGAACTATCTGGTTGCATATATTATATTTGACAAAATTTATTTATTTAAAACTATTAATTCCGTTTATTAATTATATAATCATCATTGTTATTAATCATATTTCTATTTATTAATATTATACATTAATGATGGTTATATATGGCTCACTATGTTAGTTGCCATCACTTCCTTCTGTGATAGAGCTGAATGGAAATCCTACAGCAGCCAAGCATTAAAAATAAAAAAAGCATGAGTTTTAAGCAAATAGTTAAGTGGAAAACTAGCATTGGTATTAATTCCTAGAATTAAATGTCCAAACTAGCAACCGAATTTTAGTTTAACCGTTCGTTTGTTCGATTCCAACTTCTGCAGGTGGAGCTGAGTAGTGATTTGAAATTCCTTTAAACAGTAAATCCAGTTGTTAATGGATTTGGAAATTTTTAGCAGTAATATCTGCCCATTGACTCCATTCTTCATTATAAGTTCCTCTTTATTAAAATACAAGTGAGCAAGAATAAGTTTCTTAAAGTTTTTAATAGGGAGAACTTGTTAATAGTCATTTGAAGTCATGTTTTTATTTAATCCAAACTGTTTAATTTATCATTTCCTTAGGAATCATATTTACTACAGTTGAATTAGATATGTTTCAAAGCAATGCATATATTACAAACATTTCAAATACCTATTTCAAACATAACAATAATTCCATCAACGAGCTAATAACAGAAGAACAACTACAAAAAATTTAATACATAACAAGAAGTGAATGGATATATTATCTAGGAAACTTCCTTGTTGTGCCTAGCGCCATCTACCCAAGGTATTATAGGGAAAGTGGCTGTTTATAGCCGCTATACCCTCCCTTTACCCCTGCGAAGGCCGCCTCAGTGAGGTAGTATAACATGGACAGTTTTTTATCTTTGCCCAGCAGTTTTATTAAAAGGCTGTTTAGGAGGTCTACCTTTTCTTTAAAGGAACCACAAGAGAATAGTTTTGAGAAACGTTCTGATAAATTGTTTGTGCTGAAGCAAGGTATACACCTAAGGATTCATCAGATTTGTCACAACTTGGTATTACAAAGGTAGTAAGTGATTTTTGGGATAACACGATGTAAGGTCCATCTTTTCTAGGCATAAATATTGCACTTTCATTTTTCTGTTCTATGCTTTATGTAGGTCTGGAGAGTATGTCGGCTACAACGTTACATTTTCCCGGAAAATAGTCTATTTTTAAATTATATGATTGAATCTGATATGTCTATCTGGATAATCTTCCAGTGGATGATGTTAAAGTCATTAACCACTTCAAAGGTTGGTGATCTGGTGTTACTGTAATATCTGAGCCCTGGGCCGGCGCTAGGGGTGGGCAAGCCGGGCCCTTGCCCGGGCCGGCAACCTTAGGGGGCGGCAAATTGGCCCTAAAATTAAACTTCTCAAACTTTTAAACATTTTCTCTTTCTAAAATAATTGAGTTTTGACCCATGATATACTAAACTTTTTTGTTACCAAAAATTACAGGTAAAGTTTTTTAATCTACAAGAACTGTTGAAAATAATGACCTCCAGCTAGAATAAGAATGCAAGAAATTTAATGATTTTAAAAATTATAAAAATGGATTTGACGAAAACTATGTTCGCCCTGTATCTTCGAAACAAAGCGAGTTCACAAAAATGATCAAAGGACAAAATATTCTTAGAATAGTCGAGGGAACAAACCCTTGAATTTTTGGCGTATGTTTAATAAACACCCTATATATATTAATAATGTATGAACTTTTAACTATTTGAAATGGCAAGATATTTGAAATGCAAGAAAACTCACAAGCATAAGAAATTCCCACTTAAAAATAGCTTAAAACTTAAAGAAATAATTTTTTTATAATTTAATCAAAGGGACACAATAATAGAATTTTTAACCGTGTGTCTTAATTTGTCGAAACATGTATCAAAATTTCAACATTGCTGATGATTGCAATTTTTTTACTCGTTTTATTTTACCATTAATCGTGTAAAGGGCTTAGGTTATCTCTTTTAATTTTGTTATAAAGGGGCGGTATTTTACCTCTTTGCCCGGGGCGGCGAAGCTGCTAGCGCCGGCCCTGCTGAGCCTTCAATATAGCTTCAAAATTTGTTTAAAGCCCTTCTAGTTCTGTTGTCGTGTAGTTTTTTTCAGCAGTGCTTAAAAATTTACTGGGATATTCTATTGGTTGTTCCTCGGCAAAACATTCACCTTGTAAAAAAACTACGCCAAAAGCGTAACCACTTGCATCCTTTCGAATGCTAAAAGGCTTTGTATTATCAACTTGTTTTAATACTGGTGGGGTTATAAGACATTGCTTTAGAGTTTGAAAAGCTTGATGCTCTGGTTCACCCCATTTCCAAGCAGTGTTCTTCTTTGTCAGATTGCTAAGTGGTCTAAGCTAAGTTTTCTGAAAAGCTCTTTGTTTCAGGAGACACCCCACAAGAAGAAGATGCAACTGGTGGATGGTCACTCATATTGATGTAGTGTTTTACATAAGAAGTCGGTTCTCCCCCATGCTGGAAAGTATCTTCATTTTCATTAATCAGAGCGATTAAATGATTTCTGTTTTCTGCATCAAGAGACTGCCCTTCTTCTTCTCGCAAACAAAGATTATTAATTTTGAGTACAGCAGTAGAACTGCTTTGTACAAGATCATAATTTGTAATCTAATTCATGACAAGGGCTATTATTGACTTCGATGGGAATGTCATTTCTTGGTAGGGATAAATCTTTTGCAAATTATATTTTATTGCTTGGTTTATCATAAAAAATACC